>CM053789.1:115174302-115579302 GCA_028749045.1 Cupressus sempervirens | reverse complement strand
AGGAAAGAGAGCATAGTTACTCTATTTCAATAAGAAGACCCCAGATATGGATGCATTGGTATGATGAGTAGGAAGACTCAAGGAGACGAAGTTTGGGAAGAAGACAAGCAGTTAGAGCTGAAGTGATTAAAGCCAAGCAAAATGATAGAACTAAAGTGTGGTCTAAAATCTGCAAAGCATGTTGTAAGTTATATCAGATCAAAAAGCCATTATTGTTACTCTCTAGCAATTGTAACAGATAGTTTAAATCCTATGGACTTAGGTTGGTTTAATAGCCATGAGGTAAATCCTTTAACAGGGTGACATTCCAAGTGAATGTTCAAAAGGCCTTTAACCAGGCCCATTCCTAATAGTTTGGTGAAATCCTCTAACAAGGTCACATTAAATAGTGTGTTGTAAGCCTTTAACAGGGAAGGCTTTTAATAGGGCATCAAATTAGAAGAGTGAAAATCAAGTAGCATGTTACTGGTGGTTTTTCCCAAATTGGGTTTCCACGTAAATCATTGTGTCATGTGTTGATCTTTCATGTTTTATCTCTGCATGTTGATTTATTGTAACTTGCTAATATGGTTGATTTAAGTTTGGATGGATGAAAAGTGTATGGATTCATTAAAAGTAGAGAAAAAGTATTATTAGGGCATTTGGACCTTGAATAACTGATTCACCCCCCCTCCTCTCGGTTATTCTAAAGAATTCTAACAATTGGTATCAGAGCTAAATTGTCAATTCAGTTTAAAGGGACTATAAGCAAAAAAGATCAAAATGCCTAAGAGAGAAGTTCCCAAGCTCAACAAAGACAACTTTGTTGCATGGCAAAGTTTGATGAAGCTACAGCTTGGATCCATAGGAGATTATGCCCAATATTCAATTGTCACTAAACATGTAGATCCAATTGGTACTCTTACTGTAGAAGACATGAAAAACAAGCAGGAACACAATCAGACAATGCTGGAGATTGCCTCTGCACTCAACTATGCTGAATTTGATGATATCAAAGGATGTGACACTACATTCAAAATGTGGAAAGTCCTATCAGACATCTATGGAGGAGATCAGAATGTACAGAGAGCAAAAAGAGAAAGTCTCAGAGAAAAGTTTGATGATATGAAAATAGAGGAAAATGAGAATGTTGCTTAGTATGGTGCAAGAATAAAGGAAGTGGTAAGTGCAATAAGATGTTTGAGTGGTCAATTGGATGAAGATACTGTTAATAATAAGTTATTAAGAACCTTGCTCCCTATCTATGCTATTAGAGTATCAACAATACAAGAACTAAGATGTGTACCAGGAAACAATCTAAGTTTTGAAGGTATAATAGGTAGACTCATTGCATTTGAGTTATCTAACTTTGACAACTATAGACCTGAGAATGTTGAATCTACATTTAAGGCCAAGCTATCACTGAAAGATGCTAAATAGGTGAAATCAAAGAAAGGAAGAAAAATAAAATATGTATCCAGTGACAGTAGCACTGATGAGGAAGATGTGGAACAATTGGAAGCATTGCTTGCTAGAAGATTTCACAGAGGCAAAGGAAAATTCAAAGGTAAGATGCCTATCATTTGTTTCAATTGTAATGAAGTAGGTCATATTGCTGCTAGATGTACACAAAAAAAGGATTACAAGGAAGGTAACAAAAACAAATTCAGAAGAGATGATGACAGGAGAGATTACAAAGACAAAGGTAAGAAGTGTTATATTGTTGAAGAAAATTCTGATGATAATGATGATGAAGTTGTTTATGTAGCCATGAAGGACCAATCTGATGAAGAAGATCCCATAGCACTGGTAACATGTATGAACAAGAATGATAGGTGGATCATAGACAGTGAATGTTCACATCACATGACAGGAGACAAAAGTAAGTTTGTTAACTTTACTCAATATGATGGAAATAGTGTTAGATTTGGTAATGATGCTCTATGTCAAATCAAAGGAAAAAGTTCCATTAAGCTCATAGAGAAAATTTCATGTAATAATGCATACTATGTTGAAGGATTAAACTTCAATTTGTTGAGTATCTCATAGTTAGGCAATATAGGATGCAAAGTAGAATTTGGAAACAAAATTGCAAAAATCTATGATACTACTGATAGGAAAAGGAGATCAAACAAGGAGTAATCCATTTTACCTTGACATGGATGATGTTTCTTGTTTTATTGCAAAATTTGATGATGAATGGTTATGGCATAGAAGGCTATGTCATGTCAACTTTGAAAATGGGGTCAAGATCAGTAAAATGAAGAAAGTTAGAGGTTTACCAAAATTGAAGAAGCCTGATAATATCATGTGCAAACAATGTCAGCTAGGAAAAATGATAAAGTCAAGTCTCAAAAGCAAAAACTATACATCCAAAGAAGTACTTGAACTAGTTCATACTGACTTATGCGGTCCAATGGAAGTACAAAGGTATAAAGGAGATAAGTACATAATGTTGTTTGTTGATGACTATTCTAGGATGATGACTATTATGTTCTTAAAGAAAAAATCTGATGCTTCTCAAATGTTTAAGTGGTATGTGGCTAGAGTTGAAAAGGAAATAGGAAAGAGCTTGAAATGCCTAAGATCAGACAGAGGTGGTGAATTCACATCAAATGAATTCGAGATATTTTGTAATGATAAAGGAATCAAAAGACAAATGTCAGCTCCTAGAACTCCCCCACAGAATGGAATTGCTGAAAGAAGAAATAGATCTGTGATTGACTGTGCTAGAACATTAATAATGGAAAAGACTGTTGTTCTAAAATACAGGAGAGAAGCTGTAAGTGTAGTTGTTCATACACCAAACCGAGTACAAGTCAAGAAAGGTACAAATACAACACCTTTTGAATTATGGTATGGTCACTCACCCAATGTAAAACATTTCAAAGTATTTGGTTGCAAATGCTTTATCCCTAAAGATACTAGAAATGGAAAATTTGATGCAAAAAGTGATGAAGGCATATTTCTTGGTTATTCCACTAGAAGTAAAGCATACAAGTGTTTGAATACTAACACTAATAAAATTGTGGAAAGTGTAGATGTAAACTTTGATGAACATATAGAAGTCCAAGCTAAAGAACTAAAAAGAATGGATGAATACAAAACCTTTGTGTATTCTTAAGAAGGAATGACTAATGAGGATGATGTCAATCAAATTGAAACTCAACAACAAGTTTCAGTTTCAGCCGATTCACAACCAGTGAATGCCGAGTTGCATTCAGAAGTTGAGTTGCTGAATGAAGGAAATGCACAATCTGATTCTGAAGTCAGTACATATGAAAGAGAAAACTCAGTACATAGTGACCCTGAATCATAAATATCAAACATGGAAACAAGGACAGAACCAAGATTATCCAAATATGTAAAAAGACATTACCCTGCTAAATAGATAATTGGTGACAAAGATGCAAGACCAATGACAAGGAACATACTAAGACATGAATCATGTTTGATTAGCAAATCTGAACCTAACATAGTATACGGTGCATTACAAGATGATAACTGGTATAAAGCTATGGAAGAAGAGATTGATCAAATAAAGAAGAACAAAACTTGGAGTTTGGTTCCCAGACCAGTTGACAAGAATGTGATTGGCACCAAATGGGTATTCAAAAATAAGCTAGATAAGAATGGTGAGATTACCAGAAACAAAGCTAGACTAGTATGCAAGGGTTATGCTCAAAAAGAAGGACTAGACTATGGGAAAACATTCGCCCCTGTTGCTAGAATGGAAGGAGTAAGAACTTTACTTGCATATGCTGCATATAAAGATTTTAAAGTCTATCAGATGGATGTAAAGTCTGCTTTTTAAAATGGTATACTAGAAAAAGAAGTCTACATTGAACAACCGGAAGGATTTGTTGATGAGAACAACAGGGATATGGTTTGTAAGCTACATAAAGAACTCTATGGCTTGAAACAAGCACCTAGAGCATGGTATGAGAGACTTCACAAGTATCTGGTACAAATATGATTTGAAAGAATTGATGATAACAACATGTACATCAAAGCAAAAGAAGGTAAGGCTATTATTGTATCTGAAATCTTTGTGGATGACACAGTGTTTGGTGGAAAGGAAGTGCTTTGCAAAGGCTTTGCTGACAAAATGAAACATGAATTTGAAATGTCTATGTTTGGAGAAATCAAATTTTTTGTTGGATTGCAAGTACATCAATTAAAACATGGTATATTTGTCATGTACAATCAAAGTACATCAAAGAGATTCTTAAAATGTTTGGAATGGAGGAGTCCAAACCAGTTAGCACACCAATGGCAACAGAAAATAAGCTATCCAAAAATGATGAATCAGCTTAAGTCAATCAAACAATGTATAGATCCATGATTGGAAAACTACAATATGTTGTACATAGTAGACCAAACATAGCATTAGCAGTTGGAATAGTGGCTAGATTCTTTGCTAATCCCAAAGAAAATCATCTCATAGTAGTAAAAAGAATAATGAGATATCTTAAAGGAACTGATAACTTTGGTCTATACTATAAGAAGAATGGAAAATTTGAGCTCAATGCATATATGGATGTAGATTGGGGAGGCAACATTGATGATAGAAAAAGCACAAGTGGAGGTGCATTATTTCTAGGCAAAAGGCTAGTTAGCTGGACTAGCAAGAAACAAACATGCACATCCCAGTCCACAGCAGAATCAGAATATGTGGTAGCAACAGTCAATTGCACAAACATTGTGTGGCTCACACATCTATTGAAAGGAATGAAAGAAGAGGTAACAAAACCTGTGATATTGTATTGTGATAACACAAGTGCTATAAATATATCCAAAAATTCAGTAATGCATGCAAAAACCAAGCACATCACAATCAAGTATCATTATGTCAGAGAACTGGTAGAAGACAAACAAGTAAAGTTGGAATACATTCACACAAAGGAATAAACTGTAGATATCTTCACCAAACCATTGCCAAAGGATGCATATGAATATCTTATAGGCAAGTTGGGGGTAATACCCCTAACTCAAGCAGTTTAAAGCAACAAGAAAGCTGCCCTGCATCACCAACAATAAATCATTGAAATATCAGAAGAATGACAACATGAGCAGAAACTCCAAATCAGTCACAAGCATGGTGATAGAGGGAGAAAAACAACAAGAAGCCAAAGCTTATATTTTTCATGATAAAGATACTACATCTTTGGCATTTATGTCAAAGAGGGAGAAATATGTAGAAACTTGATCAATACAAAGCAAGAGGGAGATATATATGAAAAAGGGAGATATATGAGATCAGTAGTAAAGATGCAGCAGCCAAGAAAAGTAGTAGACAACGTACATAATCTTGGTGGTAACTAAGTTGAACAATTGATTAGTTTGGTTTTGCCATCAATGCCAAAGAGGGAGATTGTTGGAAATGATTGAAAAGATCATTATAAAAGTTGTTAGAATGATCATATGGAACTCGTAAAGAATGTTCTCAATCATTGTTTTGTCATTGATGTCAAACTTGCTACTTGCAAGAATGACAACTGCTTTAGTGATCCAAATACTATCAGTTAGTTGATTGACAATAAGGAGGCAATCAATAAGATGTAACTAGTACACCAAGAGAAAGGTTGAAGTTATGATGTTGTAATGAAGTACAAGGGTCAACTAAGTCATTGATGAAAAAGTGTGTTGATGACATACTATAAGACACAAAGAATGGGCACACTGAAACATATCAAAGATGTAAGGTTTTTAGCTAAGATATCTGTAAAGCCTAACTAAAGTTCATTAGAGAGAGGGAGCCGAGCAAGCTAGTAAGTGCCAAATAGATTCCTAATTGAAGTCAAGCAAGTTCAACTTCAAGTGCTGAGTAAACTTCAGATGCCAAGTGATACAGAATTTATCAAGTGCTGAGTAAACTTCAGATGTCAAGTGATACTGAATTTATCAAGTGCCGAGTGAACTTCAGGTGCCGAGTGATACAACTTTATTTAGGTGCCGAGCTATCCAGGAAATAGATGTCGAGCATCAGAAAACCAATAGTGTCGAGTAACACAGAGGTGTTGAGCACCAGTAAATCAATAATGCCGAGTTCCTGCATTATTTTGAAAATTGAAGATTTGCCAGATCTAAGCTGACAAGGTTGTTATCTAGAAGTTTGTAAATTAAATGGAAGATAAGAATGATGAGTTGGTGGCATAGAACACCATGTAGAACATTTTTAAAAGATACAACTGATGAAGTTTTAATAAGAACAAGATATGGGATAGATACATTGTATCCTACCTAATCCATTTGAAACCCTAAAATTGGAGAGGGAGAATTGAGCGAAAAAGGCAAATCAGATTTCTATTTAAGGAGACATAAACTACTGAAGGAAGATATGGAGAGACAGGCGGTCAAGCATGAAAGCATAAAATGCTGAAGGAGGTGCTAAGGAGGAAAGAGAGAATAGTTACTCTGTTTCAATAAGAAGACCCTAGATATGGATGCATTGGTATAATGAGTAGGAAGACTCAAGGAGATGAAGCTTGAGAAGAAGACAAGCAATTAGAGCTGAAGTGATTAAAGCCAAGCAAAAGGATAGAACTAAAGTGTGATCTAAAATCTGCAAAGTATGTTGTAAGTTGTATCAGATCAAAAAGCCATTATTGTTACTCTCTAGCAATTGTAACAGATAGTTTAAATCCTATGGACTTAGGTTGGTTTAATGGCCATGAGGTAAATCCTTTAACAGGGTGACATTCCAAGTGAATATTCAAAAGTCCTTTAACCAAGCCCATTCCTAATAGTTTGGTGAAATCCTCTAACAAGGTCACATTTAACAGTGTGTTGTAAGCCTTTAATAGGGTAGGCTTTTAATAAGG
Source organism: Cupressus sempervirens (assembly GCA_028749045.1). Taxonomy (NCBI): domain Eukaryota; kingdom Viridiplantae; phylum Streptophyta; class Pinopsida; order Cupressales; family Cupressaceae; genus Cupressus; species Cupressus sempervirens. The sequence goes on along the minus strand of CM053789.1, from coordinate 115,572,499 downwards.
CATCACTTTAGAAGAGTGAAAATCAAGTAGCATGTTACTGGTGGTTTTTCCCAAATTAAGTTTTCATGTAAATCATTGTGTCATGTGTTGATCTTTCATGTTTTATCTCTGCATGTTGATTTACTGTAACTTGTTAATATGGTTGATTTAAGTTTGGATGGATGAAAAGTGTATAGATTCATTAAAAGTAGAGAAAAAGTATTATTAGGGCATTTGGACCTTGAATAACTGATTCACCCCCCACCTCTCAGTTATTCTAAAGAATTCTAGCAATATATACATACATATATATATACATATATATATACATATACATATATATACACATATACATATACATATACATATACATATACATATACATATACATATGTATATGTATATGTATGTGTGTGTGTGTGTGTACACACACACACACACACACACACACACACACACACACACACATATACATATACATATATACATATATACATATATATATATATATATATATATATATATATATATATACATACATATATACATATACATATACATACATATATACATATACATATACATACATATATATATACATATACATACATATATATATATATACATATACATACATATATATATATACATACATATATATATATATATATATACATACATATATATATATATATATACATATATATATATATATATACATATATATATATATATATATATATATATATATACACATATACATATATATACATATACATACATACATATATATAACTCCAAACTCCAAACTCTCCATCTTAACAATTTTTAAATAGGAAGTTGCTAAGTTTTTTGTAAGTGTGGGGTCTTATAAGGGGAGCATTAGATCTAGAAATAAGGAGTTCAATTTTTAGATTTTTCCTTCTTCTTCTTTTTTTCCATTTGTCAAAGATATGAAACTTTTCATTTTTTATCGATTAAACTCTCATTAGTCCTTGTCATAAGGCAAGCGACTAAAGTTATCGAGTGGTTCTTTTCTATTAATCTACCTCAAACACTATGCCTAAGAAGCATTTCACCTAAGGTTTTCTTCATTTAATTATATTAGTGAATTTTATTGTATTATTTCTATTTTGTAGTTGGTGGGAGCTATTTTAGTTGGTGGGCTTTTTTAATCAATCAACGATTTTCCTGAAAATTGCATGTCATATTAGATGACATTATGAAAATAGTTCACATGGAAGGTATTTGCCTCTACATTTCATACATGAATGGATTCATGTGTCATGTTGATGCTTCCACATTTTGAATGTGTATATTGAGGTTTTCAATCTATTATCCATATTTGTTTTCTTTTGAATTTGCATTTAAATTCTCTCATAGGAAAGGGAGGTTGGATCCTCCAACGAATTTCATTATATGTTTATAGTTTCTTAAATAGTTGCATCTTAAAGAAACAAATCTTTTTCCAACTAAATGTGCTTTGTAGATTGCTCAATTCCCTTTCCATGTAAAATCATTTATTTTTGTGTCTTGCTAAAGGGATGCTCTAATACTAAGTTGCATTTTGCAGGCACATATAGCAAATTTCATAGGGTTTTCAACTTGAATTTCATGGGATTTTCAACTTTAAGATGGCTACAATTTGTTAGACTCTAATCAATGGCTTCCAGTCAAAGCAAAGTTATCATTGCCTATAGGTGTCAGTGATCTCACCTTCATTCACTAGTAATCCTTGTTATGGATCGATGTTCTGATCTCACCTTCATTTGCTCGTAATCCTTGTTATGGATCAATGTTCTTGTCATCATTTATTGCTATATGTCATTTCAACATATTTTTTCTTCCAAAGTGCAACAATATAATTTACCATGTGTATCCTTTCTTTATGTGCTCATGCTCACAAGACATAATTTAAGGGTTGTAGAAAAAATTCGTTCTACTAGAGTTGGGTGCTTTTGTATAGTTCAAGTGAGTGAATTTGTTAATTTTTTTTTTCAACAATTTTAAAAAATTTATTAAGAGATGATTTTGCATTTAGCTTGATTTCAATTTAGGTTGCCATATTTTTATCTTCCATGGTGCAAGTTAAGTTAGCAAATAGATTACCTATCGAACATTTTTTTGGTTTATTATGCTTGTGCAATTCAATGTAGGTCTTTATGTGTTAAAATGTTTTATGTATTTCCATACACTCCATCTAGTTTCTTAGAGTTCTTTTAATAAGTAGTTAGATTAGTTTATGTTATTTTGATTTATAGTTCTCAGAAATTGTTTATCTTGTTTGGGGGTTGTTAGGACCCCTAGAATGTATTTGATATGCTTATTATTTGAAGCTAACTGCTATTTTCTCGTTTCATTTAGTGTGTTATGTTGTGTTTATTAAAGAGTGATGAATGGTCCCATTGTATTTATATTTTCTTCCTGCCTTTTTTGCCTAATTATATTCCAAGGAGGTTGGTTTTCCCCCATTAAGCCTTTAGATGCTTTCAAGACCAATTGTATGGTATTGAATGTTAACAAATAAACTTAGTCGTATTCATTGAAGATATAGCACATGCTTTTAGAAAAACTTGAAAGCCCCATATATTATTTTATATAGTACATTGTTGCTAGTTTTTTGTTCTGTAAATGCCTGGTTATAGCCACCAGGAACCTGAGATAAATAGAAAAATTGGTTGTAGGTCACAAAGATAGATTACAAATCAAATTGTACATTATTACTATGGTTTGAATGGTGACTTTGTTTTTTGATGTGTAATAGGGTTTTGCCTTGTTTTGTATTATTTGCACATGTACTTGTCTAAGATTGGTTTGCTTGCTTATTGTTTTTCAAATTGCTTACCTTTTGTGTGAGTGACATTTCTTTACATTTGTTAGTCCATTTTCCCTTTCATTTAGCTTATCGGTTGGTCTTGGCAAACGAAGCATTGGTTGTGAGTTGTTATGGTGATGTATATGTTCGCCCTGCATTGTTCAACTAATTACATGGCAACAAACATGAATTTCTTCACAATTGTCCAATGAAGACTTTAATATGTTGAGCTTTTGTCCTCTTAGATCCTTTTGATCGTCGCATTTCCTCTATATGAAAGACCATAAATGAATGTTCATATGGTCTTTGCATATGATTGTTTTAGTGAAGGAACAAAGCATCCATAGAGTTTGTACATCTCCTTTATTCCCAAAATAGCTCTTTGCAGTTGAAAGCATTTTTGTTTATAGTGATGTATGAAATATGAATATTATATTCTCCTTTTTCAGACTAGTAGATTGTGGCAACATTTGAAAAGTAAACTAATACACATATATTATCAAGGAGGGCACTTGGCTTTTTTTTAGAACTTCCCTTGAATATGTTACCTTTTAGTTCACGATTTAGCCACTACCTTAGATTGGTAGAACATGACACCTATCAATATTAAATCCGCATGGCCATATGACACTATATTAAAACTTTATATTGTCCTTTTTTTCTTTCTTGATGCCTGCAAGGCTATTACAGTTAGCAACATTGATATGAATGATCGTTATATAAATTGTTTAAATGCAAATTTTCTCAAATCTTTATTTTCACTTCTATATATTTTTGTCTCCCTTGTGAAACTTATTAATTTTTGGAGTTTTGATGCTATTTTCTCTTAGATTTGCTTTATGGATTGAGGAAATAACACTACTTTCTCTTATCTTGGGCGTTTTAGTAGCACATTGACCTATTAATAAACCATTTTTTCTTTTGTTGCCTTCAACAGAGATTGGAGAGCCTTTTGCAATGTTGAATACCGTTATCAATAGATTGTTGTAGATGTGAATGCTGAGAAACAATTTATTTTCAATCAAACATGTCACAATAAAACCACATGATAGATCCTCTAGAATACAACTAGCAATTAGAGCCCTCAACTTATAACGATATAAAATAAAGATAGAAACACTAAACTCTTCCTTCTCCCACATTCTAGAATGACGCCCGCTATCATTTCCCCCTTCCACACTTCCCTCCCCCTAAATCACCAATGAGAGGGACTCAAGCTACTCGCACAACACTTGTTTTCTAAACTTACTTACTCCTGTGAATTGAATACCAACTTTTCTAAATATATTTGGATATTTAAATGTGAAATACAATACAAATTTTTAGGGACCACACCCTTAAAATAATCCTTCAAAAACTCATTGGATTTAATCTAGTATAAAACGCTTAGAATCTTTCAAAACACAATGTAAATTGAATATTTCAAAAAACCAAAAAGTTCTCACAAATTTGTCTTCATACCTACTTTAAAGGTACTAGCAAATTTTGTTATATGTGGCCCTCGACGGGTTCCTCCTTTGGCGGTAATGAAAAGAAACGCACGTTGAATAAAAGAATCTACGGCCAAGATTGCCGGCAAATAAAGAAGGTTTCGCGGCAGTCAAGGAATTATTTCCCGGCGAATCGTAGCCATCGGGAATCCTATCAACGGTTGGGATGCTACAAGGGGTAGAGTTCAGAAAATACTAATTATTTTTTCCGCGTCTGAACTGGTGATTCACCGGAAGAACTTGGCTTTTCTATGTCCTTTTAAAACTTGTTTGTGATTTGTTAGGCAGAGATCAGAGTAGATGCATTCTGTGAAACCCTGCATCGATTTTACCAGCAGCTATTAATTGAATTATATCGCTGCGATTCTGCGCTTGACGAAGATTCTTTCGCTGCTGAAACTGCTTCGGTGAGGCTTTTGAATCGACTTGTTTAATGCAATTAGGCTAGCGCACTGGTATTGATTGCCGATTAGTTAATGCTCGGCCACTGTTAATGAATAGAATTTCCGGCTCATGATTTAGAGGAGAATCTAGCAGATTTTCAGGCTGCATAGCGGAATAAAAACCCCAGAGACTAGGGCTTATTGTGTTGTAAAGGACGAAAGGGACAAGGAATCATGTTGGGTAAGCGGCGTCGTGTTCCTTCAATGAGGCGAACAACCAGTATGTCTCAGATGGGTTATGGTTCCTGCAACCCTGTGAGTGAGCATGTCCCAAAGGAAAAACAGAGGGCTACCTTCCCAGTTGCTTCTCAATTGAGGGCAGCTGGATCTGGTCATAAGAGTGTGCAAAACTGCAGCAATGGGGCGATTTTGAGTAATCAAATTCAGGTCTCTTCTTTGGGTGCCCAATTTCACTTCCGTTTAGGCAATTCAGATATTCAAAGCCAGAAACCAATTTCAAATTCTATTGGGGCTGCCAGCGAACTTAGAGGAGATCGTTTCTTGTCTATCATGGAGGCCACCCCTTCCGTAGGAGGATCTTCTGGTTCTGCGTATGATGTAAGGGTTGTGGAACCTGCCCATTTTCTTCAAGCGTGCTTTTTATGTACACGCCGCCTTGGGCACGGTCAGGATATCTACATGTACAGGTACTGTAGCTTATTTTACCCATAAAGATATGTGTTCTCGATTATGGATCAATGTAACGCGTATTTACCAAAGCAAGCCATGAGATTTGGAAAGCCCAAAATTAAATAGGGGTTGGGTTCAACATAAATTGCATTTTGGTTTTAAGTTGATTTCTTTGTCTAGAGCATTTGAAAATCGGATGCCTAATTCCTTTGTTTGTATCGTGAACCCTCGTAGGCACCCATACTTAGGGTTTAGCCAATTCACCAATGCTGGGTGGCTTTTCTAGTAACTAGGTATATTACGAGGCTTGCGCCAGCCGTTTTGTATGCCATGCTGGAGATTTGCCCCAGAGACAAAGAAGTGCCCTAACTACCTTCGATTATGTTGTGACTAGCTTATCAGCAAGTCGAGCGAAAACTGGTCCTTTTATTTAGCTCTGGCGGAGTGAGAGTTTGGCTGGGTTTTTGTGGATTTTTATTTTAAAACTCCTGTAGACATGCAATTTCTACAGTCCGTGATATTGGTATGTATTGCTCTGCTTTTTTCTGCTTACAATCAAAACCAAAAGTATGTTTACCAAGAAAATGTCTTTTAATAAGGCCCAGTATCTTTCAAAGTGAAAATTTGTTTTCTCGGGGGCATTTAATTTCACTTCTTAATTTCACTTCAGGATTTTATGCGCACTAGTTTTCTTTACAAGAAGGATTTCTGAGTTGCATGCTAGAGCTCTGCCAGATAATCTGCGTAGAAGTTTCTGGGCATAATGTTTTACTAACATGATCCAGAATTGTGTTTTGTAAAATTTTTGATTTGATGGGCAACAAGCTGATCTGGATTGCTTTTTGTTTTCAACCTAACAACTATTTGGCACTGAGTTTGAGCATCTAAACCTTAAAAATTAGGAATTTAGCTTTATCCAGTGAGGGACTAATTTTAATGTTGAGACGAATATTACAGAAGACCAAGAGTCACAACTTAATAATCTAACTCTAGGAGCTAACCATAGAAAACCTGATTAAGAATTACGAATTCCATTAGATAATAGTATGGGGATTTAAACTTGGGTTTCCACAATGAGAGCCCAAAGCTTTAACCAAATCAGTTCAATCCCTGGACATATGGTAAGTCTAGTTAAATGAATGATGGCTTATAGATTAGATTAACTTATTTCCTACCAGCATAGTTGAAAAACTCGGTCTCAGCAATATTTCTGACGACCCAAAAAAATTTCAAAACCTTGGAATTGCCAAAAACCTAGTGAAAAAATTGGTACTTTTATCGAACATTTGAAAATATATAATTTCTTAAAATAATCTAAAAAAACAGACATATATGCTAAATTTGTAGAACATATGCTGAAAAATGTTTTGAACTCAGTCATTTTGAGTTATAAATCATGTAGAACAAGAGGGGCTTCTTGGAAAAGAAGCAACACATTCCTTCAAATAATGAGTGGAAGCTGTGAGGGAAATGGTAAGAGAATTGTAATCGACTATCATATGAAACAAAGAAATAAGCCAATACCTTGTTATATGTAATATCCTCCCCTGATTTGAAACTTTGACTTGTAGAAATTTAACTTAAGGAATATTGTCAAACACTTTGTATGCAAACTCATAAAGCTGATTTCCTCAATAAATTGCTTTCCAATGAGTAGATTTACGAACAACTATGAAGTGACATTAAAATGCATAATACCCATCATAACATTTTCACAAACACTTGGCACACATTCAACAATATATGAAAAATCTGGAAACTCTTTCAATCTGCTGATAAAGGGTGATTTTTAAATGTAGATGTGCACTTACAGCTGCCTTAAAGGCTGCAACAACTATTCAGACTTGTATTCAACAATTATTATGCAAAGTATCAAAATTTGACAGAAGAAACCTGGAATTAGTTGTCGTAGTATTTTGCAGATGTAGTCGGCAGCCTTCCAAACTTCTAATCAGCCGGAAAAACAAGTAAACTTGATACCAACACTGTTCATGCCGTACTGTAGCAAAATACTGTTCATGTCGATTGTAGCAAAAATACTGTTCATGCAGCACTATAGCAATAACTAACTTCAGATCTGCACCTCAAACTCTTGTAAATTTCTTTATGCGAACGCCCCAAATGAAACCCAGTGTATTTCCTGAAGTGAAAACACCATTGATCCTCCTGACTGTGTCTTCCAATAGTGAAGAGAATGCTAGCAAAGAGGGATTCCGTCCTCCAAGCCCGATAATCAGATATCCAGCAACATAACATTAATCTTCATCCAAGCATACAACAAAAAACTCTTCCATTTCTTTTATAGTGTTCTCACAAGAGCTCAATCCTTTGTTTTCTCAATGTGGGATAAAACATAACTCCCTTTATGTACCTTATGTCTCCAATGTGTTATAAAAATAAAGGGAACTCTTTTAATTTAAATATTTCCCACAAACTATAATCTATGCATTAATAAAGTTAAATATTTAAATTTAACTTTATAAAATGGCTTTATCAATGCATAACAAATCTTATCAATGATAAATAAGTTTTTCTATCGATTTTAAACAATTACCATCGACATACCACTGTGACTGAATGTCCGGCCATGTCCAAGATGACTTACTATAAATAGTAAGTATGCCCAAAGTTGCCTCAGAACCCCTCAAAAAGACCTGCAACTGAACTGTCTAGGCCAAATGGCCTCTAAGCCCCTTTAATGTCCTAGTTAGCCTACGGGACTGTGGGGAAATAGGCTAACGACAACATCATGCTATGAATGCTAGAAAGGGGACATTACATTATAAAACGATAGCTGTCTGATTTCAACCAGCAGTGGCTCAGAATGAAATGGCATCGCTCATAACAGAATGGAACAAGTCTCAATATTTTCCCCCAGTCAGAATGAAATGGAAAAACAATGTTACACTGTTAAAATGTGACTTTCCATTGCTTTACAAAGTCCAAAAAATCCTGAAATTTTGTTTAATTTTTAAATTGTTTTAACACTGATTTTTTTGGGACAAATTTCATGATATACTGTGATTTTTTTGCATTTGATCTCGCTCCGCCAATATGAAATTAGCACCAGTGATATTTTGAGAGATAATATCTTTCCATTTGTCAATTCGAATTGCAATATATTGCGATATTTTCAACTATGCCTGCCAGTATATACATTTGCATGCGAGTGGAGTGGCTTTTTCCCAACTAGCTTGTAGGTCCTTCACTCTACAATGCAGCACAACCAGGTTTTGAACTCAGATTCTTTTAAACCCTGTTTAGTACTTGATTTCTGAGTCTCAACAGCTTAAGAAATTATTAGAGTTCCTGTGAAATCTGATAATTTGTAAGATACAGAACTGTAGAGGGACAGTACAGTTAGCAAAGAGAATTTTTGTTAATTACACTTGTGAAATTCAACGTAGGTATGTATGCGTTGTGGAATCTGATTCTAGCTAAGATGCATAACAGTAGAGGGATAGTTCAGTTATCAAGGAGATTACCTGTGGAGTATTTTTTTGTTAATTATGCTTGTGCAATTCAATGTAGGTATTTATGGTGTTAAAATGTTTTATTTATTTCCATAAATTCCATCTGGCTTCTCTCAGAGTCCTTTTAATAAGTAGTCAGATTAGTTTCTGTTATTTTGATTTATAGTTCTCACAAATTGTTTATCTTGTTTAGGGGTTGTCAGGACCCCTGGAATGTATCTGATATGCTAATTCTTTGAAGCTGACTGCTTTTTTCTCCTTTCATTTAGTGTGTTATTCTGTGTTTATTAAAGAGCAATGAATGGTCCCAATGCATGTATATTTTCTTCCGTGTCCTTTTTATCTGATTAAATTCCAAGGAGGATGCTTTTTCCCCATTAAGCCTTTAGATGCTTTCAAGACCAACTGTTTGGTATTGAACGTTAGCAAATAAACTTGGCCATATTCATTGAAAAATACAGCACATGCTTTCAGAAAAACTTGAAACCCCCATATTTTATTTTATATAGTACATGGCTACTAATTTTTTGTTCTGTAAAGACCTGGTTATAGCCACCAGGAACTGGAGCAAAAAAGAAAAACTGGCCATAGTCAACAAGCATAGATTACAAATCAGATTGTACATTATAATTTATTACTATGGTTTGAACGGTGACTTTGTTTTTGATGCGTAATATCTGTTTGCCTTGTTTTGCATTATTTGCACTTGTACTTGTCTAAAATTGGTTTGCCTGCTTATTGTTCTCCAGATTTCTTACCTTTTGTGTGCATGATATTTCTTTCACATTTGTCAATCCATTTTCCCTTTCATTTAGCTTATCAGTCGGTCTTGGCAAAACAAGCATTGGCTGTGAGTTGTTATGGTGATGTTTATGTTCTCCCTGCACAATTCAGCCGATTGCATGGCAGCGGACATGAATTTCTTCTCAATTGTCCAGTGAAAAATTTAATATCTTGAGCTTTTGTCCTCTTAGATCCTTTTGTCCGTTGTATTTCCTCTATGAAATACCAGAAACGAATGTTCATATGGTCTTTGAATATGATTGTTTCAGTGAAGGAACAAAGCATCCATAGAGTTTGTACATCTCTTTTAATCTCATCATAGCTCTTTGCAGTTGAAGGCATTTCTGTTTATAGTGATGTGTAAAATATGAATATTACACTCTTTTTTTTTGGACTGTTAGATTGCGACAATGTCTAAACAGTAAACTAATATGCATATTTTATCGAGTAGGACACTTGGTCTTTTTTTTCAAACTTCCCTTGAATATGTTACATTTTAGTTTATGATTTAGCCACTACCCAAGATCGCTAGAACATGCACAGCTATCAATATTAAATCCAAATGGCCATGACACTAGATTAAAACTTTAGATTGTCCTTTGATTCTTTCTTGATGCCTGCAATGCTATTACAGTTAGCAACATTGATATGAATGATCATATATAAATTGTTTAAGTGCAAATTTCCTCAGATATTCATTTTCACTTCTACATTTGTCTTCCTTGTGAAACCTATTAATATTTGGAGTTCTGATGCTATTTTCTCTTAGACCTGCTTTATGGATTGAAGAAATACGACTGCTTTCTCTTATCTTGGGCTTTTTAGTAGCACATTGACCTATTAATAAACCATTTCTACTTTTGTTGCCTTTAACAGGGATGACAGAGCCTTTTGCAGTGCTGAATGCCGTTATCAACAGATTGTTATAGATGAGAATGCTGAGAAACACTCAGTTAAAGTCATGGCAACGGGTTCTGTTCCTCCGGTTCGCCAACACAACATTGGCAAGAATGTCCAATCCAGGAAAGTTAAGAATAACCAATCTAGGAGATGTGCAGCAGCCTGAAGCACCCTGTCCTAAATTATGGCCTATCATTAAGTTCCATTTATGTAGAACCTATAGTCGAATTTTTAGCGGAGTTATCACCTGAGCATATTTGGCTCTATGCCAAATTATGACATGCTATAATTTTTCTTAGCATGTCTGAAGCAGTTTGATTGTTTTGTTTTTTTAACGATTTCAGAGAAAAACGGCAGATTGTCTATATGACCATCCTTGGTGAATTTTTGTGGAGGCGTTTTGCCCCTTTATGTATAATTACACATACAATTTCTGCTTTCCCGTGATCTGCTTAAAACTCACTGAGAGGATTCAAGAAAACTTCCATGAATCCCAGACTGGTTATGTCTACAGTATTATTATAGAGACAATGAACTCGAGATGGATGAGCACTCAAGAGTTATCACAATTTATTGGGCGATAAATTTCATTGTGAACCTGGATGAATGGTAAGGAAGCCTTCATCTACAGATAAGATATTGAGAACGATATTGAGAATAAATTAAAATCTATGTATTGAAATTTTCTAAGACAATTCTTGTATTCCATTATTTCTACGTTTTAGCATTATTTGTAGCTGTTAATTCAGATCACCTTAGTGCTATTATTGCAAGTATAGCTGTAGGCTATGTCTGACTTCAAGTATTGCTTATAATGCAGCTTAACAAAGGAATAGAGATCACCGAAGAAACACGAATAGAATTTTCATATATTGATGTACATGAAAACTGAACTTAAAATAGCAACATCACATGAACCCAAATCAAATATAATTAAATTTCATTTAAAAATAATTCTCTTTATTTTAGTGATGGGCCTTTGATGAAGATAATATTATCAACATGTTCAGAAAATATTGTGAGAAAGTACCAATAAGACAGTGCCTAGCTATAATCAAATACTTATTTATTTATTTTGTTAATAATGTGTTTTTGCGGGATTCTGTCTTGGTAAAGGAAAATTAAAGTATTTAGAAACTAAAGAGAAATGCAGTAACACGAGGTTCTGACAATAGGGTAGTATCACTAGAGAAGCATTTCATGCAATTGTGGCAGTGATCTGGTATTCGAGTTAAAAGGAACAAAATCTATGTAGATTAATAAGGTACAGAAACATAATTAACCATTCTTTGTTGTAAACAAAGTAAATTTGAGGTGGTGGTAAATTAATGGAGTATAAGAGATCGTAACTAACAAGTTCTAACCATTTGCATTAAAGAAATGGCTTCATTTTTCTTCTTAAAAATCACGAGTGACATGGTTAATGATAATTTATGTATATTTTTCTGTGTCAGCTAGTGAATTGATCATAGAAGTTATATTTCTTTGAGTGTCAGCTAGTGACCATGGTCCCAATCCAATGCCTTAAAATATGAGCAGCGAGGGAGAACAGGCTCAGCTCTCTTACCAGGGGCTCACAAGCTATATATTACTGACCTCAATGATTTAATCTTAGTCGTCCTTAATAAGTCAATGTCATCCAACCCGAATCCCTTACGAACCTCTTGAACTACAGTAGTAAACAAAGAACCTGGCACCTTTACTTTGAGCATACATGAACTATTGACAAAATGTTTGTTAGTATGAATTTTGAGTAATTCCTCTTGCTAAACTTTTTCATGCGAACTAAAATTCTGAATGGATTTTATGGGATCTTTCACCACAGTATTTGTGCACTTCATTATAACGTAAATCCATTGAGACCTTTGAACCATTCTAATGATAATCTCTTAGGGAATTCTCTAGGATTTAATATTTTTGTGATGTTGAAAATGGAAAATGGTGATCAATGGTAGGCTACAAATATAAAACTCCCAATAAATTGAATCTGACTATATAAATGTGGAGTTTTTGTGATTTCTAATGTTAGGGATGATGATGGTATGTGAATGTACCATATAAATATAGTAGTTGAAGTACTGTAAATCTAATAATCTATGGAATCAAGTGCAAGATAAAAATAGAAACTAGAAGAGGACGAATGATTTTCAGTTCTGCTTTTGACTATCACAGAAAAGTCGGAATCTGTCAGAATCAGAAATGGTTATGGACCTGACATTTTGACACCTATAACTTTAGACTCAAAATTCCAGATCTAAACAACTATGCCAAACAAAGTTGACATTGTTCGAAAAAGTTGACCTAGTCCTAGAGACCCTCAATATAATGGAATCTGTGGAGTATCTGCCACTAGTTCTAAAACTGTTGAAATCCAAATTTAGAACTCCACTTGTTCTTGCACAAGAAATAAGGGGAAGAAGGTTGAAGAAATGGGCTTGCTTTGATCAAGCCCTTGCTTTGATCAAGCCCTTGCGTAGGATTTAAGTTTGAATTGAAATAAATATAATTAAAAGCTTGTTGTCATGTAGTAGAGATTAGATCTAAACACAATGGAGTATATTATACTATGTAGCTGCAATTGTCTCTTAAGTTTGTGATCAAGAATGTTGATGTAATAGCTTTGACTTAACATAAGAGCAAAAAAGAAATCATGTAAAACAAAACCTGATGTAGTAGATGTTACAATTCCCTTAAATATTGAATTAAAAAAGAAAGGGGAAGACTTGATGGATGTACTTGGATCTCGTCCCTTGATGTCAAAACTCTTTTGTTTGGCCTCCAATGGCAAAAGCAACTTAGATCATGTTGGCTTGTATTTTCATTTAGCTTGAAATCCTGAATATTCATTGTGAAAATCTAGTTTCTCATCCCAAGCAGTTAGTGTTTGCAGTTTTCATATGCAAAGTTAACCTAAAAAATCCCCAAGTTCATAACACATATGCTTGTTTCCACTAGAAACCCTCTCTCTTTTAAAATATGTTTTATCTTATAAAAGATCTTTGAATTTCTTGAAAGTTTGACTATGCAACCAAGTTGATCGCATGGTCGTTACGTGATTTGGCTCTTAACATCTATATGTTGTGACTGTGCGAAATAGTTAAGAACTCTTTGATCGCTTAGTCGCAGTGGTTAGCTACATATGGTCATTTTAGACAAAGAATGAGCAAAAAAGTCAAGAAAGTAGATAGTCTCATGGTCGCACAATAACAAAATGAGCTTATAGCTTTAACAAGTGATTGTGCAAAATGAGGTTATCGCTCAGTCGTAACCCTCTTGCAGTTCAAAGGATTTGACACGTGGAGGCATCTGAGAAGGCTTGTGGATTATAACAGTCACGTAATGGTGCGACTGTGCGACCAAGGTTAAAAAGTGCCAATTTTTGTTTCACTGCTTAAAGTTCAGGTGGTCATGATAATGAAGCAACTCAGCGACCAGTTCTAGTCTCATGGTCAGAGCCTAAAAAGCACATCATCCTAAGATAATAATGATTGTGCGCAATTGTCAGTACACATGATAAAATCCTTGATCGCGTGGTCATGAGGCTTAAAAGATAACAAGAGATATAGGTCGCGACTGGGTGACACGATTAAGAGCTTGTTAATTATTGTTCAATCATGCAGTCGTGCAATTAGAAAGCACATGAAAAACTTAATCTGCGACTTGGAGAAGTTGTTAAGAACATAAAAGGTGCTTAGTCGCGCAGTTGCGCAATTTAGAGGTGAAGGGTTAAATGAAGTTGCGATCTGACGAAAGGGATTGTAACCTTTAAAGGATTCTTTGATTGCATAGTTGCACACTAGAAGCTTTAAGCTAAATGGAAGACTACGCACTAGTGAAACAACTAAGAGCTCATAAATAGTTGTCTGGTTGTGCAGTCGCACAATTAACATCTTAAGAAGGAATGAAGGTAGCAATGCAACAACTTCTTAGTTTTAAAAAGGATTTCACGTGCTCGTGAGCAAGAAATGCAAAGGTTGAGATTGAAATGCGATCATGCGACATAGTTAAGAAGATACTAAGATTTATGAAGGCGCTCAGTCGCATAGTTAAGTGCATAGAGTAGAAAAGAAGTTGCAAAGCAATGGCAAGGCTTTCAAAGTAGTGATCCTATAGTGCTTGCCTATAGTTTGCATTTTGTTATTATTGCCGAACTCTTTTAGGCCAATTTATGCTTGATGATTAGTAGCACTATCTTTTAGATTATCAGATATTGTTTCATATTCAGTTGATTTTATGATGAGACTAATTGGTACTATTTATTTCAAGTATGCATGATGATTATTACACTAATTTCAGTTATGTGATGATGATTAGTTAGATGGATTATTATAAGTGTTTCCTTATGGATACTTACCCCATACTGCATGTGTATGGTGTGCGTGTATATTTTCTTTATGTATGACGTTTCTGATGTGGTTAAAGAAGGGAGTCATACTTACCTATTAGTCAGGATCTACTCGATGCACCACTTCCTGTCATTTCCTATTTAGCTTAGTAAATATGTGTTTGTATATGCGTCGATTTTATGCAGATTGTAGGTACTAGGTATTGACTTCCCTGAATTGCTAGGATGAGCATACCCTATCACACTATATCAATGCTAAGAGAGGGGAGATAAATTCTTGAGTACAAATCCTAACCTTTAAACTCATTTGTCTTAGAAAATTAGGATAGGTATCTAAGTTGATTACCTTTTGAGTGCATCGTATGATGTAAATTCATGATTATAACCCTATAGTTTGATCTTGTATGTGTTTTTCTATGATGGGTTTTCATATTTTGTCCTATAGGCCTTTGGTGATATTTCTATTAATTAAGTCTGACTAAAAGATTAAATTAATGATTGAATTTAATGGAAAATTATTATGATATTTTTAATATTTAATTAATTGAGAAATTAATTAAATAAAAAGAATTAAATTTAAAGATAACATTATAAGTTTGATTTTAGAGCGTAATATTTATTTAATTTAATAATAATATATTTAGGATATTATTTTTAAGTAAATGTTAAATACTATTATTACTTAAGTTAATAAATATTTTATCAATTAACACTTCAAAAAATTAAAGCATGGAAAATATAAAAGAAAGATAATAATGAGTTAAAGAGTTGTGAGCAAGGAGTCCTTTCGGTTGATTGCACAATTAGTGCCCCGAATTTAGGAGAGAAATCCTTATCAACAATTGAGGGTTCATCTTCAAAAGATCGAAATTTTGGAAAGGAACCATGAATTTTGGAGAAGGAATTTTCGGAGAGAAGGTTTTGAGAAAAGAAATTTCTCTCACAAATCTTTTGGGTGTTTGCGATTTTAACATTAGAATCTAGGTAGATTCTTGTATTTTGATTTGCACGGTTAATTACGTTATATATATTATTCATGTCTTCTTCGTGACTGTGAAATGTTTATCATAAATTCTTTGTAACAAATATTTCAATATTGTGAATTACTGGTATGCATGTTGAATCTTCTATTTACGTAAAGATTAAAACATTGCAGAATCCTTGTTCAGTAATTTTACAAATTAGAATTTAAACTAGGAAGGGTTTAGAATTGAAAAGAAAATTTTAATTTGAAAATTTGTATGGTTGGCTATATTTTCCCTATGAAAGAGTTGCTAGGACTTTTATTAAACAAATAAAAATAAAAATTATATATATATATATATATATATATATATATATATATATATATATATATATATATATATATATATATATATATACATACATACATACATACATACATACATAATTGGAAGGGGTTGGGGAAACCCCACAACGCCCCTTTCTTCCACCTCTAGTGGCACCTGACTATGCTGTGTTGACCACAGTACCAACTGCGACTGACATTCGTAAGGGCCGCACAACCTTTGAAGGCTAACGAGCCCTAAACGTTGTATTTAATATAAGTGTTGCTTTTTTTAATTTTTTAATTTTTTAATTTAATATTTAATAAGTTTTAATTATATTTAATTTATATTATTATTTATTAATAATTTAATAAATAATTAATGAATTTTAATTTCATGGTTTATTTTATAATTATTAATTAAATTTAGTATAATTAAGATTGATTAATAATGAATATTATTAATAAAATTTTAAATTTATTTTATTATTATTAATTTTGATTTTGACAAAATTGTAATTATTTTATTTGGAAATCAATAGTTATTATTTTTAGTAATTAAATAAATAATTACCCTTAAACTATTTTGAATAATTAACTTGAAATCAAATTAGGGTAATTGTATGTTTTATTCAAATATAAGAATGGGTTTATTCGTAAGGGTAAACTATGAGTTTAATCTAGTTGAAACTTACAATTGAAAACCTTACTATTGACTCAACTACGTGTTTTCAAATCAAACCAAATTATGAACTACATTGTAATCTGTATGTTGTCTATGCTTTGTGTTTGGGTTGACTAGAGTCTTGACCAGTTTTAGGATGTCTACCAAAGGCTTGGAAGTTTTATGATTGTGGTGTTATGCTGATTTGACCTCGATCTTTTAAACTCAACCATGGTAATGTGATTGGTATACTCTATGATGAGTTTGGTTATATTGTTGATTCTTGCTTTCAATGTCCTAGTGTGAAGCTGAGGTGAATGTTATGACATATTTTATTTAACCTTTCTGAGTCTTCAATCAATATTTTTGGGATGCTTTCTAGTTACCCATAGAGAATTGATGTGTTGTAGTGAATTATCTTTTGATGTTTTCTAGTCACTTGTATAGGTCTGACAGGAAAATTATGATTTTTTGATTTGTGATTTTATGAGCTTAGGGTAGGTTATCTATATGTAATGTCGAGAAGTGGCTTGCAATGGAGGCCAGGGCCCTAAGTGGCTACCAGGGTAACCCATTGTAAGTTGTTCAATAAGTGAAAACACTACACTAAATGAGAATAAAATGAACATAATAAGAGTCTTTTTATGTTCTTGCCCATGCCTCAAGTGCTAGTACAAACTAAGATGGGAGTAGAGAGAATGCTTGGTTGCGACCATGTATCATTAGTATGCCTTGTCAGTACGAAAGGATATTAGTGCCACATAGAGTCACTAGAGGGCCAGGGTCAAGTTAGACTGCTAGGGTGACTCTAGCATTGATTCGTGTGATGAAACTTGCCCGCTTACATAGTAGGTTTCTTACGTGTTTATGTTTGCCTCTAGGTCTAGATGTTGATCTATCTTGGAACCTTTGAGTTAGATTACTTTTAGGGTTTCTTGGACTTCGATATTACTTTTGATTTTTGGATTGATATCCTATTTAGAACTTGAGACTATCTCCTTAGCACGGTGGGAGTGGGCCTTTTTGGGTTACCATGCAGTCAGGTGGTAGTGCTTTTTACTCTTACCATTGAGATCCATCCATTGTTGCCATGACTGGAGTTGCTTGTCTGCTTTTCCTTTCATTCTAGCTTTGTGTATTATGATGGATGGTTATATCTTTATGGTGGATGATATTTACTTGTTGTATTGTACTTTGTTTCATGGATTTGAAAGGGATGATGTAATGTATTTTAAATGTATATTCTTTCAACCTTTCATACCTTGTGACGTGTACAGTGGATGATTGAGCATTCCAAATTTTATTGCCAAGTGGCATTTGGAAAAACTAAATAAATTATTTAAATGGACTTGGACTTATAATTATTCTTTCATGTGGATGTGGGATTTATTAGACTTAGTATTATTTAAATTTAAATGTGACTCAATGTCTTCGGATCCTTAAGGAATGTAATCTGATATGTTTGTTTGGTTATGATTATATGTTATTACTTCCACTACTTTGTGTTTGACATGTATGTTATTCTTTCTTTATAAAAAAAAAAGTTTGGAAAACTTAGTAAAACTTTAGGTTAATTCTTTTGGATCCCTTGGTGGGGTGTTATAGATCCCTAGGTCATAGGCTTAAGAGGTTAAGCATAAAGGTAGACTACAAAGTGACAACCAAGGGATTCACACAATCAGAGGCAAGAAATTTAAATGGTAAATAAAACTTTCAAAAGAAGTAGAAGTTAGAAGAATACAAAACTTAGCGATTCATAAAATAGGTGCTTTGAAATACTCCTCACAAAATGTACATAGCATTAATATTGCTTTGCAGAGAGCCAAGTCTCAATGCTTAGAAACATTATCTTTGTTATTCCCTTTACTTACAACATGGGACCCATATACACAAACTTTTAATAGTCTTGTACCAATGTTGACACAAAAAAAGGAGTTACCTAAGGGAGTAATTATCCCTATTAGAAATTTGATTAATAGAGTTAAAGAATTAAATCATTTTTTCTTAGGTAAATCACAATTGGTCCAAAATAAAATGAAAATAATTACCATAGGGACCCATAATTTTGTACCTAGCATCATTGATGAGAGTGGGAATGTGAGGGAATGATGGGAATGGTCTTCCTCTTTTGATGACATCTTGAAACATGCAAGATCTTTTGTATATTAAAATAATGAAACAGATGTCACGATGGTATATGTTATGATTGATCTATTAAACAAAATTGAGTTGGATATGGGAAAATTTTCTGTAGAAGTAAAGACAATAACAAATGCAAAGTGGAACAAGTGCCTTGATGAGTTGAACACAATTAGAGATGCCACCTGGTTGGATATTGATATTGACATTGCCATCTGGGAGGTTGTAGCTAGGATCAAAGCCTAGCCATCTGAATATAGTGATTGAGCATGCAGAAAAGTCAAGAATATAAAGAGGGAGGATAACTATTTGATAGAGACACCTTATCTTTTTGGGTCACCTCTTGTAGGTGTGCTCCTATTGCAAATTACATAGTTGACCTGAACATCAGAACTAATAGCTGCTCAAATTTTGGCTATCTCCAATATTCTATTTGTAACTATTTTATCTTATATATAGAAAATTGTAACTGGACTTTGAATAGGTATCCTCCCATATGAAGCTTTTTGCAATCCTTGTTTCTATTAAAGGATTTCCTAGATGTTGAGTGAAGGTCCAAATTTTGTTTCATTTTAGTTATAATTCTATTTTGTAGTTGGTCCAATTTCTTGTATTGATTTTTGTTTTGTCAAGTTTTTATTTTAGGAACATAGTGAATGAATGAATTGAATACTTTGTCAAATCTTGATTTATATTTTTAGTCTTGTATCAAACACATGTATCATTCTCAAGAAGATTAATACAAAAGGAAGTTACAGAATATCTATGTCCTAATTTTATGTCTCCTTTTCATATGTTTGTCATTCTGAGATTAAATGAACAAAGTGTTAGAATCTAAAAATATTAATAACCTAGAAAACTAGTGCAAAGAATAGATATCTAGACTATGAATGCAAATGATACAAAATAAAAATAGCAACATAGAGTTAATCTCAAAAAGAGTAATGCAAATGCTAGAAGCAAAATAGCATTAAAAGGATGCAAAAGCAAGAGATTCAAATACAAGCTAGGTAGCATGCTTATATAGGCTAGGAAGAGGGAGGAGGTGGCAACACTGACCAATAAGGAGCAACCATCTATCAGACTAAAGATAGAAAAGTATCTTCGCAAGATAGCTGATGGATGCTCACATGTAGGAAAGTGACACCTCGCAACCATTCACTTAATAAGACATGCTTTATTAATCTAAGAAAGATTAATAAAAGTGTAGGAAAAACCTAGTAATATAGGGAAAAATAAATAACCTACTAGGAAATAAAAAAATACACTAACACCCCCCCATAAGTGAAGCTTAGGTGGATGTAGAAATGTCCTGACGAGTCAAGCCTAATGAGGTAGCCATGTACATAAAATTTCCCCAAAAGAGAGAGAAAAGAGACCCCCCACAAAAAAGTCAGGACTCCAAGTGAGAGGAAGAGGCCCCTCCAAAAGATGAAGCATCCCGCACCCCCAACAAAGCACACAAATAAAGGAACTTGCTCTTAGTGAAGGGTTTGGTTAAGATATTAGCAACCTACTTGGAAGTCAGACAATAGCAAAGGTCAATGACATGACCATGGATGAGCTCTTGGATGTAGTGCATGTGAATCTCTATGTGTTTGGTTTGCTGATGATGGATCGGATTTTGTGAGATCTAAATGGCAGTCTAGTTGTCACAAAATATGACTTTTGGTTGTCTAATCTAGATACCAAACTTAGTAAGAAGATGTTGAAGATAAATGGCCTCAGTGGCAACATTCATAGCCCCCTGATACTTAGCCTTAGTAGAAGATAGAGCAATAGCAAACTTCTTTTTACTCGACCAACAAACAACACTTGAACCAAGTGAGAAGTTGTAACTTGAAGTAGACTTACAATCCTAAGAATCACCCACCCAATATGAATCTATGTAGCCCACCAAATCAAGCTCAATAGATGTTGCTTAGTGAATCCCATAACTATGAGAACCTTGAATATAATGAAGAATCTTCTCGACTACTTTCTAGTGCAACTCATGAGGCTCTTGCATGAACCTAGAGACCATGCCTATAGCATATGAAATGTTGGGTCTCATACGAGTCAGATAAATGGGACTCCCAAAAAGTTGGTGATACAAGGTGCCATCAACAAATGGAGAAGAACACTGTGCCTCAAGTTTGACTCTAGAAAGGAAGGGACTTAGAGCAAGCTTATAATCAACCATATGAAACCTCGAGAGTAAATCTAGAGCATACTTGGACTGTATGATTGTGATCTCGAAAGGAGACTGAAAGATCTCAATCCCGAGAAAATAATGCAACAAGCCCAAGTCAGTCATCAAGAAACTATCCTGAAGGGAAACTTTGATAGCCTTAATCGTGGGTGAAGAACTTCCTATGATCAACAAGTCATCAACATACAAAACCAAAAATAGGAGTGAATCACCCTATTGTAGAATGTAGGCATTAGGATCAGAATGGCATCGAGTGAACCCAACTGATAGAATGAAGGAGTCCATCTTGTCATACTAGTCCTAAGGAGCCTATTTGAGGCCATAGAGAGACTTTTGAAGATGGTAAAAAGGTGAAGAATCCTGAAGGAAGCCCTATGGATGCTCCATGTAGATCTCCTCATGAAGGTTACCATGAAGAAAAACACTCTTCACATCCATCTGATGTACTTCCCAATGATTAGCTGCAACAATTTCAAGAACAAGTCAAACGAAATTCATTTGGGCAACTAGTGCAAAAGTCTCAAAGTAGTCAATCCCAGGAACCTAAAAAAATCCTTTGGTGACCAAGCGAGCCTTATGCTTGTCAACTGATCCATTTGCTACAAATTTTTTCTAATAGATCCACTTACATTCAACAAGTTTTCTTCCCTTAGGAAGAGGAACAAGATCCTAGGTGTGGTTCCTCATCAAGGAACTATACTCTTCCTACATAGTTGTATCCCACTCAGCAATACTTGAAGACTCATGAAAGGATTGTGGATCTAAGGCAGTAACAATGAAGACATGAAGAGCATCCTAGAACTCTAAACGAGTCTACTTGGTGTTGAATGGATCCCCAACCCAATCACTTGCAGACTGCAAGGTCTATCTAGCCCAAAGTGGATCAAAAGATAGAGAATCTGGAAGCTAATCATCAACCTTTGAATGATGACTAGGAGAGGAAGGAGGTGAGTCCTTTGAATCACTCTCTGAATCGGAAGTGGAGGTAGAAGATTGCTCAGGTGAATCTAACTCATCAAAAGATCTGTCATGTATTCCAAGTGACTCCAATGTCAAAGTAGAAGGAGTTGGAGAAGTGATAGAAAGTGAGCTTGAAGATCCCTCCTCAAACTAAACACTCCTCTCAATGAACAACTCATGCACAGTAGGGTGGAGCAACTGATAACCCTTCACACCATCAGAATAACCTACAAATATGCAATGTCTACTCTATAGATCCAAGGCCTTGTATTTCTCTACAGGAATATGGGCCCATGTAGGAGAGCCAAAAAATCAAAAGTGCTTAACTAATGGTTTTTGACCACTCCAAGCTTCAAAAGGAGTAACTTCCTTCAAGGCTCGGTGAGGAACATAGTTCTAGATATAACAAGCACAGTTAATGACCTCTACCCAATATTGTGGTGCAAGAGATCTAGAGTGAATCACATAGTTTTCCATTTCCTTTAAAGATCTATTCTTCCATTCTACAACAAAATTCTACTAAGGAGTGTATGGAACTGAATGCTACAAATTAATTCCCTTTGAAGTGTAAAATCTCTCAAATCGATGGTTGACATACTCACCACCATTGTCTATGTGCAAAAATTTGATGGCTTTCCCAGATTACTTCTCTACAAAAGTTTTGAATTCCCAAAAATGATCAAATACCTTTGACTTCTATTTGAGAAAGTACACCCAAGTGTATCAAGAAAAGTCATCAATGAATGTGAGGACATATCAAGCCTTGCTAAAAGAAGGATGCTGAAATGGACCAGCCAAATCACTATGAACTAACTCTAGTATTTGTGAAACTCTCTATGCCTTACCTTTGTCAAACTTTTCCTTAGGATACTTACCAAGAATGCAACCTTGGCAAACACCATCTAAGAACCAAACTGAAGGAAACCTTGTGACCATGCTCTATTGGTTGAGCTGATGCAAGTCGTAGAAGTTAAGATGGCCAAACCACTCATGCCATAATTTACTCACATCATTAGAGTGAGTGAGAAAAATAGTCAAAGGAGGATCAGGAACAAAGTGAGAAAATAGATAGAGTTGTGACTGATGATCTACTCTCCCAACTCCAACTGTAGAACCACTGTGCAACTCACATATCTCCACTAAATTAGGAGTGAACTCAACCCACTTTCCTAAAACTGTGTGAGTGATTTGGTATACTGATAGGAGATGAGTTGATAATAAGGGTATGTAAAGAACATCATGGAATGTGCCATCCCCCACATCAACAGATCCTCTCCCACACACTTCAATAGGAGTGTCATCACCCATCAAAATAGAAGGCATAGTACACAACTTAAATGATGCAAGTTCTTCCTTAGATGAAGCCATGTACTGCGAAGCACCTGAATCAAGAACCCAAGTGGATGGTGAGGAAGCAACGACAACAAGGGCCTTGCCCTTTCTTTTCCCCTTGATATTTTCTTTCTCCTTGTTAGACCCTTCATTAGAACTTTTTTTGATAGAATCAAGAACACTAATGTTATTCTTCTCAAGAATGTGTGTCAAGTGATCAATTTGTTTCTTCAAACATTTATGTTCATCATAACTGGGTCTTCTACAATAGGCACATTGGACTTTTTCTTTCTTAGGCTTATCAACCTTGGAAGATGGGGTATCAATAGTTGCTTTTGAAGCAACTGGTATCTAATCCTTCTTCTCCTTGCTATTATTTTGTTTCTCATCCTTACTATTGTAGTTACTACTTTGTCTTTTTTGTTCTATTGTACCTTGGTTAGTAGCCAAGGCATATGACTTATAGGACTTAAGAGTGCACATCTAGATTAGCTTGTCCTATTCTTGAGTGAGATTGATAGTAAAATCATCTAAAGATGGCATGGTAAATTGAGTACCAAGTGCACCCTTAGTAGCATAGAAGGTAGAGACAAACACATAATATTCTAAACTTATCTTAGAGAGAATACTAAGAATCAATTGTTCATCTTTCTTTTTAATTCTACATTGTTTTAATTGCAACCTTAGTGATTTCAATTTCGTGAAGAAATCCTGGATTGTGTTGAAATTTCCTGGACTTAAAACAATTAGTTCATTTTTCAACATATGACCCCTCATTGAATCTTGTGTGCGAAATACTGATTCTAGCTCTGTCCATATTTCATTTGGTATATCTAAAGACTCAATGTGAAATAACAAGTTAGGAGAAATAGACAAACACAATATTCCATATGCCTCATCACATTTGTTAAATCACTTAAGCTTATCTTCATCTTTATTAGGTTCAGTTTGAAGTCCCATAGTTATTCTATTTAATTTAACTTTCCTTAAGTAAATTCTAATGTGTGATTTCCACTCAAAGTAATTGTATGGAGTTAGGGTGGGCATATTTGTTTGATCCATGATGAAGAAATGCAAAGAAGAAATGCTAAAAAGAAGAGAACTCAACCACGATAACACCCCACCCACCACAAAGAAATATGATTTGGTACTTTATTTTAGTGCATTTACAACCACCACTAGTAAGAAATACTAATTGGTCTTGATTTCAATGCATTACAAAACTCTCATGAAGAGCATATGTTGAAAGTGAAACTTGGGCACAATACTCAAGGAAAAAATAACACCAATGTGATCTACTCAAAAAATATGCACTTTCAAAAAAAGAATAGCCCCGATACGAGGTCGTATGAGAAAGCTATGATCCTCCGAAGTTTCCAAAATGAGAATTGTGCAAAGTCATGGCCGAGAATTTGCAATTTCTAAAAAAATTATGCATGAAAATTAAAAAATGACTATTCTAGTAGATAGAGCACAAAAAAAAAGACAAGTTCATAACAAGAATTGTTGAAATTAGAGTTCGTATGAGTAAGAACAAGGCATTTGAAAACTATGTTCAAATTTGCAATTGCCGATAAAGAAGGGTATGGCTGTAGCTTTCCATGCTTGATTCTGCAAAATCTATAGATTACATGCAAAAATTAAAAGAGACCTAGATGGTTTTTTGGTGTTGCGAAACAAAACCTAGAAAGCATTTTTCTTGTTGATGTATAGAAGATGTAGTTGTAGTGTAAATTAGATGCCTTTAACAACAAAAAATGACCCCAACAACCAAGAAACGACCCCAACAACCAAAAGATGACATGCAAAGGTTGAATCAGCTACGTAAGTCGATCAATGACATGCTAGAACCTGCAATACTAATTGTAAACACCAAATATGTAAGTTGGTTGTCAGATTTGAGATTGAAACCCTAGAGATTAAAACCATTTTTGTCAAACTTTTCTAATTCTCAAGATCATCTAAAGATGCAAGAGAAGAGCATACTGGGTTTTCCAAAAATCTACAATAAGATTTATTAGCCCCACTTGGATCTCTCAAATAAGAAAACTAAAATCTACTCTTACACATAGAAATGCTCTGACACTATGTTAGAATCTGAAAAGATTAATAACCTAGAAAACTAGTGCAAAAAATAGATATCTAAACTATGAATGCAAATGATACAAAATAAAAATAGCAACATAAAGTTACTCTCCAAGAGAGTAATGCAAATGCTAGAAGAAAAATAGCATTAAGAGGATGCAAAAGCAAGAGATACAAATAGAAGTCAGTTAACATGCTTATATAGGCTAGGAAGAGGGAGGAGGTGGCAACACTGACCAATGAGGAGCAACCATCTATTAGACTAAAGATAGAAAAACATCTTCCCAAGATAGCTAATGGATGCTCACATGTAGGAAGGTGACACCTCGCAACCATTCACCTAATAAGACATGATTTATTAATCTAAGTGAGATTAATAAAAGTGTAGGAAAAACCTAGTAATATAGGGAAAAATAAATAACCTACTAGGAAATAAAAAACTACACTAACACAAAGTTCATTTTATTTAATCCAACTTGGTTAAGTTGTATATCAATTCATTGTTGCTTTTAATTCAAGCAATTAAGTAAATGCTTCTGTGAATCAATAGGGTTTTTAAGTATATGGAAGAGATATCATAAGAATAGGATTTAGGGTTAACAACTAATATATTTGGTTGCAAGTCAATTAAATAGATAAAAATTTATTGATATGACTCTGTGTAACAATGGATAAGGCACTGGTCATGAGGTAAAGTACAAATTGAAGTAGTCATTTAGATGCACAGATCACATTTCAAATCAAATTAATATCTTAAGTTTTTGGTAATGAATTAAATGTTGGTCATTCACTTATTGCAATAACTTTTGAGTTTGTAGTTAGCTACTATAATTCAACATTTGATTTCAATTCCAAGAAGATTAAGAGACCAAATCTTCTTTTAAGGGATGTGTGGTGTGAAAACATGCATAGATTATGAAATCCCCAAGTACACTTACCTTGGTTAGAAGAGCCTAAAGTGTAGGAAGCATTATTGATTTTTTTAGTTGGTCTAGATCCAAATAGGTCTTGCTACAAATAGGAAGTAGCTAATCCCTATGTATCTCCTTATGTGGTATTTTGGTATTGTTTCAAAACTCCAACAAAATGATGACTCTACTGGGGAACTATGCGAAGAAACTCATTGCTTAAAATACTAGAGTCTTTGGTATATATTGTACATCTGTAGTCATATGTTTAGTTTTTTCTTTCCTGTGATTGTATTGGTCTATTTTAAGAGACAAACCTTGAGAATCTAATAAGTTCCAATACCATAGGAGCTACATGGTGTTGGTTGTGTCTAAACAATGCCTTGTTTGCAAGACTGAGTTTACATTTTTTGGAGTGTACCATGTTAAGGTTATTCTGTGTCGGGGATTTGTGTCAGATCTATTTTTAAATGTTCTTTTCTTGTGACATTTTCCTGTCTTATAGCCATATTAAAAATATTTTCCACTAGTGGCTGGTAACTCAATCAAAGGTTTTGTTAGCTAATGCTGATATTATAATAAGAAATGATTGATAGGAGGAAAAACATAAGAGCGTATGTAAAAGAGAACCTAGAAATCTTATTATATACAAAATTGCCAAAAGATGGTAGGAAAAATTGGGCAAAAATGGGTGGAGGCTAGCCATACATGGAAGGCTAGAGATAATCCTCAATACCAACCTATAGTGTAAAATGAAATCTCATCCCATAGGTCTGAGACTACTAGGCTTCTGGGTTGGCTTTTTACAACACCTTTTCAAGAAGAACAAATTTACCAAGATAAACTAGTGTCATGCATGGGGGAAACTACTTTCAAATTAACTGATTTGGGAGGAGTAAATTAGCATTGAGATCTAGAAGTGTCTAGTCAAGTAGATCTCACCCTAGGCATGTTTCTTTTACTAAGAGAAACTTCATTGATCTAAGTGATCCCACTGAATTAGAAACAACCATTACAATCCCTGATGATCTACTAATAGAAGTAGAAACCCTTAGGAAAAGAGTTGCTGAAGAAGATGCTAAACACATATGTTTGGAAAAGGAGAAAGAGAAAATTACTATGAATGCTCTAATTGAAAGAGATAACCTACTTAGAAGAATGACTGCATTGCAAGAACAAAACAAGAAGTTAGAAGATAAGTCTACTTCTTTACATTTTGATCTATTTGGAGATATTAGAGAAATGAGATCCAAAGTTTAAGAGTATGAGTGGACTGGACAAGAAAATAAGGGTCCTGTGGTTGAACAGATTCATCCATATAAACCCATTGGGGACAAAATTGAAGCTAATATAATAGATTTTACCACCAAAGCTGTTGACAAGAGTAAGAAAAAAGTAACTAGTGTTAAGATAAATGAACCAATTGTTGTATCTAAAAGTGTCCTCACCATGTCCAATATAGATTTAAGAAAAAAGTAACTAGTGTTAAGATAAATGAACTAGTTGTATCCAAAAATGTCCTTACCATGTCCAATATAGATTTAGAATTGGAAAAGGATAAGAAGGAGTGAGAGGATTTATCTAAAGAACTTGAGAAGGTGGAGAATGAAGCTAAAGCAACAGAAATGAGGAATAAAATTTAATTTCTAAAGTTTGCCCCAAGTTTGAATATAGGCCAAGGTCAACCTTCATTAAGAATGTCTTCTAATACTGCTTGTGGTCCTATAATGAGTAATGCCACTGCTTCTCAATCTATCCCATCTTCTTCCTCTACCATAGTAGCCTAACAAATTGGGGGTCAACTTGGAAAAATGAATGTTCAAAGTCAAGTTGTTGGACCTAGCTCTACCAGTGTTGTAGGTTTCACAAAGAGATTTATGTATATGGAGAGATATAAACAATGTCTTTCCTAGGGATCTTTGGACATCCAAATCTTATCCCAAATGATTTGAGAGACAAGGCTACTAAATATTTAGGAAATAATGCTATCAGTGGTGAAGAGCACCATAGAAATTTTAAGGATATGTTAAATGGCTATGAAGTTGAGCATGAAGATGTGGTCATGAAGTTGTTTGCACATTCTCTCACAAAAGATGCTAGGGACTAGTCTAGAAGATTACCTGATAACAATAGTATCTCTTGGGATGATCTTGAAAAATGTTTTAAGGAACAATATGGGGATAATACTAATGCTAGTTTTATATTGAATGAATTCAATAAGATAAAGAAAAGTCAAAATGAATCCACCTTTGATTTTAATGTTAGATTTCAAAAGGGAATGTACAAGTTGTTCCAAGTAATAAGATGCTACATTTTGAGGGATAAAGATCATAGAACATAAAGGGATACTTTTAGAATAGTTGTAAATATTGAGAATAATAGGAGAGGTTCTGGAAAGCTAGGAAGAAGGGATAATCCAAAACTGTTTAACCCTCATAGCAACAGAAAGGAAAGTGATAATCCTACTAGAAATAAGATAGATCAAATATTGAACTTGCTAAATAATACGAATCCTCTAGCTAGAAATGCTAATAAATAAAATACTAGTGATAAACCACAAGTTAATAACTTCAATAGACAAAATAGGATGCAGAATTATCCCTGCACTACCTAATGGAAAGATGGAAAACCTATTGTTCCTCCTACAAAGAATACTAGTGAGAAGAATACCCCTAATCCCCTCCAAAAGGCCTCCATTAGCACGATAGATGATTCTCCATGGTGTTTAGTATGCCAACTGCCTCATTCACTAGAATACTGTGTTGTTGCTATATCTTTCTCCACAAGCTCAAATGGAGAGGAGGATAAATTTGATCATGAAGAAAATACTGATGATGTGGGGTGTAACATTGTTCAATATTATTATGATGATGTGTCTAACTGTGATGATACTGAGAATGAAGTGTATGAAAAAAGATAGATGCATAATGTTATACATCAACATATTTTCTCACATCAAGATGAAATAAATGATGCTACTTGTAATATAGTTTCTTCAAAAGTTGAGGTAGTCTTGAAAGGGCCCACTAAAGAAGAGATCAACCAGATTACTACTAGTATGGTTGCACAAGTGTAGACTTGTGGTATGATATCTAAACGTGATTCTAGTAGGGTGGATGTTATCTTTGTTAAGAAGAAAGATCCCAAGGAAGAAGATATAAATAAGCCTAAGGATGATTGTAACATCAAGGTCAAGAAGGTGAAAAAGATTGGGAACCTAAGAAGGCAGAGACCTCAAAGGTCCCCAAATCTCAAAATGATGATAAGCAAAATGGAGAGGAAAAAACATCCCTTGTAACTACTGGAAGCAATGAATTAAAAACTCATGATGTTGCTGGTACCATTGAAAAACAAATGGAGGTGAAAGATATGCATGTTGAAAATTTTCCTAACTATCCTATTGATATGTTATCCATGTTGTCACGAATCACTATGAAAGTTCCACTTTCAGAATTATTGATAATTCCAGAGCATAAGGATAAAGTTATGGGATGGGTTGGGTGTGTTAAGGAAGGTGCTAATCCTAATTTTAATTTAGGTGAAACCCCTTTTGAAAATAGTGAACCAATAGATATGGAAGAGGTAGTATCCCAAATCCCACCCATGTACTTGGATGATTCAGTTAATCAGTGTCTAGGTAATATTGACTCCTTTTTCTTAAGTATCATGGTATATGGGAAAACCTTAAAAAAGTGTATGATAGACTTTAGTGCATCAAACATAGTGATGGCCTTTGACTTCATGAAAGAATTAGGGTTGAAAGTAGATACTACTCAAGGTAGGTGTTCTGCCATGGATCAAAGAGAGATTTCAATCATAGGGACCATAAATGCATTACCTTATAGGTTATCTTCCTATCCTAGTAAAGAGTTAATAGTGAGTGTTTTGGTAGTTGACATTCCACCCTAGTATGGTATGCTATTATCAAGAAAATGGAGTGCAACAATGGATGGAAACATGCAATGTGATCTATCTTATGCCACTTTTCAAATTGAAGATAAGTAGGTCAAAATCAATAGAGAACTCAAGAGTATTTACATGATTGAACAAAATGTTGAAAATGTAATGACATGTTTTGTAGATACTGATGTAAATGCATTCAAGGCATAAGTTTTAGTGTAAAAAAGAATCCATCAAGTCCCATATTACAGTAGAAGGTAACTCAAAGTTAGAAAAAGGAGATTTATGGACCATGTATTTTGATGGATCTTGTTGTAAGGATGGATTAGGAGTAGATATTATTTTAATTTCTTTTGATAGGTTCACTTACAAGTTTTATTTTAGTTTATGTTTCCCATGTACAAACAACATTGTAGAATATGAGGCTTTATTGTTAGGACTAATGTTGGCTCATAAAAATGGTATTAAGTATTTACATGTTGTTGGTGATTCTGAGTTAATCATTTCCCAAATAAGAGGAGTGTATGTTTCTAAGAATAAAAGATTGAAATAATATAGAAATTTTGTTTGGGACATGATAGAGAGCTTTGATGCATTTGGGGTAATATGGAAAGATAGAAGTAACAACAAGATGGCCAACTCATCTTAAAATATTGCTATAAAGCTTGATGATGTGACTTTTGTTGGTTTATCAAAGTTGGAAGTGTAGACTAGACCATCTGTCCTTGATAATGTCCAAAATTGGTAGGTTTTTTAAGGATGAAAAAGATATTATAAGGTTTCTAATTTGTGAAGACCAATTTTTGGGACATGAAATTGATTGCAAAGAATTTGTGGAAATAATAGATTGAAACGATACCATTTTTGGTGAAGAAGTTGTTCGATTGAAAACAAATAAGATTTTTGAAGGATTGGTTCAACTAGGATAGCTCTAGAACAAATGTTAAGGAGAAAAATGTAAAGGATTTAGAAGAGATAAACCTTGGAACTAAAGAAGCACCTAAGAAGGTGTATGTGGGAAGGAAGTTATCTCCTAAGATTAGGAAGACTCATAATTTTTTTAATAAGGAAATATAGACATGTATTTTCTTGACCATATGGTGATTTAAAGGCCTATAGAGAGGATCCTTTCCAACATGAAATCGCATTGAAAGAAGGTGCTAAATCTTTTAGATAGAAACAAAGGCCTATCAATCAAGCTTTAGCATGAAAGATGTAAGAAGAGTTGGTAAAGTTGAGGGATGTAGGGATCATCAAGCCAATTAGACACTCTTCTTGGGTGTCAAATTTAGTTCTTGTCACAAAGAAAAATGGTGATATAAGATTATGTGTTGATTTTAGAAATCTGAACATCTCTTCATTAAAGGATAATTATTGTTTGCCCAACATGGAGGCTATGTTGCAAAAAGTAACTAGGTCATAAATGATGTCCATGATGGATGGTTTGTCTGAGTACAATCAGGTGGTTGTAAAAGAATTAGAATAGTACAAGACTACATTCACAACACCTTGGGGAATATATGTTTACAATATGATGCTCTTTGGTTTGACTAATGTTGGTGCTACTTTCCAGAAAACCATGAATGTGGCTTTTCCAAATATCATTGCCGAGTTGCTAGTGGTATACCAAGATGATTTAACAACATATTCAAAGAATGAGAATGACCACTATGTACATCTAGAAAAGGTATTTACTAGAGCTCTTAAATATGGTATTTATTTGAACCCAATAAAATTGCCCTTGGAGTCACTGAAGGTAAATTGCTAGGTCACTTGGTTGGAAAAGAAGGAGTTAGGATAGAAAAAAATAGGGTAGATGCTATTGAAAAAATTCAGAAGCCTAAAAATGTAAAAGACATCAAATCTTTCTTTGGGCAGGTTAATTTTCTCAGGAGATTTGTTACAAATTTTGTAGAGGTATGTTGACCCATTTCTAAAATGTTAAAGAAAGGTTCTGAAATAAAGTAGGACAGTGAACCAAGTGTAGCCTTTCAAAAGATAAAGTAGGAAATAAAGGATGCTCCTGTCTTAAGGGCCCCTAATTATTCCAAACCAATGCACATTTTCTCCTTTTGCTCATTCCATAATGTTGTTGTAGTTTTGTTATAGAAGAATGAGGATGGGTTTGAACAACCTATATATTTTTTCAGTAAGTCTTAGAAGGCTATAGAGTTGAAATATGATATTAATAAAAAATAATCTTATGGATTGGTTAAGGTTGTAAAGGCATTTAAATTATTTTAATGGAAGCCACTGTGATTTCTTTTATACCTAGTGCTATAGTAAAATATATTTTCTCAAAAAAAAAAGTCTCAAGGAGAAGATGCAGATGGATCAATAAGTTCCAAGAGTTTAATATAGATATTCAAATTACCAAGTTAGTGAGAGGACATGGATTGCTAAGCTAATGGCAAAGGCCAATCTTGAAGAAAACCAAATAAACTAGCTTGATGATGATTGTAGAAGTGGACTTTGTGAGATGGATGTTAGTGACTAGTACAAGGAAATCATATTTAACTTATAATATATGAAATCTCCACTAGGGAAGAGTGATAATTAGAAGAGATCCCTAAAATTACAATCTATTAGATATGTTATTATAAGTGGAAAGTTATGGTGAAGGAATATGGAGGGTGTGCTACTTAAGTATATTGATGAAGAACACTCAATAACACTTCTAAGTGAGATTCATGGTGGAGTGTGTGGAGGCCATTACATGGGTAAGATGACAACTCATAAGGCGATTAGAGCATGATTTTGGTGGCCTACTCTTTTTAAGGATGCACATGAGTTTGTAAGAAAATGTGATGCTTGTCAGAGGTTCACTGGTAAACTAAAATTCCTTGGTAATTTACTATTGAGACCTGTAGATGTGCAAGTACCATTTCAACAATGGGGAATTGACTTTATAGGTGAAATTGCAAATAAATCAAGTGGATGACATTCTTGGATCTTGGTAGCAACTAATTATTTCACAAAATGGGTAGAAACAATCCCTACCAGAAAGTCTACTAGAAAAGTAGTCATGGATTTCATCTTGGACAACATCATTGTTATATTTTTTTCCCTAAGAAGATAGTCACAAATAATGCAATGCATTTAAAATCTAAAGAATATAAAGCTTTTTGTGAAAAGTATGGCATTATTGGATCCACTTCATCACCATACCACCCCCAAGGAAATGAACAAATACAGTCAAGTAATAAGAGTTTACTAAAGATCACTCAAGAGGATCTTAGATGAAAACAAGAAGGCTCAAGATTCCAAATTACCATTGGCATTATGGGCTAACATGGTAACAATAAAGAAGGCCATAGGATGTGCACAATTTGATTTAGTTTATGCAATACAAGCTAGAATTCCACAAAGCAATTTAAGTGGGATGTATAAGTTTGTCTAACAGTATGATGAAGATATTAATGATGAAATGAGAATCAGGATAGATGATATTATGCAACTAGATGAAACTAGGAGATATTCTTCTACTAGAAATGCTAAGTTGCAGATTTAGGCGAAACACTTATATGACAAGAAGACAATATAGCAAGAAAAATTAAACTAGAGGATCTAGTGTTTCTCTAGAATGCAAGGATTGAAGAAAAAGGTAAGCATGAAAAGTTTGATCCAATTTAGCTTGGTCAATACTTGATAGAATCCACATAGGGTGAAGATTCATATGTCTTGAAAGAATTATCAAGAGATATTCTTTACTTCATGGACAATTCTTGAATAGTTTAGGTCTCTGTAAAAGTTGTAAATTTTGTATTTATGTGTCTCTCTGTATATTTTCTTTTGTGTTTTCCTATGTGTATGTTGCTCTCTAAAAAGTTGTTGTTTGCCAATTGTGTGGTCTACTCAAACTAGAAATTTTGAATCCTTATATAGATGCTAGATATCCATCATCCCTAGACATAGCCACTATTGGCCTATATTTTCATCTAGTTTGAAATCCTAAAAAAATTATTGTGAAAATCTAGTTTCTCATCCTATGAAGTTAGGGTTTGCAATTTTCATATGTAAAGTTACCCTAGAAAAACCCTAAGTTCATAATCCATATCCTTGTTTCCACTAGAGACCATCTCTCTTTTAAAATGTGTTTTAGTGCTTATAAAAGACCCTTGAATTTTTTTAAAGTGTGACTATCCGACCAAGGTGATCACATGGTTGTTACATGGTTTAGTTTTTAACATATTTATGTTGCAACTGTGAGAAATAGTTAAGAACTCTTTGATCACTTTGTTATAGTGGTTAGTTGCATATGGTCATTTTAGATAGTGAATGAAATAAAAAGTTAAAAAAAGAAGTTTCTCGCATGGTCACACAATAAAAAATTAGCTTTTAGCTTTAACCAATGAGTGTGTAAAAGAAGGTTATCACTTAGTCATAACCCTCTTCCAGTTCAAAGAATTTGACACTTAGATTCATCTAAGAAGGATTGTGGATTAGAACTGTCAAGTCATATGTGATAGTATGACCAAGGTTAAAACGTGTCAATCATTGTTTCACTATTTAAACTTTAGAAGGTCAAGATAATGAAGTGACTCAGTGACCAACCATGATCACATGGTCAGAACCTAAAAGCACAACATCCTAAGATAACAACGATTGCACAAAATTGTCAATAAAGATGGTAAAATACTTGATCACATAGTCATGAGGCTTAAAAAATAACAAGAGCTATAAGCTATAGTTGGGTGATATGATTAAGAACATGTTAATTATTGTTCAATCACATGGTCGCGTAGTTAGAAAGCACATAAAAAAATAAAGCTATGACCTAGCAAAGATGTTAAGAAGAAAAATAAAGGTGCTTAGTCATGCAGTTAAGAGGTGAAGAATTGAATGAAGCTACAACCTAGTGAAAGGGTTTGTAGCTTCTAAAGGATCCTTTGATCACATAGTTGTACACTAGAGGCTTTAAGATAAATAGAAGACTACAAACTTGCAAAATAACTAAGAGCTCATAAATAGTTGTCTAATCATGTAGTTATGTAGTTAAGATCTTAAGAAAGAATTAAGATAATGACACAATGACTTCTTAGTTTTAAAAAGGGTTTCACATGGCCACAAGAAAGAAAATCTAAGGTTGACATTGATGTGCCATCATGTGACATAGTTAAGAAGATGCTAAGACCTATGAAGGTACTCAATTGCATGGTTAAGTGCATAGAATAAAAAAGAAGCTACAAAGCAACAAAAAGGATTTCAAAGTAGTGATCACTAGATTGTAGGCTTAAGAGGTTAAGCATAAAGGTAGACTACAAAGTGACAACCAAGGGATTCACACAATTGTAGGCAAGAGATTTAAATGGTAAATAAAACTTGTGAAGCTGCAAACAACCAAATAGTCTATAGTATTCACATGGTTGTAACATAAGCTATCTATATTAAAGTGACTACTAAAAAATTATGATGATTAAAAAGATAGGTACTCTCTGAAAAATTGCAAGAAAGATTTTGAAAGGTTGACAAAACTAAATCTTCATCAAGTGATAGGGGTTAATTTTTTACTGGTGGCGCACCTCAGAATTAGTGAATGGGCACAATCATATTCTTGGCTTGAATACTAATCATCAATTGATCTTGGATCAATGGTTCTTATCACTCATTGATGTTATTGATCCTAACCCAAACTTTGACACTTCTAGAGATTTTGGGAATTCTCATGCATGCTGACTTAAAGACACCATAAATGATGTTCTCTTGCTCAACCACTATTAAAGAGATGATGTAACACATTTCTAATTACAACATTCATAGAATTCAGAGAAAAGAAGATTTAACACGAAGTTTCTTTCAAAACTTTTAGTTGTAGAGAGATTATTTGAAGGATTTGAATTTTAAAAAAATGACGCAAGATAAAGGAAAGATAATCACTCAAGTAAATGTAGAAGAAGCTTCATAGGGTGCTAAGCAACCTAAAATTTTTTTATCCAGCTTGTATGTTGAGAAATAAGGATCCCATGCACAAATAATGAATTATTATATTTTCAAGGACATATACAACTTTAGTAGGGATGCCACCATGCTAGAAACAGATGGGAATGAGTTTTTCTGGTATTTCTATAGTAACAAATTTGAGAAGCCACCAACATATAACCCTTGGATCAAGAACTTGGCCAAATTGATTACGCTAGAAGTAATTGTTGATGTAGGCCAATTAAAAGCTATGATTAAGTCTTATAATGTTACCACTCATGGGTTTCGTAGGAAATACATGAGTATATTATGCAAACTGGATAGAGAAACTTTCATTGAAGTCTTCAACATTGGAGGACCAATGACAAGGCCTTTTGAACAGGAGAAAATTAATGAAGCATTCAAAAATTAAAAAAAAGAGTTTCTTTAGGGGGAAGGTTATGCGAAGGAAAATCCTAAAGGACAAGAAGGATAAGGGAAAACTACAAAAGAAGGTAGGAGATTTCATGCCTTTAGAGTTTTTTAGTAGATACTTCTAGTACACCATGTTTGGAGTTGATAAAGTGATTGGATTGGATGGAAAAATAAATGCTCCTAGCTATATCAACATCATGGCCTTAGAAATCTAGGATTCACAGCACAATGCTGGGTATGACTTTGTGACACACATAATCAATGTGATGCACAATGAAATTTCTGCTACTCAAATGGGAGAGATGGAAAACTTCAAGCTCCACTACTTCTCATTGTTGATGCACATCATCCTATACAAGAACATAAGGCACATAATTCCATATTCCATCAAAGGGAATGAGGAGGATGGAGAGAATTTTCCTATGCAGTTATGGAATCGGTTCTAGTAGAGGTTTTATCCTGACTCTAATGCCACTACTTTTTACAATCATTTGTTGGAAATCTGATTGAAAAGCTCATTATTGAAGATTAAAGAGGGAGATTTTTGTAAAGAAGGAAGATTTTTGTAAAAGAATGTTTTCAATCATTGTTTTGTCATTGACGTCAAACCTGCTATTTGTAGGAATGAAATTTTCTTATAAGATCCAAGAACTATCACTTAGTTGATTGATGAAGAGGATTTGATCAACAAGATGTAACAAGACTACCTAAGGGAAAGGTTGAGTTATCATGTTGTAATAAAGTTCAAGGATCAATTAAGACAATGGTTAAATGATGTATTGATAGCATACCCAAAGATATAGAGGTTGGTCACACTTAGAAACATTAAAGGAACAAGTTGTAACAAGGCTGACTACAAAGCTTAAACTAAGATCATTAGTGGGTACCGAGTAAGTTAGCTGAAGCTAAGAAAATTCTTAGTTGGAGCCGAGTAACAGGAAATTTTAGTGTGTGCCGAGTGATCTTTAGGTGTCGAGTGAAGTTCAGGTGCCAAGCATCAAAAAATCTTGGTGCTAAGTGATCTTCAGATGTCGAGCATCAAGAAAAATACAGTTGATGCTGAGTAACATAGTATGTATTGAGCACCAATATTTCAATAGTGTCGAGCTATTGCATTATTTTAAATAATGAAGATTCACCAAATACGAGTCGACAAAGTGGTTACGTTGAATTTTGTGAACTAGTTGGAGGATAAGGATGATGAGCTGGTGGTATAGAGTTCTATGTAAACCATTTTTGAGAAAAATCAAAAGGATTATTCAAGAAGTTTCTAAAGGAAACAAAATATGGGTTAGATGCAATGAATCCTACCTAATCCATACTAATTGAAATTAAAGAATGGAAGAATCGAGCAAGAAAAGGAACTCCAAGAATTCTATTTAAGGAGTCACATACCAAGAAGCAAATGCTACTTCTATTGTTGATGTTGCTGCTGCCAAAGAGCCAAATTACGAAGTGGTTAGAAGGGTGTCAAGGAGAAGATATCTAGAAGAAGGAAGAGCACAAAGGCTCTGCTTCTAAAAGTGGTCAAGAAGAGATGATTGCACTAATACATTGAGCATGGAGACTCAAGGAGACTAAGCTTGAATGGAGGTCAAGCTGTTAGAGTTGCAAAAATTGTAAGCTAGGCAATGGTATGAATTGAGAAGTGATCTGAGATCTACAAGTCAAGTTGTATTGTGCAATCAGGTCAAAATCCCTAATTGTTACTCTCTAGCAATTGTATCAATTAAGATAGAAGGAAAATCCTATGGACTTAGGTTGGCCCAAAAACCATTTGTAAATCCTTTAACAGGGTGGCATTCTAAGTGAATGTTCTAAAGTCCTCTAACCAGGCCCACTTCTAATAGGGTGGATAAATCCTCTAACAAGGTCACATTTAATAGTGTGTTGTATTCCCTTAACAGGGCAAGCCTTTCATAGGGCATCACTTCAGAAGAGTGAGAATTGAGTAGCATGTTACTGGTGGTTTTTCCCAAATTGGGTTTTCACATAAATCACTGTGTTATGTGTTGATTTTTTATGTGTTATGCTTGCATGTTGATTTATAGTAACTTGCTAGTTCGAAAAGTTAAAGCTTGGATGAATGAATGGGCTGACTATACTTAGTGAAAAGTTTGAATAGGACATTTGGACCTTGAATAACTAATTCACCCCCCCTCAAAGTTATTCTAAATCATTTCTAACAATTGGTATCAAAGCCATCTGTTGATTTAATTTTAAGATACTAGAAGTAGGAAGACCAAGATGTGCAAGAGAGAAGTTCCCAAGCTCAACAAAGACAACTTGGTTGTATGAAAAAGTTTGATGAAATTTCACCTTGGATCAATAGGTGACTATACACAAACCTCAATTGGAATAGAACATGTAAATCTTGTAGGACCTCTTACTACAGATGATTTGAGCAAAAGGAAGGAGCGCAATCAAGTAATGTTGGAGATTGCCTCTGCACTTAGTTATGTAGAATATGATGACATCAAAGATTGTGACACTACATTCAAGATGTGGAAAGCCTTATCAGATATCTATGGAGGAGATGAGAATGTCCAAAGAAAAAAGAGAGAAAGCCTAAGAGGAAAGTTTGATGACATGAAAATGGAGGAAGGAGAAAATGCTGCTAGAATAAAAGAAGTAGTAAGTGCAATAAGAAGTCTAGGTGGTCAATTGGAAGAAGAAATTGTCATCAGCAAATACTTAAGAACTCTGCTTCCTATCTATGCTATTAGAGTTTTCACCATTCAAGAGCTGAGGTGTGTACAAGGGAACAAACTAACCTTTGAAGGAATAGTGGGAAGAATTATTGCATTTGAATTGTCCAATTTTGATAACTACAGACCTGAGAACTTTGAATCTTCTTTCAAGGCCAAGATGACAGTAAAAGACACTGAGGAGCAGTCATCAAGCAAGAAGAGAAGAAAGGAAAAAAAATACATCCAATGATAGTAGCGTAGATGAGAAAGATGCGGAATAATTAGAAGAACTACTGGCTAGGAGATTCCATAGAGGCAAAGGTAAATTCAAAGGTAAGCTCCCTATCATATGTTTCAATTGCAATGAAGTAGGTCATATTGCTACAAGATGTACATAGAAGAAAAACTATAAAGAAGGAAATAAGTATAGGAACAAAAGAGAAGATGACAACAAAGACTACAAGGAGAAAGACAAAATATGCTATATTGTTGAAGAAGATTCTGATGAGAATGATGATGAAGTAGTCTATGTGGCCATGAAGGATGAATCAGATAAAGATGAAGATGAAGCAACAACATTGGTTACTTCTATGAACAAGAATGACAAGTGGATCATAGACAGTGGATGCTCACATCACATGACAGGAGATAAAAATAAGTTCATTACCTTTACACAATATGATGAAAATAGTGTTAGATGGGTGACCACAAGAAGTTGGGTCACAATTTTGTGGAAGTCAGATTCATAGAATTGTACTTCCCAAAAATAGGTACTCAATTTTTTAAAAATTGGGTACCCATTTCTAAAATCAAGCTTTGAGCACCCGATTGCTTTTAAATATTGGGTACCTGATTTGAAAGACTTTATTAAACCCCTTTTTTTGGCATTTTTGAAGTCATTTTCATGACCTCAAAAATGGGAGCCCAATTAGAGATGCATACGAGAGCCCAATTTTCAGCCCTACCGACCACCCCCTTGCTGCTAGTTTTCGATATACTAGGTATTTTAATATGTTTTGTACTATTTTACTTTATTTGTTTCAATTTTCAATGTTATATATATGTTAATTTATTGTTTTTTTCAATTTTAATATATGTAAAATTGTAAATTTACATTGTTAATGAGTAGATGTTTAAATTTTTGTATTTGTTAATTAAAATATAATTTCGTAAATGTTTATTTAGAAAATTATTATTTTAGATGTTTTGAAATGTATTTAATTTATGTATTTATTACAATGTTAAATGATTAGATTAGATGTAAATTCATTGTTTAAACATGTAATTTTACAAATAAATATAACCTCGACCTAGAACCATATAACCTTGACCTTGTTTAAACTATAAACTCGACCTAAATTCATTGTTTAAACTATAATATTGACCTAACCATATAGTTATGTACAATAAAACCCTAAACATATATAACTAAGTACTTAATCACATAACAACTTGCCAAGGGATCCAAACAAAAAACTTAGTATTTAAAATGATTTTACTTAAATTGTATTGTACTTTGTTTCATGGATTGAAAATGGATGATGTAAAATATTTTATACATGTATATTCTTTTAGCCTTTCATACACTATGACATGTACAGTGGATGATTGTGCATTCTGAATTAATTTGCCAAGTGGCATTCAGAACAAATGTATATATTATTTAAATGGATTGAACTCAAGTAGTTAATATTCTTTCATGTGGATGTGTTGTTTATTTTACTTTTAGTACTTATAATTATTTAAAAATGAAATGTAAATGTGCTGATTAAGGAATGCAATCTCTTATGTTTTTTATAAATGTAAATTGTTGTATGTATGTTATTGCTTGCTTAGTAAAACTTTTGATTAGTTCTTTGGATCCCTTGGCTGGGCGTCATTTAAGATTTACTATAATGTCAATTTGTATTGAATTTAACTCTAATAAAAAAATTTACTATCATCTTAACCTTAATCTTAATTTGCTAAAACCTATGATGAGAGCATTTTATGTCCCAAATTATACCATATTTTAACCTTTGTATAAGCCTTCACATGCATTTCAATCGCCATCTTCTATTCCATTTTCTCCTTCTATGTTGCATATGATTGAATATTTATAAGTAATATTTAATATAGTTATTAGATAGAATATGTGAATAAATAAATGAAATTGTATTTATCTAAAAAGTTATGATTCTTCCTGTCGCCCGCTAGACATCTTCCTGTAGCTATTTTAGAAATACAAAGTTTCGTCCACTTTAAAATGTATTTCTTGCTATATCTTATTGGCATTCAATATTTCTTCAACAATTGAAAGCATTATTCCTTTCAAGAGTATTATGTTGAGAAAGAGCCTAACAGGAATAATTACTGACTAAAAATAAGGACAGCTAGTTTTGCATCTCCTTTTGTGAACAGATACAGATGAATCTCAAAAATCCAACATATGGGTATTGTCCAGAATGTGCCCAATTACAATCTCACACGGCAAAATCTTCAAAACATCGATGATGAAAAAGATAGAGGCCTATTTCAAAATGTGATTATTCTATTGCGGGTTTTGATTTCAAATTTCAAAGTTTGTTTTTGCTGCTGTCACCAGCTCATAATAGAACTCCCCTAGCTTAGCTAAATTCATACGTGGAGAGATTATTGAAGACTAAATTGAAGAGATTATAGATCATTCTATTTTTAAGATAGATGGTTATATATGCAGACAATGAATGTGGTTGAGATATCATATATTACAGCTAAGATTTATTCCCAAGAATTACGTGGCTGTTAAAAAAAAACCCATACAACAAATAACTATATTATTATTTCTGCTAAGGAGATGAGATGCTATTGTTAAAAGGGATATCCATGCCTCACGTGGAAAGCCCAATAATCAGACTTTTGCAAACTGTTACAAAACTATGGTTCAAAAAATATGAATGAAAGAAATAGTATTTTGTTTGAATGATGACAACAAATTGGCTATTCTTTGCAAGCCATATATTTTTGTTATAACTTTGTTATGTAATAGCCACTCCTTTTATAGAGTGCATAACAAATTAGTTATTAAATTTGTAAAGCTGCATCTATATAAGCAGCAACAATAGTGAGGATGGACACACATGTACAGTTTTGAAAACACACAATAGTGTGCAAGTTTTATAGATTGCACAGCATTGTAATAGATCATTCTCATTTGGAAATATAAAATTTATATTTTCATGATTACAAAGACTTAAGACTACTACTTGGCTTCATCACCAGGTAGCTGAGGAGGAAGGGCCCACTCCAAAGTTATCTGGTGATCTCATTTTTATTTCTATTTGGAGTATATTTAAATTAGTTTTCATTTATATGTTAATTAGCTTAGCAGTACATAGTATAGATATAACTGTAGTAAATTAGTTTATATGTTTAATATCAATATTTGATTATATAATAATATTTCATATGAAATAGATTATGATTTGATAATTTATTAAGATTTGTAATAATTTTTATTACAGATTAGTTTTAGTGAGCTATTTATGTTTTTGATGTTCCTATCGCCAGGAAGTGACAGTTTCTATCGTTGGGATTTACTTGGCTTTTCATAGATTCAATTTCGTGTGTTGTAGATGCATTCATAATTGCTCATATTACAAGTTGCACCCCTTGATAGCATATTGCTCGAACACCTTTCACAAGCTTACGCTCTCGGATTGACATGTATAGACTAGCCAACCTTGATTATAAATCATCAATTTTTTATTATTATTTTTCCTAGTGTTGGCCTATCATTGGTGCTTCGCTATTCAAGATCACATGCAGATTTTGGCATAAGGGTGTTCACCACTTTGAGACGAGATTTCCTTTCTTTGGTGATTAATTACATGGAGGAAAATATGTAGCGTGGTCTACGAGATTCATGATTATTCAACAACACATCTGAAGATACTTTGAATATAGTGCCAGCTACTACACTCCTTGAGTTGTGTCTCTCTGAAGTTCTATGGACACATTGGTGACTATTATTGTTTTTCACTCCATACTCATGTATTTTGTAATGAAGGTGTGTTACTTGCAACTTTACATTTTCCTACAATGGATATTTCAAAAGCTTCACAAGAATAGGGTTTCATATCTTCAAGAAATGTCTTCTTATTCTGTCAGCATAGAGAAATATGAGAATCATCATCCTTTGCAGTGGTTTGTGGCTCTAGTTCTGATGAGGTTATTCTTGGTGATGATTCCAAGTTCATTACACAATCAAGCTTCAACAGTGCCTTTTGTGAGGTCATGGACAAAAATTAAGCTTTGGATGGTATCATTTTTCATCATCCATGTCACGATTTCGCTTCTTTGGTCATTCTATGCAGTTATTGAAAAATTGAAAAAAAGAAAAAAGAAAAAGAAAAATAAAAGATCCAACAATGAAAACCTTCGGGTGTTGTTGGCCAGTTAATATCTGAAAACTAGTTTTTGGCAGATGTTAACTACAAAATTAATTCTTAGTGGTGAAAACTATTTTAATAACACCATTAAGTGATGATCGATTGAAAATTGGCTTGCCAGTGGTCACTTGTCATTATCAAAATTTATTAAAAAAAGAAAAAAAGAAAAAAGAAAAAAAAATGCAATAGCTGGTGTTCCTAGTTTTTCTGCTAATCATTCTTTTCAGGAACACTTATTGGTTTTAGTGGTTCTTTCCTTTTTGGCACCTCCTGTCGCTCACTCCTGCAGCTCTAGTCCTCTTCAATGTGGTCCTCAAATCTTTGATCACCCATAATATGAGTTGCCTATTCAGTTGAGGTGTTTTTAGTGGAATGTGCTACTGCCTATATGATCTATACTAGTTCAGTTGATGCTGGCAGCCCCTCCAATTGCAGTCACTCTCCTAATTTTTATGGTTCCTTCCAGTGGTCTTCTCTTCAATGCTTTCACTCAGATGGTGGTCTTTTGTGGTGTTGCAGTGCAGTTTTGGAAGCCTCTCTTTGTTCCTTATTGATGATTCATTGCTCTTGGTGACACAAGTTGCTAAGTTGCTCTCTGTTCCAACATTGGTCTCTCTACACATGCATGTTGGTAAAACAATCAATTTTGTTTTTCCTTATTTTATCTCTTAACTTTATTTGTATTACTTATTATATTGATCATTGTGCAACACCCCTTCCTAGCCTCTCCTCGTTTCCAGTGGACAATCAACCTTTAAGTTTGGGGGAAGATTGTCAACA
This sequence comes from Cupressus sempervirens, assembly GCA_028749045.1. NCBI lineage: Eukaryota > Viridiplantae > Streptophyta > Pinopsida > Cupressales > Cupressaceae > Cupressus > Cupressus sempervirens. The sequence continues at coordinate 115,527,962 of CM053789.1, read as the reverse complement.
TATTATCTTCCATCTTTCATCCTTACTAAACCCATCATACTATCCATTATATCCATCATACAAAAGCCTTTGTTTAATCTCTCATCTCTCATATTTTACCCATTTAAATTCCTCCTATGCAAATTGAGATAAATTCTCCTATATGAAACCTTTTGAACCATGATACTATAAAAAATGAAAAGAGATAAAAAAAAAAGGAGAAAAGAAAAATGATTTATGAAAGTTAAAGGAGATATCCCTATTGAAAAAAGAAGAAGAAGAAGAAGAAAGCTTGTTATGTAAAGCCAAAGAAAGGGATTTGTGCTTATGAGTTATCATGGTTCAGGGTGGAGACAAAGTCAAAAATATAAATTCAAAGTGCTTTTAGTTAAAACTAAAGACCTTGTGATCATAATGATTGCATGAGGACGTGCAATAAGCTAAGTTGGGGGGAATGATGAGAGCATTTTATGTCCTAAATTATACCATATTTTAACCTTTGTATAAGCCTTCACATGCATTTCAATGGCCATCTTCTATTTCATTTTCTCCTTCTATGTTGCATATGATTGAATATTTATGAGTAATATTTAATATAGTTATTAGATAGAATATGTGAATAAATAAATGAAATTGTATTTATCTAACAAGTTATGGTTCTTCCTATTGCTCGCTAGACATCTTCCTGTAGCTATTTCAAAAATACAAAGTTCCATCCGCTTTAAAATGTATTTCTTGCTATATCTTATTGGCATTCATTATTTTTTCAACAATTTAAAACATTATTCCTTTCAAGAGTATTATGTTGAGAAAGAGCCTAACAAGAATAATTACTGACTAAAAATAAGGACAGCTAGTTTTGCATCTCCTTTTGTGAACATATACGGATGAATCTCAAATATCCAAGATATGGGTATTGTCCAGAACGTGCCCAATTACAATCCCATGCGACAAAATCTTCAAAAAGTGGATAATGGAAAAGTTAGAGGCCTATTTCAAAATGTGATTATTTTACTACAGGTTTTGATTTCAAATTTTAAAGTTTGTTTTTGCTGCTGTCACTAGCTCATAATAGAACTCCTCCAGCTTAGCTGAATTCATACATGGAGAGATTATTGAAGACTAAATTGAAGGGATTATAGATCATTCTATTTTTAAGATAGATGTTTGTATATGTAGACAATGAATGTGGTTGAGATATCATATATTATAGCTAAGATTTATTCCCAAGAATTATGTGTCTGCTAAAAAAAAAACCCATGCAGCAAATAACTACATTATTATTGCTGCTAAGGAGATGAGATGCTATTGTTAAGAGGGATATCCATGCCTCAAGTGGAAAGCCCAATAATCAGACTTTTGCAAACTGTTACAAAACTATGGTTCAACAAATGTGAATGAAGGAAATAGTATTTTGTTTGAATGATGACAACAAATTGGCTATTCTTTGCAAGCCATATATTTTTGTTATAACTTTGTTATGTAATAGCCACTCTTTTTATAGAGTGCATAAAAAATTAGTTATTAAATTTGTAAAGCTGCATCTATATAAGCAACAACAATAGTGAGGATGGACACACACGTACAGTTCTGAAAACACACAATAGTGTGCAGGTTTTATAGATTGCACAACATTGTAATAGATCATTCTCATTTGGAAATATAAAATTTATATTTTCATGATTACAAAGACTTAAGACTACTACTTGGCTTCATCACCAGGCAGCTGAGGAGGAAGGGCCCACTCCAAAATTATCTGGTGATCTCATTTTTATTTCTATTTGGAGTATATTTAAATTAGTTTTCATTTATATGTTAATTAGCTTAGCAGTACATAGTATAGATATAATCGTAGTAAATTAGTTTATGTGTTGAATATCAATATTTGATTATATAATAATATTTCATATGAAATAGATTATGATTTGATAATTTATTAAGATTTGTAATCATTTTGATTACAGATTAGTTTTATTGAGTTATTTAAGTTTTTGATGTTCCTGTCGCCAGGAAGTGACAGTTCCTATCACTGGGATTTACTTGGCTTTTCATAGATTCAATTTCATGTGTTGTAGATGCATTCATAATTGCTCATATCACAAGCTGCACCCCTTGATAGCATACTGCTCGGACACCTTTCACAAGCTTACACTCTCGGATTGACACGTATAGACTAGCCGAACTTTATTATAAATCATCAATTCTTTATTATTATTTGTCCTAGTGTTGGCCTATCAACCTACACTAGGTAATATATAAATAATTAAATAACTTTCTTATCTTACCTTGACTACTCATTTTATAAATGTCAAACCCTAAAATTGTAACCTTATTTATGATAAACTAAATTATATTAGAGGAGCATCATATCTACATCTACATGTCATGTACATGTGAATCTAAAAACATTTTTACATATCTAATTACATCATTTATTGCATAGGAATGATTTAAAATTTTCATTATATATATATTATCCATGCATATCATATCAAAAGAATCATATAGAGATATGTCATTTATGACATGACCATCATAGATAATCAAGATGGGTAATTAGGTATATATATATATATATATATATATATATATATATATATATATATATATATATATATATATATATATATATATATATATATATATATATATATATATATATATATATATATATATATATATATATATATATATATATATATATAGATATTATAAGAAAAGAAAAACACCATATATAGGAGCATCTCATGTACATAAACTAAAAAAAGTTACCATGACACATGTAATGAGATCAAATAATATTTGTAAGATTCATTGCATATAAGTTATCAATGTATAGGGGTGATATAATCAAAATATCAAAAAATGACTGATATCAAAGCATTATATCTTAATATTTAACACTAAAATAAACTAACCCCTGGAAAACCCTAAACCAAATTGAATATATCAAACTAGATTGAAAGGTAACCCTGGCCCTTAACTAATTAATATTATACTTATAAACCAAATTGAATTAAACCATAATCATAAACCTAATTATATATCCCAACTTAATAGTAGAAACCTTGAATCCTTTCCCCAACCATTAACCAAATTGAACCATTACCCTAAGATTGAACCAAGTTAAATGTTGACCTTAAGACTAAACCAAATCACCCTAAACTAGAACTCAACAATATATTCAAAACTTTAAAACAAAATTCAAACCTAACTTTTTTGAATTAATGTTGGTTTTTAATCTAAAAGATCTAACTATAATTCTATATCTAAAACCAAATTCAGCACTTTAAAACTTAATTCAATTTATTAACTCTTGTCCTAATTGAAACCTATGCATGTAAACCTAATCAAATAGTACAAACCATATTGAACCCTAATCCTAAAACTAATTAAACATTGATATCAAGGTCTCAAAATGATACATCTTAAAAAATTAGAAGAGACTTGAATGAATCAGGCATCTAATTAAGTAACCCTCCCTCACCATCAAGAGGTGGAGGTGGAACATTAGTGTGAGTAGGAGCTCGGACTACACCCCTAGATGCCTAAGAATATATCTAAAGAAGTGAATAACTTGTCTTTCCACTTGATGCCTAAACATTTATATCCTAAGTGAGTATTCATCATGTAATATCTAATTAGGAGGGTATTGAAGCACTCTAACACCCCAATCCCTAACTAGATAATTATGTTAGGGTGGACTAGTTTCTATTTATCTTGGGTTGGAAGTGCCTAAAAGTTTTTTTTTGGAGACTGGAGATTCCCCTATTTGTTTCCTATTTTCCTGTATGGGTAACTGAAATATTTATTGCCTTTGCAGAATGGAAGCGCACATAACAAATTATTGTCTTATTCTATAAAAAGAAATACCCACCCCCTAGTGATATATAGTAAGATCTTTTTCCTAATTTTACTATCAATTTTTTTGGTTAGAAGATGATGATAGTTCAAAATGATTTAGAAGATAGGGATAAAATGAGAACCATCATTCCTAGAATGAAGATGCATTATTCCTTGATAAATCCATTTCTATCATAAATCAACTCCTCCATCCAAACAATTAGTAATGAGAAATCCCTATGTCAAGTAATCAATGGAGGGCTCATAAAATTGATCAAGTGATCAATGGAGGGTTCATAAAATCCCTAGGTCAAGTAATCAATTTTGTATGATATGTATGTATTAAAAATTAGAGACAAGACACTCCTAAATACATATCATACAAAATTCTTGCCAAGGTCTTAGCCTGTAGACTAGAAGATATCCTACCCAAGATCATTAACCCTGCACAAAAGTGTTTTGTTAAGGATATTTATACATATTGGAGAACTTGATAACTTATTGGAAGACTTTGGATTGGGAAACATTTCCAGGACAGAGTGTAGGCATGCTCAAGTAATTGATTATGAAAATGTCTACAAAAGGGTGGAATGGAGTTTCACTATGATGATGTTGCAAGCCCAAGATTCCATCCAATATTATGTCAAATGGTGTCCTCTCTTATGATTGGTGTCAAGGTTTTAGTAAAGAAATTAATGGGGTTAGATCATAATTTTTAGGACTCTCTAGATCAATTATGAAAGGGCGTCCTCTTGCATCCTCTTTATTTTTTATTGTCATTGACTCATTACGTTATCTCCTTAGAGATAACCAGTTGTCTCTAAAAGTTAGAGGATCTACTCTCCAAATAATTAATAAGTATCTAATGTATAGTTTTTTGATAATATTTGTATTCTTTTTAAGCTATAAAAGTGCAACACGAGTCATTTAATGATCAAATTGGACCTCTTTTCTTTATATCAGGTAGTAAGATTTATGTCTCTACATCTCTTATTGGGGCTAAATATTGAGCCCCCTACCTTGTGTAGTAAATATGGTATTGGATGGAGATGTCATAATTAAGTGGTTAGGTACCTAGGGATTCCATTTGTAGTAAACCCTAACATATAAATGAAATGTGTCTTTATATCAACAAGAAAATCTTTGTAAAAATCAACAATTTGAACTCTAATTATCTCACTTTGGTTGGTAGAATTCAAGTATGTTAAAAGATTCTTTCCTCGTATTGGGTGTACTTATCTTCTTCCTACTTATTTTATTTAAATCAGTTTGGTCTTCTATATAAATCTATTAGGAATATTTTGTGGTCACATAGAAAAGGAAATATGAAGAATCATGCTACTAGGAGTAGTTCACATAAAGAAAGGAGATTAGTAAGTTGGAATGAAAACTTTAAGAAAGTTCAAGGAATTACCTTGGCAATAAAATGGATAGCCAAAGATTCATAAGGTAATGAATAATGGATTATGATTAGAATTAGGATTATTGTATGGTTAGGGATAGGGTTCACATGTATTAGTTTATTACCTGACATGATCTACACTTATAGTTTGCATTAAAAAGAAGATAATAGTTAGGATTCAAACTATTGATCATAAATAATTTTTAATCAAATCATAATTCTATCTTTAAGCTTTCATTCTAATTGTAACCTTAACTCTCATTCTAATGCCACCTATTATATATCCTATAAACAAGAGGACCATAATAAATATCTGAAACCTAAATATAATTCTAACTAATACCATAATCCTAGGTAAGTTCCCTAACATTAAAGGACCATAATCATTATAATAATCTTAAGCTTAGCCATCATGAAAATTGTTAACATAAAAAAATTGTAAACCGTAACCTTGTCATAATCTTAACTTTGTTTCATCGTGAGATGAACATATAATCCAAAATGAGTTCATACAATCCCCCAGTGTCACAAAATAAGTTTACATGAAAGAAAAATAGCTTGGTGGCTCCTGTTTTAAGAAAAGAAACCTTGAACTAACCCAGATATAGTTTTTTGGAGTATTATTTTATGATTAGACTTAAAAATTTGGTATTTAATGTTTAATTTGACTTAAGTGTTTAACTTTATTTATTTAATTGATATGATTTTAATAAATATATGCGCATTTATATAGATCTAGTTGATAAATTATAGATTTAAATTTTATTAAATAGTAATTTTGTCATGTTTTATGTTGTGATGTATTTTTGTCATGTTTTATGTTTTATGTTGTTTAAACATATATGCAAATTATATTTGATGGACCCATTGCTACCCCCTCCCCCTCCCATACCCCCGCCTCCACCTCCTCCATCTCCACCTCCACCTACACCTCCACCTCCACCCACACCTCCACCACCTAGCATAGATGAGCTCTACGAGACCATGAGGTGTAACCTCAATGACCTCATGCATGATATAGAGGCTATCCGATGTGAGAGGCAGCCCCCCTCACCTACTATGTCTTGCAGATAGCATGCAAGGCATGATTGACTCCATCCATCATTTTGATTCAGACATTGATTCATTTAGATTTTGGAGGGAAAGCATGCGTGCCTTCTACTCTCATGACTTATCATACAGAGAGGTTTATAACCTGCATATAGGTAAAGTGAATTTTAAACATTATTTTGTAAACCCTAAGATAGGTGAAGAAATTAATGATAAGAAGCCTCGCATTTCCATTAGGTGGTGTACACATCCACATATAGCAGCACATTTTTGGGAGCGGTGGTGGATGGTATTTGACCATCCACCACATGCTAACCATGAAGTGCCCATGTACTTCCTTAGGAATTTATGGGCTAAGTTTGAGTTGGGTTTAAAACCCAACTATTTTGATATGAAAGCATTTTAGGGGGTTGGTAGAAGGATGCCTCAGGATAGGCCTGGGGAAAAGTTGAGCAATAGAACGAGAAAATGTAGGCAAGCTGAGCCCCTTGTACCCCTTCCTATGCCTGTTGTGCCTACTCGTCACCATCATTGAGCAATTTCATCTACTTTTACCCATTTGAGTGCCCTTTTGGACAATTTAGTACAATAGTGGACATAGGTGGTACATGCTTCTCCACTTGGACATGTTTGTACTAGCTATGGAGGCATATGCATAGGCCCCTAGAGTGATCCTGATGTAGCACATGATGGCCATTATGCTGAGGGTCCAAATTTTGATGATGGTGTATACGCTGCCCATGGTGATGGTAGTGACGAGATAGACGTGTCATCATTTGTTGACCTCATGCAACAAGGAGAGCTTGGAGAGAGTCAAGAGCAGTAGGTAAAATTTTAATTTTAATATAAATATAAAGTATACATAATTATTTACTTTCTACATGCATGTGTAATTGCATTAACTATATTAATTTGTACTTTTGAAATAATAGAGGATGGATGATACTATTCCTCCTAGGAGGCAATATAGTCTTTTTTCGAGACCTATAGATGTTGGCTCCCCTTATATGGTATGCACTTTGAATTACATTGTAAAAATGTACATTCAAACTCAAATTTAATAACATGTGCTCATATGTTCTTTTAATCTAATTTTGTAGGGATTGTCTGCATATACACAGATTGATGTTAGTACAATTGATACTCCAGTTATCATTGAGGCACAGCCTCAAATACATGTGGTATGAACTTTTGATTGAAGACAAATAATTTGTATTATTTTTATGTATATACATTATTATTAACTTATAATCTTTACAATTTTGACTCACATGTATATACATTTTATGTGTTTTGATTTTATGAACAAGAGCCATATCATACTCATCCATACAGGCCTTGGTATAGTCTAGCTTATGATTATTGTGCTAGCAAACCTGTAGACACATCTATGACATTGGCTACAACTCAGGTATGATATATATATATATATATATATATATATATATATATATATATATATATATATATATATATATATATATATATATATATACATGTTAAATTTATAGTGTATAAAAAATGTAGTGTACAAATTATGCACTTTGTAATTATTCATGTATATTTAATTTTGACTAAACATTTATGTATCCATAATTTTAGGACTGCATCACCATGAGTGTTGTTGAGAGCAAAAGACTTAGCCAAATGGAGGTACCTACATCATCATTTGAGGTCAGTATTGTAATTCATGTACATAATGTATAGTTCATTATGCTCTAAAATCAAATTTAAAAAATGTATGTATTGTAAATTACAGGACCTCACCACTGCTACATTTGGTAGTTTTGATAGTGCGCCTCCTCTTGTTACTAAGGGACACCCATCTCATGTGGTATTTATTTTATTATATAGTGAATATTTAATTTATTTGCAAGATAGATTTTGAGACCCATTTCAATTAAGCATGTACATGGTGAGATGTGCCTCATGTTACACAAGGTGATCCATCTACCTCACAAGGTGTCCGACATAATGAGATGACTCATATTACACATGATGGTCCATCTGAGTCCTTTTCATGTGGAGTAAAGAGGACATTCGATCAGATAGATTAGGTCTTGTTGGCATCTGTAGATTGTGTTTTTATGATGTATATTATTTATGATGTATACACTTTGTGTTAGGACAGTTAAAACTGTATGTTAGACCATGTATTTTTTCACTTCATAAATCATATTATGATGTATGTTAGACCATGTACTATTTTCTAACAACTTCTTATCATGCTTGTGTATGTAGTATATATTATTATGTTTCATCATGTTTTAAGTATATTCAAACCATTTTCTTTATTGTGGCATTTTATTCATGAACATATGACACATTTTGTAAGTATATATGCAAGATGAACAATAATTTTAACTATCTATAGAGCATTATTGGATAAATGTCACATCAAATTTATGCATTGAGATTCATACAAATAAAATTGACCTACCAGATTAAAAAACGTAGTGATAATGTACCTAACAATGTATCATACATGATCTTAATGTATTGTTTGGTAATGTAAGACTTATTATCATCTAACAATACCTATTATATGTTGGTAAACATATGAATATCTATCATAACTTATAACATACATAATGACCTATTAGGACTCTTATGTCCCATTGAGACACACATGGATGGATAACATACCTAACAATGTATCATAAGTGATATTAATGTGTTGTTTGGTAATGTAAGAGTCATTATTACCTAATAAGACCTATTATGTGGTAGTAAACATATGAATACCTATCATAACCTATAACAGACATAATGACCTATTAGGATTCTTATGTCCCCTTAAGACACACATGTATAGATAACGTACCTAACAATGTATCATAAGTGATCTTACTGTGTTGTTTGGTAATGTAAGACTCATTATCACCGAATAATACCTATTATGTGCTAGTAAACATATTGAGACTTATTAAAATGTATAGAAATTATTATGACCTATTAGGACTTCCATGTCCCCTTAAGACACACATGTATGGATAATGTACCTAACAATGTATCATAAGTGATATTAATGTGTTGTTTGGTAATGTAAGAGTCATTATTACCTAATAAAACCTATTATGTGGTAGTAAAAATATGAATACCTATCATAACATATAATAGACATAATGACCTATTAGGACTCCTATGTCCCCTTAAGACACACATGTATGGATAACGTACCTAAAAATGTATCATAAGTGATCTTAATGTGTTCTTTGGTAATGTAAGACCCATTATCACCTAATAATATCTATTATGTTCTAGTAAACATATCAAGATTTATTAAAATGTATAGAAATTATTATGACCTATTAGGACTCCCATGTCCCCTTAAGACACACATGTATGGATAACGTACCTAAAAATGTATCATAAGTGATCTTAATGTGTTGTTTGGTAATGTAAGATTCATTATCACCTAATAAGACCTATTATGTGCTAGTAAACATATGAATACCTATCATAACTTATAACAAACATAATGACCTATTAGGACTCCTATGTCCCCTTAAGACACACATGTATGGATAATGTACCTAACAATGTATCATATGTGATCTTAATGTATTGTTTGGTAATGTAAAACTAATTAACATCTAACAATACCTATTATATGTTGGTAAACATATGAATAGCTATCATAACCTACAATAGACATAGTGACCTATTAGAACTCCTATGTCCCCTTAAGACACACATGTATGGATAACATACCTAATAATGTATCATAAGTGATCTTAATGTGTTGTTTGGTAATGTAAGACCCATTATCACCTAATAATACCTATTATGTGATAGTAAACATATTAAGACTTATTAAAATGTATAGAAATAATTATGACCTATTATGACTCCCCATGTCCCCTTAAGACACACATGTATGGATAACGTACCTAACATTGTATCATAAGTGATCTTAATGTGTTGTTTGGTAATGTAAGATATAATCAATACAATGAATACAATGAGTAATGATCTAACATATAATCAATACAATGAGTGATGATCTTTAAATTATCATGTACAAGTGATTTTTTTTTAATATTACAATCAATAGTAATTTGAAACTTCAAACAAACATTAATTTAAACATGCTTGAATGTAAAAGTAATGGAACAAAATAGGATGTCATTACTTAAATTGACAATTAATTTATAATTTATCAAGTGCATACCTTTAACTTTCAAATAGAAGTAAACTCTCATTTTTGAATTAGTTTGTACAACATATTTCACAATATATGTAAGATAATGTCAATGATATATTTATAGTTTAGTGAACTCAAAACATAAAATTGGTTCAACATATCTCTTCAAATGAGGTCCTATAAAATAAAATTGTAAAACAAAAATATATGTTAATAAACACATAAATTAATATTCAAGGTATCTAAACTATGTAAATATATGTGTAATTTGTATGTACTCACTATGTGAAATTGCACAAGATGTTGATGTTCGATCCACTTTAACATTTAAATTTGCATAAATTGTAATTGAGACTTGAATAAGAGGTATATAAGTTCTCTAAATTGGTATTGACAACACAAACATACATGTCATTACATTATGTAAGTACATATATATAAAAATAATACAATAATGAAAAACTTTACATGTGTTTGATTTAAATGTAGTCACCCCACTGTACCATCTACATCCTCTCTCTTTTGCAATGCATCTATGATTGTCTCGTGCTCATCCATTGAAATTTTCCTTAATACCTTATTGATAGGTCTCCCTTTGTATCTTTCTAATTTGATATTTGTTGCGACAACCAAATGAGAATAGTGTAAAATATTCTTTTTGGTTTGGTAGTCTTCAAATGCTGACAAACTTTTTCTTCTTGTTAGGTATCTACATAGTCAGGTGCTAGCTACAATGATAGACCCAATTAGATACTCAAAACCATCATCGTCTACTTGATGACATGTCAATTTTTTCTTAGGTTCCACACATCTAGCTAGCCAATACTCAGCCTATTCATCATTATCACTGGGTGAAATAACAACATAAACATGTCCTACAAGATAAGATAAAGTATAGAAACACTTTAATCACATGAGTGTACATATGAAAATTATATAAATTTAAGCATGAGATAACAAAAAAATCTAATTCAATTGTGCATACCAGGTTCTATGAGGTCTAAAATATGATCATAGTTTTCTGATGCAAAAGTAACATTCTAGCCTTCATTTACTATATCATCTTCAAAATGCATGTTAGTAGGTGCTAATGATATTTGTTGCCAATCTTCAACCCATTCTGTATTCTCACATTCTTCCCATTCACCTGCAAGACAAATTTGGCAAAAACAAGCAAGCTCCCTAGTCCATATAGTCCAAGTGTTAGAATCTGAACTCCTAAATGAATGCCATTTAGCTGACCCACTAATTGTATCATAGTCATATCATAAAGAGATATTATTTTCTTCAACTAGGCAGAAGAAATGTTTGATTGTAGAGTTCTGACTTGATCCCATGTATAAATATTTTTTACACCATTCAACAATCTCATATGCATTTTTGAATTTAGGTTTTTCCTCAAATTTTAATTGCTCTCTACTTTCATGCATGCACCAGCACTATTATGTTCTCCTTTACCATGTCCAACCTCAAAAAAACCTCCACACATGTTGGATGTTAGTTTTCCTATGTGTCCTACTCAACTAATAGAACATTCTAGCATTCTTGAATTGTCCTGTACAATTATCTGACCATATCCAATGTTGTGTCATTTGAATTTGTCTCTCTTTTAAATTATCATAAAAGACCTTGAAAGTATATTGGACAAACTCAGATGAATCAACTTTATTATCACTTATATAAAAATGGTACTCTCTCAATATTTTTTGATCCTCCTCTGTACTATTAGGTGCATGCCTATAAACTATATGAAAATAAATTGTTACTCGCACTGAATTGTAATATTGTGGTTGTACCTCTTCTTGCGGTGCAAGCATGTAGTTCTCTACAAAATCAACAACTGAAAGTATAGTACCAATTGGAAATATATTCTTACATATGCAAAATTGTCCATCAATCCATCTAGAATATTCAGAGTGTTTAACATATTTTGGTATGATCACACTCTTAAACTCATCCATAAATGCATGACAACTAACTTTATCTATAACTAGATCAAACCTTCTTCCAATCTTCCCATCCTTCAATAGATATTCAATAGTTTTGAATCTTTTTACCTCAACTAACTGTTGTCCAAAAGTAGTCAAAGCATTTTCATGTAAACATTCATCTAACAAAGAAAGATTGCTGCACATATCACATGTACTAGAAAGACATGCATTGAAAAGAAAGTATTGATCGTTAGGTGGCTTACAAAACAAACCCGATATCAAATCTTTTATAGTTTGAGGTGGTATTTTTATACCACATTCTTGCAACATTTCTTTACTATGCATGATACCACGTATAGATCAAAATACATCATAATGATAATGAAATTGAAAATGAGTTTTACAACAACATGTGATTCTTTCCTTGTTAATCCTTACATACCATGGTTTACACTTTTCAAAAGATCTTTGACTAATGGTAATATTTAATACCTTACCATCTACAAATTTTTTAAACAAATTTAGTTTGAGTCATGTCCAAAAGGTGTTTAGGATGCAGATATTGTATTTTTGACCCAATTCTCAATTTAAGAACATCTCTTGAATTAGGTGACACTCTTGTATTATCATGCCAAAATGTTTCAATCAAACTTTTGAGTTCACTAGTAAGTTTCATATCACATCTCGGGAGTCTACCACTAGAAGTCCATAAAATATTTGTTGGATTACATTCAAAGTTAACCCTTCTCTTTACAGCTCTTTCTAAAGTCTTACGATTCACATTAAGATATCCACTTATGTTGCTAATCAATCTTTTTTCAGATGCTAATTTGTTAACTAAAGCTATTGTTATTGCTTGTTGTGCTACATTCTTATCTTTAGACTGACTTATTTTTTTGATAATATCAAAGGCACTAGCAATAGTGGATACAACTTTTTTTAAAGACTCATTTGTATTCTTGGGTTTTGCATACATTCCCAACCTTCTCATTAATTTTCACATTTTAGACATTTTCATTAGTTGCAACATTAGGTGACATTGAAACCCAAATTTCTTATTATAAAAAAATACCTATACAATCTATTAGCATGTGTCCTAATTTGTCTCCATCAAACCAATCCCTTAAGATTATCTAACACATCATTAGGAATATGAAAATTATGTTCAGACACTTTACTATCATTCTGACATGTTTGTTTAGTAGTTTGTGTTTCTATGTCTACATTCATGCAATTTTTATTTTCAGACACTTTACTATTTCTACTGTTATTTGGGATGTGAATATCATTTTCAAATTTTCTTGGTATTTCTTTTGGGGCATGCATTTCAATTGGAGTTTTTTGTGCATGATCATTTGAAAATCGCTTCTCATGAAGAAAATCTAAATCATTTAAATCGTAACCTACTTCTAAAAAATACCAATTTCATCACGAGAAAAAATTTGAGGGTTTGGAGACACACCTGTATTGAATGCATGATTAGAATGTGCACCTAAATTTTCTTGTATTGGGTTCTCTTCTTTGACCTCTTCATCCATCATGGTATCCTCAATGTCTTTCTCCTTTGAAACATTGTTCAAGTCTCTAATTCTCTGTCTTCTCTCTCATTGATGTCATGCTTCATTCTCTTTATTTGCTACAATCTTGTCATCTGTTAGAACTTTTTCTTTCTTCTTTCTTTGTTGTTTTGATCCCATGTTTGCACCAATTTTGAATTTGAATCAGTAGCTTGCAAATTGTATAAGAGGACAAGAAAATAGAATAAGCATGACAGAATTCGTTATTGCAGATCGAAATTGTTATTCAATCGTTTCAATCATTGAAACTTGATCTGTGGGGTAGCTTTTAGGGCCCAACGGGTACATTATAAATGGGGACCTGATTGCTTAAAAATTGGGTACCCAATTTTAAAAAGAATAGGGTACCTAATTTTTAAACAATCGAGTACAATGGTTGAAAGCAATCAGGCACCCAATTTTTGAATTACAAATCGGGTGCCCAATTCTTGAGACATGAGCAGGAATTCGGTATGGCTTCCAACTTTTGCATGGGGTTTTGCCTTGGAGAAAGGCATGGCATAGGCTTGGTCCCACCAAGCCATGCCTTTATGATCTAATTTTTTTTGAAGGCATTTAATCGACAATTTATGGTATTGTCATAATTTTTTTATAGTTGTCCCCATTGAATTTTTTGATGAGACAAAAACCCATTATAGGTCTTACTATTCTGATTCCAAAAATGTAAATTTTATAGAGTTATTAGTTTATTTGGTATTTTTCCATTATTTATTAATCAAAACTATCTCCTAAAGTTTAGAAAGTGACATTCACTAAAACTTTAATAACTTTTTTATTTTATAATTTTTCTTAAATTAATTTATATGTCATCAATCTACATAAAATTATTTTGATGTTAAATTTTTTTTTTGAAAAAAGTGAGATTTTGATCAAATTATGTGGTCTATACATGAGAGGTTTTAAAATTTACCTTTATAGCCAATTAATAATTATTAATAAAAAATTATTCAATAAAAAATTAATGAAAAATATTGTCATCATTCTTAGGTGTATTAAGTAACTCCCTTTAAAAGGATTTGTGAAAATTTATTTATTTGTGTCAAATTATGGTGTCCACACACAAGCATGGTATGGTCCTAAAATAGGCATTTTGAAAAAGTGATTTTTAAAGATCCATACCAAAAAAAATTCTATCATATGGGTGCACAAATAAATTACATATTCAAAAACTAGATTTTGAACACTAAAAAAATTATTTTTGTAGTTTTCAAATATTCAATCTCTAATAGCTCAAATTTTGACATCAATTGACAAAAAATTTCAAAAATAGGAAAAACACTTCCACATTTTGGCCAAAAGTGAGACCCAACTTCTTGCATTGACCTAGATTTGGTAATGATGCTCCATGTTAAATCAAAGAAAAATGCTCTATTAAACTCATAGAGAAAATTTCATGTGATAATGCATACTATGTTGAAGGATTGTACTACAACTTGTTGACTGTGTCATAGTTAGGTAGTGTAGGTTGCAAAGTAGAGTTTGGAAACAAAACTGCCAAGATCTATGACACTAATGGAAATCTGATAGGAAAAGGTGAAAAAATTAGGAGTAATCTATTTTACCTAGATATGGAAGATGCAACATTTCTTTTTGTTAGACTTGATGATGTGTGGTTGTGGCATAAAAGGCTGTGTCATGTTAACTTTGATAATCTAATTAGCATCAGGAAGAAGAAGAAGGTTAGAGGGTTGTCCAAATTAAAGAAACCTAAAAACACAATATGCAAACAATGTCAACTAGAGAAGATGACTAAGTCTAGCTTCAAAAGAAAAACATACACTTCCAAATAAGTACTAGAGTTAGTCCATATAAACTTATGCGGTCCAATAGAAATGCAAAACTACCTAGGAGACATATACATAATGCTATTTGTAGATGACTATTCCAGGATGATGAATGCTATGTTTTTGAAGTAAAAATTTGATGCATTTAAAATGTTCAGGTGGTATTTGGCCAGAGTTGAGAAGGAAACATGAAAGAATTTGAAGTGCCTAAGGTCAGACAAAGGAGGTGAGTTTACATCAAAAGAATTTGAGATATTCTGCAATGACAAAGGCATCAAAATGAAAACATCAGCACCAAGGACCCCAACTTAGAATGGTTGTAAGGCCCACATTAGTACCCCACCATAGATCTTGATGAGATAAATATGATTAGAAGTTAATTAGGTTATGATTGACATTTTTTTTGATACTAATAATGATTTATGAGATCCTATAGTAGACTAATGTAGATTTTGATTATTATAAGGATGATACCCTATCCAATAACATTAGGTCAATAAGATAAGGCCTCATGAAACAAGACTCAAATGTTTAAGCTAAGAATCTGGGCACAAGATTCAAGAGATGATTTACTAGACAATTAGAGGAGATGAATTAGCATTCACTCTTGTAAGAAATAACAATGAATGTAGATCAAATGATAACAAAACATAATGATTGCACTTGTGGATTTAGTTTTAAATTATGATGACATAATTATGGAAACATTCTAATAGTCTAAGAAATCACCCTAGAAACTCACACACAAACCCCTCGAAATGTGATAAAGGGATATTGCTAGGAATGTTGATATGTTTAACTTGATTGAAGGGATACTAGTCAACAAGTTTGCATAACAATGATATTCACTTAGGACATATATACTGAAAATCCATCTTGTATGTTTTAGTAGTTTAGTAGATACAACTTCAGTGTTTCATGATTATAAGAATGGTGATTATACTTAGAATGGTAATTTCATTATGATAAGAAAAATAAAATGTTGATACCCTTATGTTGATATTGCAAGTTATGAATATGAGTTGGATGAAAGTTAATTGTATATGTATGTAGATGAAAGTTAATTGAATATGATATTGCAATGTTTGTTAATGGTACTTAAAACATAAATGATTAGATGAAAGTAATGTGAATTATGAGATATTGGATTTATTCTACACTTATTTGTATGCATTCTTATGTTATTTTATTGGGCTACTGATGTTTAAGTTGAGTGTGCAAGAAAGTTAAACCATGGAAATTTATTGAGGAAACAAGGTATAGGCACATGTTAATTGACTCTACCAAGGTGAATCTTATGAGATTCATAAACCTTGTTGTGATGTGTTTATTTTGTAAATGTAAGATGTACGTGTGTGGTATGTACTTCATGTGTAGATTCTGAACGTGTCATGTGTAATGTTTAGTGCATTTTGTGTGTGTCACTTGACACTTGTGCTCATTATGTGAAATAACATGTTCATTGGTGATGGATCATGTGGCCACCTTATTATGAGTTAAATGCTTAAATTGAGGAATCTAATTTATAACCCTAAATTTAATAAGAGAACAAGGTCATCACCATGGGAAGAAATTGAAAATTGAATTACCTAGCATGAGAAGGGCCATAAAGAAACTCTAGGGTAAATTGTGACAAAATAAACCCCACCCATATCAATACTATAGTTTAGGAAGCTAGTAATGACCTTTAGGGTGCCTAGTAGGCCTAGGGAACCTCATAAAAATTGCATTCTTTATTGAATCCAAAAATGAAAAAAAAGAATAAATAGAGGCATGGCTAAATTTGAACCTCACTTGCCCACTCTCTACCTTTAGAGACTATTAGGGTTTGAAGAAAGAGGAGGGAGCTCTACTGCAACTCTTTATTACCTTGCTTGGAGGAAGGTTGGAACCATGATCCATGAAGTTTCTTTATTTTGCATGTAGATTAGTAATGGTGTTCTTCATTTCATGATGAGATTTTGGTGTATTGTGGTGTGTTGTGAGTAAGAATATTTGTAGTGTGTTGCTTGTGAGCATCTTGTGTGAATCTTTCTTTGATTTTGCCTTGTTTCATGTTATGTGTTTTTGTGAAATGGGTGTGAAGTATCACTCACCTTTGGGAGGGAAGAGATGCTTGGGTGAAGGGGTTAGTTGCGCTCACACTTGTAGTTGAGGAATACTCCCATGTGTGGGGGTGATTGTATATGTGTTTCAATGGATTATGAATATATTGCTACTTGCATTTTGTGAGGTATAAGGAGGTGGGTGGAAGGGAAGATATTGTGAGCCCCGAAAGGGCATGATGATAATGAGAAGATGTGTATAATGTGAAACAAGTTTTGTAAGTCCTCCTCATAGTGAGAGCCCACCTTCACCCTCTACTTGATTCATTTGTTGAATCTTTGTGCAAGTCTTGGGATGGGATGTGTTGAGAATGTAGTGTGTTAATCCTGTCATTTTATTGTGAATATGCATGGCATGTGAATGTGTAGCATGAAACTGTTTATACCTTGTTTCCCCAAGCTTGGTGGGTGGCCTCCTTGAGGCCTAGGTTGGGAGGTGAGCCTCCATGGTTCTCTATTGTTGTCTCTCCTTTGTAGGTTTTCACTTGATGAGCTTGGAAATTAAGAGTTCATGTAGTCTATACTTTGCATAAGAGATGAAGTCTTTATTTTGTATTGTGTTGGAAAGGGAGAAATAATCTCCACTTTTTTTATGTGAGGCAATTCATACTGTAAGTGTATTATCATTATTCTCATTCATTTCCCCATAGGAAGAGAGATTTGAATAATCTGTGTATCAAATGGATTCTTTTATTGAATAACTTGAATGGTCATTCCACCATCTTTGTTCATATTGTACTGAAGGTGAATATTGTTGTGCTAGTGTTGTCATATCTATACTCAATCTGGAATTTGTTGAAGGAAGGAGATTGTATCATGTTATATCTTGGAAGAATGGTCTGAAAATTATCATTGATATCTTCATTTCCTCAAACTTCATGAAAGTTATTTAGTTGTTTGACATTCAGTTTGGAATTTGAATTAGTTGTATGATATGCAATTGAAAATAATGGAAAGGTTGATAGCTAAAGTTATAAATAGAAGGGGATGTCATTAGAATATATTGAATCCTTGGTTTCATGAAATTTGAGTTTCTAGGATTCATTGAGTTTTCAATTTTGAGTGTTGTGCAATTTAGAAATTGTCAATGAAAGATAGTTGTTATATTGTTATTAGTTTAGGAGAATATATCATAATGGAATAGTTGAATCATTTCAATTCATTTTAAATGTTCATAGAAATTGCATGAATAGAATTAGACCAAATAGATAAGCTTAAATGAAATCTATAGATGCATATTTGCATTCTAGAAAATGTATGGTTAGACCCAAAAAAAAACGAGACTTATACTAATACAGTCAAATATAATAATAAACCTTGAATAAAATATTAATATCTTAACATGTCATATAGAAATATATCATCTCTAAAACATCCTCCTATTTAATAAAAGTCAGACTTGTCTTGTTCATGACATGACCCTATGGAGAGGATATATGCATAATATAAAACAAAACATAATAATAATAATAATAATAATAATAATAATAATAATAATAATAATAATAATAATAATAATAATAATAATAATAATAACATGCTAAATAATTCCCAATGATGTGACAAAATAAATGAAAATATATATATGCTATACTAATTACATAACTCCCCATACCTAAGTAGGAGTTTTGCTAAGAATAAATTATATTTTTTTTATTAAAACAAATAAGAGGGCACTTGTAAGACTTAACCTACCTAGCCATCCACCATCTACCACATCCAATCAATCATTAACTTTGAAATGTATGAGCAATTCTAACGATGTCCTTGTCAAACTCTGACAAGTGTCAGCAAACTTTACTCATATCCTAGGTGACCTATTCTTTGAAAATCAGCATGGTATAATTATAAACTTTATTACAAACTTTATTTCACCCTTGAAAATCCGCTAGGAAATAGGTGTAAATTGATTTCCTTGGGGATTAGGTGATACTTGGATTCATAAATAAAACGAGACAAGATCTGATTTGTAAGAAAGCAAGAATGCTGGGCCTTTATATCTAAGCAACAGTAGGCACCTTTACTTTTAGAGTTGGAGAAAATTTCGCATGGTATAAGAAGAAGTTCTGAGTTAGTTGAAGTGGGACACGTGTCTTGCAAGGAGTAGATGTAGATTTAGTGGTGGGGAATGTTGAGTGCTATTTTTATAAATAAAATAAAATAAAAAGAAGTTATTTTATTTATTAATTATTAGATGTCCATTAAGATGTGGGAATATTATGGGATAGTTATTGTTTCTTGAAAATGTATGTATCAAATGTAGATTGTATTATTTTAGGTGTGTGTTATAAGTATATATATCACTAATTTAATATTTATAAAATAATAATATTAAGGTTACGATTCATGAGTTTTGGGGAGTGCTATTATAGTACAGGGTATTGTGTAGTATGAATTAGTAAGTGAGTTTTATTATATTTTGATTTTAATTTGATCTAGAAATTTGTAGATCATGATTAATGTAAATTATTTTCAGTTGCACATAGCTATTGAGAAGTCAAGGATAGCACATATAAGATATTTGATTTTCATATAATTTGATTT
Source organism: Cupressus sempervirens (assembly GCA_028749045.1). Lineage (NCBI taxonomy): Eukaryota > Viridiplantae > Streptophyta > Pinopsida > Cupressales > Cupressaceae > Cupressus > Cupressus sempervirens. The sequence goes on along the minus strand of CM053789.1, from coordinate 115,507,600 downwards.
GATCAATCTAGCACAATGAATTCAAATGTAATAGATTTAAATTTTAATATTAAATATGATATTGTTAGGAATTAAGACAAGATATGTGTACTAAATATATATGCTTAAAATATTTAAAAAATAATAATAATAAATAAATAAATAATAATCAAATAGATAAATAAAAATTAGTAATAATAATAATAATAAAATTTAAGTAAATAATAATAATAACTATAGTGACAATAAGTCAAGTTGAGATAGATTATAGAGATAGCTGACAATTTAAGGAAGATAAATATATACTCTTTAATTTAGGATATTTTAGATACTCTAGAGAGTATTAACAATATATTGTTTTAGATTGGTTGCTAAGGGTAGCATAGTAGTATTGAATTTGATGAAAGTTTTAATGGATGGTTAATCAAAAGGTTACTTGCATTGAAGTGATGCTAGCTTATATCACGAAATAATAAAGTTGACTATTAAGTTAAGTGTGCATACTAATGTAGTAGGTATGGGTAGTTCCAAAAATAATAATAAGAATAATAATTGAATATTAACAAGAATGGGAATTAATAAAATTAAGATCAATTCCATAGTAATGGAATTAAAATGAATAGTGAGGAACTCTTTCACATTTCAATCCCTCAGTCTTCACCAATACCCTGTCTCAATTTGGGATTTCACTCATGCACCATAAGGCTTTACATTAAGTACTCAATTTTTGGTTCTGAGTATGATAGCTTCGTTCCTTTATCTTGCTTCATCGAATAATAGGTTGTCAATTGACTTAGCCATTATCTTACTGTGAGCTTATTAAAAAAATAAAATATAGTTCTATTTTATCTTGTTAAAATTAGGGCATGACAATGGTATTATTGAAAGAAGAAATAGGTCAATAATTGATTGTGCTAGAACCTTGATGATGGAGAAAAATGTTGCACTAAAGTACTGGAGAGAAGCTGTAAGAACTATAGTCTACACATTGAATAGAGTTCAACTCAAGAAAGGTACAAATACAACACCTTTTTAATTATGGTATGGTCACTCACCCAATGTTAAACATTTCAAAGTATTTGGTTGTAAATACTATATTCTCAAAGATAGTAGAAATGGAAAGTTTTATGCAAAGAGTGATGAAGGCATATTCCTTGGTTACTCTACTAGAAGTAAGGCATATAAGTGTTTGAATGCTAACACTAACAAGATTGTAGAGAGTGCTAATGTAAATTTTGATGAGCATGCATAAGTTTAGGTTGATGAAACTAAGAAATCGAAGGATTATAGATCCTTTGTATACTTCTATGAAGAAATGACTATTTAAGACAATGCTGTAAATCAAGTTGGGAGTCAGTACCAAATTTCAGTATCAGCCAAGTCATAGCCAGTGAATACCGAGCTGCATTTAGAAACCGAGCTACAGAATGTAGAAAATGCACATTTTGATTCTAAAAATAGCATACATGAGAGGAATGATGAAATACTAGATGGAGAAGAGAAAAATAACTCTGAAGCTGAAGGATCAAACATGGAAAGAAGGACATAACCAAGATTAGCCAAGTATGTGAGAAGACATCACCCTATAGATCAAATCATTGGTGACAAGGATGCCAGACCAATGACAAGGAATAGTCTTAGGAATAAATCATGTCTATTAAGCAAGGTTGAAGCTAAAATAGTGAAAGATGCACTACAAGATGATGACTGGTATAAGGCTTTGGAAGAGGAGATAGATCAGATTGAAAAGAACAAAACCTGTACCCTAGTTCCTAGACCAGTTGATAAGAATGTAATTGGAACCAAATAGGTGTTTAGAAATAAACTTGATGAGAATGGCCAGATAAAAAGAAACAAAACCAGATTAGTTTGAAAAGGCTATTCACAAGAAGAAGAACTAGATTATGGGGAAACATTTTCCCTTGTTGCAAGAATGGAAGGAGTAAGAACATTACTAGCATATGGTGCATACAAAGGTTTCAAATTGTACCAAATGGATGTTAAGTCTACTTTTCTGAAAGGTATACTAGAAGAGGAAGTCTACATAGAAAAACTAGAGGGATTTGTAGATGATAAGAATAAGGACATGGTTTTCAAACTACACAAGACACTGTATGGATTGAAGTAAGCACCTAGAGCATGTTATGAGAGATTGCACAAATATCTTGTGAAGATAGGATTTGAGAGAATAGATGACAACAACAAGTTGTATATCAAAGTTGAAAAAGGTAAAGACATTTTGATATTAGAAATATTTTTTGATGATATAATATTTGGAGGAAAAGATATTCTATGCAAAGATTTTGTTGATTAAATGAAACATGAGTTCGAGATGTCAATGTTTGGAGAAATCAAATTCTTTGTTGGATTGCAAGTACATAAATTGAAGCATGACATATTTGTTACCCAATCAAAATACATTAAGGAGATACTCAAGAAATTTGGGTTAGAAGAATCAAAACCAGTCAGAATACCAATGGCAACAGGACACAAGCTATCCAAGAATGATGAATCAACTGAAGTGAATCAGACATTGTATAGACCAATAATTAGAAAGCTACAATATGTTGTACATAGTAGACTAGACATTGCATTAGCTATTGGAATAGTAGCAAAATTTTTTACAAATCCAAGAGATTATCACTTAATGGTAGTAAAGAGAATATTGAGGTACCTAAAAGAAACTGATGACTTTGGTTTGTACTACAAGAGGAGTGAAAAATTTGAACTAAAAGCCTACACTAATGCAAATTGGGGAGGTAACATTGATGATAGAAAAAGCACCAGTGGAAGAGCACTTTTCTTGGGAAAAAGGTTGATTACATGGACCAACAAAAAGAAAAGCTATACCCCACAATCCACTGCTAAAGTTGAATATGTTGCAGCTGCTATAAATTGCACCAATATTGTATGGATTAAACATTTTTTGGAAGGTATGAAGGAAGAGGTAAATGAGCCTATGATAATACAAGTGCTATGAACATATCAAAGAACCTTGTAATGCATGCTAAAATCAAGCATATTGCAATCAAGTATCACTATGTAAGAGAGTTGGTGGAAGACAAACAAGTGAAGATGGAATATGTTAGTTCAAAAGAAAAAATTGCTAACATCTTCACAAAAGCACTACCTAAAGATGCTTTTGAGTATATTAGAGGTAAGTTAGGGGTGATACCTTTAGCCAAGGCCACTTGAAGAAAAACCAAGACTATCTTGCATCAAATGAGTTGATTGTTGAAGATTTTACACATTGATGCAAATGATGTTTACTTTATGATTCATGCCTAAAGTATTAGAAGTGCTAAAGTTTCAAATCAATCACAAGCAAGGTGACAGAGGGAGAAATTGAATGAACCTACAAAAGCTACACTTTCATATTAAGATGCTAATATGTCTTCGGCATTGTTGTCAAAGAGGAAGAAATTGTGAGAAACTGATCAAATGTTGATGATCTGGTGATCAAAAGTATGAAGCAGAAATGACAAGAAAATGTAGAATCTAATAAAATGAAGATAGAAGGAGAAGTTGACAAAAATAATCAAAATTTGATCAAAACAATAGAAGATGAGCAATATAGAGGGAGAAAAAAAAAGAACAAGGATACAACAGCTAAGAGGGAGAAGCAAAAATGAAGCAATCAAGATAGTAGAGGGACATGTGAAAACTGATGGTAATACAATTACTTTTTGGCATCTAACTTACTATTCTAACCTAGTTAGCATTTGGTTAAATAGTTTAGTCTGATGGTTGATCCATTTGGTTTTCCATCAATGCCAAAGAGGGAAATTGTTAGAAATTTGATTAAAAAGCTCATTGTTGAAGATCAAAGAGGGAGATTGTTGCAAAGAAGGAAGATTGTTTTAAAAGAATGTTTTCAATCATTTTTTTTTCATTGATGTCAAACCTACTATTTGTAGGAATAACATTTTCTTATAACTAATTCTCCCCCCTCTCAGTTATTCTAAAGCATTTTCACCATCATTTTGTACTTCCTATTTCTAATATGTTATCTGACATAACATATAGGGTTCCTAGGGGGTAAAAATGCCAATAAGACTTCCTGCATGACCTAATGGAGATAGATGACTAAGCCACGATTCGGCTAGTTTGTTTCTCTTTTATAATTTTTCTTTGATAATAGTTTTTGGATGGCCTCAACCCCCTCATGTCTTACCTAGATATATCCTAGAAAGGTTGGGGAAATTAGAGTTCTTTTGGCAACTTATAATGATGAATAGGGAGTACCTAGGTCCTATAATAAAGAAGGTTTCCTTTATTCCTAGAAATGCCAAGATAGGCAATTTTTAATAGGGAAGGATGCAATAGAGGAGTTAGATGCATGTATAAGTGAAATAATGTCACCCTCAACACTTACTAGAACCTATGATCCAAATGATTTGGTTAGGCATGCCCTCAAATGAATGAGGAAATACACTCTCCCAAATAGCAAGCTTTGCTAGGAAGAGGATTTAATAATGAACTATCTAGAGGCAAAGGATTACAGAAACATGACCTTGAGATGGAAAGAGATCATGAGGGTAGAAGAGGAAATGAAGAGAGTGTATCCCTCATTTAAGGGTTTCTACTATGAGGAGATATACTTAGATAGGTACAAGATATGCTTGGATAATTTTGACAATATAATATCCCAAGTGCCTATAGAAATAAGGGATAGAGTAGAGCCCCAATCCCCACAATAGGAGGGATGTGATTGAGATAGAGGTTGAGGATGATCAACCTAAGAGTTCATCATAAACCTAGGGAGACATAAAAAAGTAGAAGTTAATTGAAATACCAGAAAAGGCTAGGGTGAAGGAATTGCAAATGCTGCCAAGGGGTACACAATATTTTGATAATATAAAGCAAAATTTATTAATCAAACAGGCTAGCCAAAATGAAAGAATCCCAAATAAAATATAGCTTTAACTAAGAATGCTGGATGAAAGGATAGTCCAAGCTTAGAAATTTATGAAGGATGATGATTTCATAAATTCAAAAGAATTCAAGTCATTTTTTTTAATGTTAAATGAAATGAATTTACATTGCAACTACAACTAGGAAATTCACTTGAGAAGACAACTAAACTATTTCAGAAGTTGCAAGAATATGACCTAAGCAATGAGACGCTCACTATGGATTAGGTTAGGGAGCTAGTTCAAAGAATAGGAATGCTACCTTTCCTAGGATGGGAGCTCAACTCATATTTTATGTTTCACTAGATTAGGAGGCATGATAAATTGGTCTCATTTGAGGAGACAAACATTGCTAGTGAGCTACAAGGGTCAGAAATCAATGTGCATACCAGGACCATGGAAATATTGAGTATGGCCCTTGAATTAGATAAACTAACATTACTAGTGAGCTACAAGAGTTAGGACTCAATGTGAATACCAGGACCATGGAAATATGGAGTATGGCCCCTGAATCAAATAAACTAACTCTCATGGAGGTAAGAGATTCACCCTACAAAAATGTGATATTCTAGAATGTCACTACTATCTCAAGTGACCATATTCACAATTTGATGAATACAACATCATTAATGGGAAAAGAAAATTGATATGCTTGAACATAATCAACTATATCAAACATACACCATATCCATTGACACAAGGAAAAATTATGAGGAGAAGCTTAAGAAGACATATGTGCTAGAGTAGAGAATGGACACCCTAATGAGGTGAGAAATATGAGAAATGTAAGAAGGCCTATTACAAAGGTCAAGGACCAAGAAAATAAAATTGAAGCTATTACAATAGACATTAGTGTGGATGAATAAATGGATGTAGATGAGTGTGATGCTACAAAAGAGGTACAAACAAGAACAATACATAACTTGTTGATTCATAAAATAGGTTCTTTAAAATACTCCTCACAGAATGTACATAAAAATTATATCACTTTTTAGGTAGCCAAGTTTCAATGCTTAGAAGAATTATCTTTGTTATCCCCTTTATTTACAACATGGGGCCCATACATACAAATTTTTGATACTCTTGTACCAATGTTGATGCAAAAAAATGAGTTGCCTAAGGGAGTAGTTATACCTATTAGAAAATTAATTAATAGAGTTAAAGAATTAAAATGTTTTTTCTCAGGGAAATTACAATTGATCCAAAATAAAATGAAAACAATTGCCACACGGACCCTTAATTTTATACCAAGCATCATTGATGAGAGTTGGAATGTAAGGGAATGGTAGGAATGATCTTTCTCTTTTGATGAAATTTTGAAGCATGCAAATTTTTTTGCATATTGCAATAGTGAAACAAATGTCACAACGATATATGATATGATTGATGTGTTATACAAAATTGAATCAAATATGGGAAAAGTTACTATAAAAGTAAAGGAAATAAGAGATGCAAAGTGGAACAAATACCTTGATGAGATGAACACAATTAGAGATGTAACCTGCCTAGATATTGATACTAACATTTCCATTTGGGAGGTTGTAGCTAGTATCAAAGCCTTTCCATATGGAGGTTGTGAGTCAATATGCAAAAAAGTCAAAGAATATCAAGAGGGAGGATAAATATATAATAGAGATATGTAATATTTGTGGTTCACTTGCTGTGGGTGTGCTCCTATTCTAGATTATAGAGTTGATCCAGAACATCAAAACTAATAATTGCTCAAATTCTGGCTATCTCCAATATTTTGTTTGTAACTATTTTATCTTATATGTATAATGTTGTAATCAGATTTTGAACATGTGTCTCCCCATTCAAATCTTTTTGCAATACTTGTTTCTATAAAAGGATTTCCAATGTGGAGTGAGGGTCCAAAATTTGTTTCATTTTAGTGATAATTCTATTTTATAGTTGATCCAATTTCTTGTGTTGATTTCTATTGTTTCAAGTTTGTATTTTGGGAACATAGTCAATGAATGAATGAAATACTTGTCAAATCCCAAATTATATTTTGAGTCTTGTATCAAATACATGTATCATTCTCAAGAAGATTAATACAAAAGGAAGTTGTTGAATATCTGTGTCCTTATTTTTTGTCTCCATTTTCATATGTTTTCCATTCTAAGATTAAAAGAACAAAGTTTGTTTCATTTAATGCAACTTGGTTAAGTTGTATATCAATTCATTGTTTCTATTATTTCAAGAAACTAAGTAAATACATATGTGAAGTGATAGGATTTCTAAGTATATGGAAGGGATATCATAAGAATTGGATTTAGGGTTAGAAACTAATATATTTGGTTGCAAGTGAGTTAAATAGTGTTTTTGTAAATAAGTATTTACTTATTACACTTTACTTAAGTTTACTTAGGTCAATGTGTTATTTTATTATTTCTTAAGTGAGACACTTAAGATTTTGCATACTCTTATGAGTTGTCATGTTGACAACACTGGAGTAAGAAACTCTATTTCAACACATGGTGTCTACAACATTGGAGTTTACATAATTAATTGAGTTGTCCTATAGACAACATAGTTATTCACACCAATTAGAGCACATGGTGTTTACAACATTATTTTCCATGCTACATGTTTGTAGGCTTATCCCCTCATCATCACGACTACTCCTGTGCTTAATGGAGGATAATTGACTTTTGGTGGACATGTGCCTGGTTGTATGACTTATTAGTATGCTGATTCTAGACATTCTAGAAGCATTCCAGAGGTGTTTATATACAAACACTCACAGTGTACTTTCACATTGAATATCATATCATATTGTCATTCTGATCATACTCTTTTGGTCTACTATTGTGCTTGTGCTTGAGTTCTTTGGTCTTGGGTGAATGTTTCCTTAAGGAAAATTCTTACATGGTATCAGAACTATACCAAAGTCTTACATAGTATGGGAGCTTAGGGAGATTCTCTTCACATAGCTATTTGAGACCATTCTTGCTTCAGCACCTCGACCTAGATCCAAAGTATTCATAGATATTGGGAGTGTCTAGAGCCAAAGAAGACCTCACCATTGCATCTAGAATGTTGATTCATAGAAAATTGACTATAAATTTACCTATATTGGGCCATAATCAAATTTGAGGCAATTTTTTTTGCAAATCGGCACCTAGACGCCCGATTTGTAGAATTGGTATGATCATTTCAGATCTCTAAATTTAAATTTCAGATCTGTATATTTTATAATTTGAATATTTGCTAATTTTTTTGGATCTGCATTATTTTCTGAATTTTTTTTGGCCATCAAGCTAGTAGGAGAGATTTTTTGTAGGTAAAGATTAGAGCTTGCTAGTGGAAATCAAATATTTGCATCACATTTAGAAGGTCAATAAAACCCCAAATTAGATTTTGTTTCTTCCAAATTGGACATCTAAGGCCAAATCTAGAGCCATTTGATTTTTGGAGGTGCGACAACTGCGATTTAGGAAAAATAATAATAGAGGTGATTTTTAAACAACAATATCTCCCTCATACAGGCTCCTTTTTGTGAGCAATTTTTTTTTTGTTTTAGGGTAGAATTTCATGATCTACACATTAGTGCAAGTGGTTTAAGATCTCTATTCTTGAATTTTTTTGCAACTCACAAATCTTGATTTTTGCAACTTTAAATGCTCCGTATAGGTTCATCTGGACTCCAAATTTGGTTCTATTTTTTTTGAAAGTGAATATTTTTTTGTCTACTTATTAGATCTGCAATTAGATTGTAGGCTTGTGTGGACAAAAATAATACTTTAACAAATAGGCCCTAAATTGGCAAGTAGCTATAAAGTATCTGAATCATCCATTAGGGAGGGGGGTTTCTTTAATTCTCTCTTGAATTTTGGGGGGTGCATACATTCATTGATCTCATGGAGGAGTTTTTTCACACATGTCAAGGTGGTCATAGACCAAGGTTGACAAAGAGGAACTATCAAAAATGGAGTGCTACACTTATTGATCATCTAAGGAGAGAACATCTAGAAGTATTTCCTTATTTATGTTCCAACAAACTGATCTCTTTCTTTGGTTAGATAACTATTCTGCCACCTATTAAAAGAATTTTGGATATCATTTATTTTAGTATGTCTTCTTTTGGTTTCTACAAAGTCATTAACAAGTTATGGTATCCTTATGACATTTGGATATATCTTTGGGAAGCATATGGAGATCTACGAGTCCCTCCATTTCTTGAGGACATTCTATCTTTCATCACTTCCACTATGATTCATCCAACTCCAAATGAGATCATACCTCCTGATACTCCTATTCATTCAATTGATCTAGTTCTAGCTAGAGATACTTTTGATTCAGTGCAACAGGATATACCATGTCTTCCTACTTTAGCTTCATGGGACGAATTCCTTCCAAAAATTCTAGGTCTATTCGTAGAGTCTCAAATTGAAGATGTGGGAGACATCATTGATGATATTTGTCTTCTCTTTTTTGAGGAAAATACTTTATCCATAGCCACATTGATAGGTCCAGAACAATAAGGTACACGTTGTCTTCCAACTTTAGCATCAATGGATGACTTCTTGATAGATATTTCAAGTTTATTTGTGGAGTCACACATAGCAAATTTGAGAGACATCATTAATGATATACATCTTCTCATTGATGAAGAAGATCCTTCTTCAATTGTTACAAAGGCTCACTGTAACCCTCTTATCCATTCTCTGTCTTCACAGATTGATATGATTGTGGATCCTTATATACAATAGTTGTAGGAGATCTCTTTATCATTTGAGGAGACACTTGGTTCTTTGAGGCATGTTCTACATCCATCCTTGCTAGATCTACATATATTCTTTTCGATAGTGTTGGAAGGGGTGATTATCAGCATCAACAAAAGGATAGTTGAGTAGGTTTTAGAGACACCATTCATCATCAAGATTCTTTCTACACATAGGGGAAGCATATCACTTGTACCTCTTCCATTGTTTCTTCCCAAGGGGAGGAACATTATTCAGTGCTTAGGGATCAACTTCTACATTAGAGTAGCTATTATTGATCAAAACACTACATTTGGGGGGTGACTATGTTGTCTCCTCCTTCTTCTCTCTTATTGGGGGGACTTTTTCCTCTTATGGGGTTTTGTTCTTCTCATATTTCTCTTTTGTATATACTTGATGTATTTTGTAATGGGGGGGTCTTGATTACTCCATCCATCCATGCATTTTTTTTTCATTTCTCTTTTTGTGGGAGGGTTTTTCCCATGAGGTTTTCCCTCTTTCTCCACTTTATGAGAGATTGCATTTCATTATGTACATGGGTACCTAACATGGCCTAGTAGCCGGGACCCATTATGCATTTCATCCTAGCTTTCATAAGCTTAAGTGCATTCCCCTAAGTTGCACTTAAGGACTCATTTTCTTGATCAATTTTTTTTTTTTTTTTTTATCTACACATTGGTATAGGAAGTTTGACATCTCTATTCCTGAATTTTTTTGCAAATGAAAAATCCTAATTTTTGCCACTTCAAATGCATAGTACAGGGTCATCTGGACTCCAAATCATGTTCCATTTTTTTGAAAGTGCATTTTTTTTTGGTCTGCTTTTCATATCTACAATCAAATTATAGGTTCTATGGATGAAAATACTACTTTAAAAAATAGGCCCTAAATTAGCATGTGGCTATCACACTAAGTGCCAAATCATACATTAGGGGAGGTTGTTTGATTATCTTTGCATTTTTGGGGGTTTCTTCATTGATCTCATGGAGGAGTTTTGTTCCCCATGTTGGGGTGGTCTTAGAACAAGATTGACAAAGAGGAACTATCAGAAATAGAGTGCCACACTCATTGATCATCTAAGGAGAGAACATCCAAAAGTATTTCCTTACTTATGTTCCAACAACCTGATCTCTTCCATTGGTCACATAACTAATCTTCCACCTATTAAAAGACCTTTGGATATTATTTATTTTAGTCTCTCTTCTTTTGATTTCTATAAAGTCATTGACAAGTTATGGTATCCTTATGACATTTGGATGTGTCTTTGGGAAACATTTGGAGATCCACGTATCCCTCCATTTTCAGAAGACATTCTATATTTAGTCACTTTAGTAATGGTTCCTCCAACTCTAGATGTAATCATACCTCTTGATGCTCCTATTGATTCTATTGATTCAATTCTATCCATAGATGCTCCTGATTCAGTGTAGTAGGACTTACTATGTCTTCCTACTTATGCTTTATGGGATAAATTCCTTTCAGATATTGCAGGTCTGTTCATGGAGTCTCATACTGAAGATGTGGGAGACATCATCAATGATATTCATCTTCTCTTTGTTAAGGAAAATGCTTCATACATTGCCACAATGATAAGTTTAGCACAAAAGGGTATACCTTGTCTTCCAGCTCTAGCATTAGTGGATGACTTCTTGACAGACATTTCAGGCTTGTTCATGAAGTCCCACATAGCATATTTGGGAGAAATTCTTAATGATATGCAACTTCTCTTTGATGAAGCATATCCTTCTCGAGTTGTCCTGAGGGCTCACTTTGACCCTCTTGTCCATTCTCTACATGATTAGTCTTTATAGGTTGATGTGATTGTGGATCCTTATGTATAGTAGTTGCAAGAGGTCTCTTTATCATTTGAGGAGATAAGTGGTATTTTGGGATAGGTTCTACATCCATCCTTGCTCGATTTTCACATGTTATTTTCAATAGTATTGGAAGGGATGACCATCAGCATCGACACATGTATAGTTGAGAAAGTTTTAGAGACACCATTCATCATCAATATTCTTTCTACACATAGGGGAAGCATCTCATTTTTACCTCTACCATTGTTTCTTCCAAAGGGGAGGAACATTATTCAGTAGCATTGGATTAGCTTCTACAATCGAGTAGCTATCACTGATTGACACTCTAGATTTTGAGGGGGGGGGGGGGGGGGGGGGGCTACCTTGTCTCTCTTCTTCTTCTCTCTTATGGGGGGGGGAACTTTTCCTCATTTAGGATTTTGTTCTTCTCATACTTCTCTATTGCATATACTTGATGTATGTCATAATGGGGGGGGGTCTATATTACTCCATCCATCCATGCATCTTATTTTTTATCTCTCTTTTTGGGGGAGGGTTTTTCCCATGAGATTTTCCCTCTTTCTCCACTTTATGAGAGATTTCATTTCATTATGTACATAGGTACCTAACATGGCCTAGTAGCTGAGACACATTATGCATTTCATCCTAGTTTTTGTAAGCTTAAGTGCATTCCCCTAAGTTGCATTTAAGGGGGGGTGTTGGTGTAAATAAGTATTTACTTATTACACTTTACTTAAGTTTACTTAGGTTAATGTATTATTTTATTATTTCTTAGGTAAGACACTTAGAAGTTTGCGGACTCTTATGAGTTGTCATGTTGACAAAACTAGAGTAAGTAACTCTAATTCAACACATGGTGTCTACAACACTGGAGTTTTCATAAATAACTTAGTTTTCATGTAGACAACAAAGGTGTAGCACACAAAATTATCAGGCCTATTCTCTCATCATCACACTTACTCCTGTGCTTAATAGAGGATAATCCATTTCTAGTGGACATGTGCCTAGTTGTAAGACTTATCAGTGTGTTGACTCTTAAGAATTCTAGAAGTATTCTAAAGGCCTTTATATATAAGCACCTCTAGTGTACTTTTATATCAATTCAATATAAATTAATTACATTGAATCGAATATCATATCATTATTTTGATCATACTCTTTTGGTCTACTATTGTGCTTGTGCTTGAGTTCCTTGATCTTGGGTGAATTTTTCCCTAAGGCAAATTCTTATAGATAGATCAAAGTTTACTAATATGACTCCACATAAAAATAGATAATGCACTGATCATGAGTTAAAGTGTAAATTGAAGTAGTCATATAGATGCACAAATTACATTTTAAATCAAATTAATATCCAAATTTAGTGATAATGAATCATATTTTGGTCATTCACTTATTGCAATAGCTTTTGAGTTTGTAGTTAGCTTCTATAATTCAAAAGTTGATTTCAATTCTAGGAAGATAAAGAGACCAAATATTCTTTTAAGGGATTTGTAGAGTGAAAATATGTAGAGATTGTGAAATCCTTAGGTACACCTAGCTTGGTTAGCAGAGCCTAAAGTTTAGGAAGCATTGTTGCTTCATTAGTTGGCCTAGATCCAAATAGGTCTTGCTGCAAATGGGAAATAGGTAATCCCTAGGTATCTCCTTATGTGGTATTCTAGTATTGTTTTAAAGATGTAGTTTTTAAACTCCATTAGATCTATAGAAGGAAAGGTCTTACAGGTATAAGTGGACTTTAATGCTTGGATGAAAAATGTCTTCAATGGATTATTTCTTGCAACTAAATATCTTGAATACACAATAGTTTTCTCTATAATGATTTAATGAAGATGAGATGTGAAAATGAGATAAAGAGGTCTCCTTATATACACATTTTGGGGCTCAAAGTTTGCAAGGTTGACAAAAATTAAGTATATAGGAGAAACAAACATCACATCATATGACAATGGAAACATTGAGGTTGTTCAAGAAAAGGTCAACTTTCTACACATATTTTATTAAAGTTTTCTAAAACTTAGGTTTGTGTTCTTGGAGTTGATGAAATCTAACTTTGAAGATGTCCAAGATCACCTGCATGCAATAACCTGTGAAAGAGAAGCCAAGGAAGGAAGAGTGTGGAGCAAGAGAAATACCCTAAATGGACATGAGAGAGAAAAAGATATTGCAAAACATGAAAATATGTATTTACAATATGCAAAATGTGATCATTGAGTTTTGAGTTTACAATGAGGGAGCTCAAATATAAAGAGCTCAAGGAATCTCCTAGAACAAGCTAGAAGATGCTAGGAGATAAGTGTGACAACTAAGCATACATCCACATGACGTGGAAAGTCCTCGAACAATGTGAGAGGATAAGTATGACTTAGGAGAGAACAAAATCTAATATTGTCAACAACTTATAACTAACTCCTAAACTACAACTAATAAATGAAATGCATTTACCTAAGTAAGCTTAAGTAAATAGAATAAATAAATAATAATTAATTATTTACTCTAACACCCCCCCTTCAATGCAACTTAGGAGAATGCCTTAAGCTCACAAAACTAAGATGAAAATGCAGAATGGGTCCCAGCAATGAGGCCATGTTAGGTATCCATGTATAATTCAAAGAGATGCAACCTCTGTAAATGGGGAAAGAGAGAAAACCACGTGGGAAAATCCCTCCCCCCAAAAGAGGTAAGAACCTAGTGAAGAAATGAAAAAGCCTCAAACTAGGGGAATATCCCCTAAAATAGGAACAAAGAGTGATCATAAAGAGCATCACTGAAGCGTGAAGGAGCCACAAAAACTACCATCAAAAGAAACTGTTGATCTGAAAAACCTCCAAGGAAGAAGAGGGCATGAATCGAAATGGATAGGTAGCTAGCCACTGCAATCACCTTGTATATAGGATCAACCACTGAATACATAGTTTCCACTACCGAATAGTTTCCACTATTGAACCATCAAACCAAGCATGCATTAGAGCAACAACATAACCCCCTCTTAATGTAGACAGGATGAGATGATAGGCAACTAAGAAGATGAGCCAAAGTCTCTTGCAGATGAACCAAGAATGACAAGAGACGAAGAGGTATAAACACCTATAAAGACACAGTCACACTAACGCTGCATGGGGCTAATTTCATGGAAGGGACACTCACTTGACAAAGGGAGAATGCCTAAAACAACAAACAACTATCCCTCCCATGGTGCTTTATAAAAATAGTGCATGTACAACTGACTCAAAAACAACGTTCATGAACCTGAAATGCAAAAGTGACATTTTATCTTAGTGCATATACAAAAGAGCTTACAAATGATATCTACAATGATTAGAACAAAGAAAAAGTTGACACAAAAGAAAGTATAGCCTAAAACAAAAGAAACCATGCCAGGAAAATGATCCTCAGACCTAAAACACCCAAGATATCCACCATATAACAAAAATGCCAAAAACATGATAGAAAGAGGATGGGCCAAAATCTAAGAAAAAGGACCACATTTTTGAAAAGATGACAAAACCAGCTTTCCAAAAATATAACATTTTCAAAAACTAACATGGGATGCAAAAGAAATGCATGCGGGAGTCAAAAACATAACTTTGGACTTCAACTAAAAAAATGAGCAACAAAATTGCATCAAAACCTAAGAATACCTACAACAATGTCTCTGTCTTAGAACCAACTTTTTTGCACTTCTTTCAGATTAGAAAAATACCTCTGTTTGCCCAAGTTATGGCCAATAAAATTGAAGGTAGGTCAAAAAGGACCTTGGAGATATGGAAGAGGTGGATGATGTAGTGCTGATGTCATGTTGATGTCAGCAATTAACTGGATTAAAGTTGATAGCCCAGTAGTCGTCACACAAAAAAGAAGAAGCCATGTGGCAGGTCCATGTGGCAAAATTTAACATTGTAGGGGTGATGTGGTGTGTCCACGTGACAAGGTGCCACATGGCACCCAGGCCATGTGTCACCCCCACATGTTGCCGAGTAGCAAGTGACTATTGACTATATCACTAAGTGTTGACTAGGCTTCTACACAAGTTCATGCACAGTGGAGGAGAACCACGAGCAGAGTGCGAGCTAGAGAAGCCAGTGGAGGTAGCAAAAGCAAGCTGAGTCACAGGTGAAAAAACCTAGGGGCATCACCGTGAGGGCTGAGGAGGTGGCCAGGTGCCACAACTTGTACAAGTGGAGCAAGGGTGGCCCCACAGTTGCCGCTAGGTAGTGCCATGGTGATGCAGCCCGAAACTATATTTTTTTTTAGTGTGCAAATCATCTGTACAATCCGTATGACAACCCCTGATCAATTTTTTTTTGCCTCTCAGAGCCCTATCTCCAAAATTGGAAAATTTTATATGGATCCTAGCTGAAAATTGCCTTCTAAATCTAATGGTAGCATCCGTTTGGGTCCAAAGTGCTTTGAAAATTTTTTGTTCCCCTAATTTGAAGAAAAATGCGCAAACAAACTATGGTTTGTGACTCTAAGTCATGACTTCAAAAAAATCTTCAACGAAGTAGTAACAGAGAGTCTTCGATACCTTGTTAGAGTTGATGAAATCCAACTCCGAAGACACCCAAAATCACCTGTATGCAATAACCTGTCAAAGAGAAGCCAAGGAAAGAAGAGTGTGGAGCAAGGGAAAAACCCTAAATGAACATGAGAGAGAAAAAATACTGCAACACAAGAAAATATGTATTTACAATATGCAAAATGTGATGATTGAGTTATGAGTTTACAATGAGGGAGCTCAAGTATAAAGAGCTCAAGGAATCTCCTAGAACAAGCTAGAAGACGCTAGGAGATAAGTATGACAACTAAGCATACATCCACATGAGGTGGAAAGTCCTTCAACAATGTGAGAGGAGAAGTATGACTTAGGAGAGAACAAACTCCCATATTGTCAACAACTTATAACTAACTTCAAAACTACAACTAATAAATGAAATGCATTTACCTAAATAAGCTTAAGTAAATAGAATAAATAATAAATAATTAATTATTTACTCTAACATGTGTACCAAAAAGGTACTTCAAAGCCATAGTATGTTAAGGAAACATGAAAAATCCTAAAATTCATAAATGCATGTAAAGGATCTAGTTTGAAAATGAATTATGTGAATGAATGGATAAATACAAAATTATGCATAAAAATTAGAGTCGAGCTCGACTTTGAAGGAAATATATTTTAAATAAATATGCATTTAGGTACAATATAAATACCTACCATAAGAAACACACTAAATTAGCCTCAAAATAATCCAAAATTATATGCAAATTATGTGCTTCTTTTTTAGAATAATACACTTAGCCCCCACTTTAGCTGAAGTATGAGACAAGGTCATGCTCACAATAAAGAAAGAGATAGAAGAAAGAAAGAATGATGAGAGATGATAGAAAAATTGCAAAGAGACAAAGAATCACTAAGTTGAAGGACACAAGCCTTAAAATTAAGGTTCTCAAGTTCTCATCCATGTACAAGGACACAAAAATGAATCATAAAGAAAAAGACAGAAAGGGACTAAAACAAAAATCCAAATCAAATAGTAAAGGAGACCTCAATTGGAAATTCCCAATCCAATAATATTATATCTAGAAAGCTATTGGAAGAGCACAAGTAAGCACATAGGAAGAACAAGGGCATAATCAAAGATTATTTAAACTCTATGGTTTGACCTACTAGTATAACTTAGAGAGAGAGAGAGAGAGAGAGAGAGAGAGAGAGAGAGAGAGAGAGAGAGAGAGAGAGAGAGAGAGAGAGAGAGAGAGAGAGAGAGAGAGAGAGAGAGAGTCCAAAACACATAGCAAGTCATGTTACATCAGGTGATCCATAGCAAGAGAAGAGAGAGGAAAGAGAATTATTAGTATAATAAATTTTGGCTTGAAGGTGTCTCACACATAAGGATGCTTGTGGGGATCAATCCTCATAGAAACCATCATATTTATGTGGATCTATGTCTAGGAATAAGTCTTATAAAAATTCCATATGAATCCATGTTTATCAACTAGTCTTGTGGAAATTATGTACAAATCCATGTCTAAGGATTAGTCCTGCAAATTTTGTATGAACTCATGTTCTTGGATTACTCTTATGGAAATCTCCTTGTGAATATGTGAAAGCAAGTCTATAAATCAATGAGTAAAATATGAATGTATATACAAGGGAGGACATATGTATGTGTGCCCCCTCTTTATGATGGAGACACGAGACATCATAAGGAAGAGAATCAAACATAGCTACATCTAATATAAATAAGATAAACCTAAAACAAAAATGTATACCACAAATTCAGCGAAGACTATTGACTCTTTGAGACAAGAAAATAGATAATCATGAAAGAGAATTCTTCTTGTGGGAAGAGATCTTTGAAAGGAAGAAACCTTGTTTCAAACCATTTGGTTCTAGTGCATTGTTTGGAGAAAGAATTTTTTTTCAATAACCTTCTCCAAGGAAGAAGGCTAGATCAAATTTTTTTTGTCTTGCTAACGAATTATTGGAGGTATGCCACTAAGTAATGTTGGCAATTTGACTTGAGAAGGAAAAAGTGAAGGATAAGTCTAAATGCATAATAATTCAAAAAGTTTTCTAAATAAATATAATTGGATTAGTACATAATCAATTTATTTTGTTTAACACAATTCATTGGAAGAACATGGGATTATGCACACTTAAAAAAATTAAGATAATAATATATACTACACATGGGTAAAAGTGCTAAAGCTTATTTTGTGTATGGATTAAGTTATTGCAAATTTACTAGTAACAATTTTCTCAGACAAAAAAAATTTAAAGACTATACAACAAAATTTTTGATTAAGGAAATTCTTTGGTTCACAAAAACAATTACTTGAAAATGTTGGGATGACATCGTAGATGTTAATTTCTTATTTCTAGATTTGATTGTGAATGTTTTTTTGGAAAAACAACTCAATCAAAACTAGAAACAAAAAAGAAAAGAAATGGATCGTAGAAATTTGATATTGTTAATTGTAGATGATAACCCTCATGTGACAAAATATAATTCAAAAGATTTAGCAAAGTATCAAAAAACAAGGCAAACAAAACACTAATGTACAGAGTTTCCTAGAAATTGAAAAATGTCAAGAGAAACATTAAGATCTGGAATAAGTCAGACTTTGGCCACATTTTCCAAGATAAAGATGAGAAGATTGACGATCTCTACATCATCTAGGAAGAAATTTAGCTTTATGGATATAATCACTAGAATAGGATGGAAGAGAGGGCCATCCTCTTTGATCTCCACAAAATTATATCAAAGGAAGAATATTTTTGGAAACAAAGATCTAGAGTCAACTGGTTGAGAGAGGGTGACTAGAACTCAAGATTCTTCCATTTGACCACTCTTAAACATAGGGAATACAACAAAATCTCTAACATTAAGAAGGGCCAGGCTCAATTACATAAGGACAAAGAGATAGCGGATGAAGCAGTTTAGTTCTTCTCATCCCTCCTCTCCAAGGACCCTTCTCTCTCAGAACCTAATCAAGTAGACATTTTGTCTTCTATTCCTTCCTTATTGAAAGCACATCACAATTTGATGCTAAAATCTATTCCCTCCCTAGGGGAAATTTTCTAGGCTCTCAAATCTCTTTTCGGGGACAACGCTCTTAGCCTAGACGATTTCCTCACTTTCCTTTTCTAGATCTATTGGGAGGTGGTCAATAGGGATGTGATTAAGGCTATTCAAGAATTCTTTGGAGCCATAAATATTTTGAAAGAACTCAATGCCACATTCCTAGTTCTCATTCCCAACATTTTGGGAGCTAACTCAATGGATAGGTTCAGGCCTATTAGCCTCTACAATTATTTCTACAAAATCATATCTAAGGTCCTTACTTGTGGGCTCCTCAAAATTCTTCACTTGATCATTTCTCCTCAGTAAACTGGCTTTTTTCTTGGGAGGCAAATTTTGGATTCCATTATCATGGTCCATGAGGTCATCGACTCTCTTGAGGCTGGTAAGAAGGAAGGTTTTCTGCTCAAACTAGATATATCTAAAGCCTATGATAGGGTGGACTAGAATTTCCTTATGGCTTTACTTTAGGCTTTTGAGTTTGATGCTCAGGTTTGTAAGCTCATCTCTTAGCTTGTTACTTCTCCTTCTTTATCTATTTTGGTTAATGGCTCCCCCTTTCTTTTCTTCTTCCCATCGAGAGGACTAAGGTAGGGAGATCCCTTATCCCTTTTCCTCTTCATCATCCTAGCTAAATGCTTGGGAAGACTTATATAGAGGAGAAGTTAGGATAGGAGTTTACAAGGGCTCAAGCCCTATTTGGCTCCCTATTCCTTCACTCATCAACAATTTGTGGATGACACTATCTTGGGAGGAGAAGCCTCTGTTAGAGAGGCCAAAGATTTCAAGGATCTCCTTAATACCTATACCAGGAGCTTAGGCCAAGCTATTAATTGGGAGAAGAGCTTGATTTAATTTATCAATACCTCTTTGGAGAGATAGAGGAAAATAGCTTGCATCCTAGGAAGTGACATTGGGTCCTTGCTACCTAGCTATCTTGGCTTGCCTCTGGGCTCTAGAACCCCAAATACATTTTGGAATAGCATCATTGACAGATTCAATAGGAAGCTTGCTAGCTAGAAAGGGGCCACCCTAAGTTAGTCTTGAAAGTGTACTCTAGTCAAATGCATTTTCCAGATCCTGCCTACCTATGCCTTACGCCTCTTTGGTATCCCAGCCAAACATCTGGACATAATGGAGAAGATTTAGAGGGACTTCCTTTGGTCTAGTTCTAAAGATCACAAGAGATACCACCTTGTTTCTTGGGACCTCGTTTGCCTTCCAAAATGCCATTAGGAGCTTGGTATTAGAAAGTTAAAACATCTCAACAATGCCCTTTTAGCTAAACAACTATGGAACATTTTTCAAAGCACAGGTGTTTGGAGGGATATCCTATTTGAGAAATATCTAAGAAGATACTCCCCCACTTTCCTGATTCATGAGATTGAAATTCCCTAGGGGTCCTACAATTGGAATGGGATCTTGAAGGCCAAACCCTTGGTTAAAATTTAAGGCAAAATGGAAAGTTGGAAAAGGTGACAAAATTTTATTTTGATAGGACAACTGGATGTGCCAAGGACCACTAATCAACCACCCCAGCTATAGAAGATGGGTAGAGCAATGCATAGAAAGGTTTCACATGAAAGTTAGTGAGTACAAATCAACGAATGGCTAGCACAACCTATCCATGATATCCCTAGACCTTAACCCCTTGATGGTTTTACTAAATGCCACCTTCAATAAAAATGATAAGGATTCCATCATTTGGGGAGACACCTTGAATAGTCTTTATTCAATTGCTTCTGGCTACTTCTCTTTATGGGATAGGATGGAGAAAGCTATTTGGGCCAAAGCAAGGATTTTTGGTCTCACACCTAAAATCAACATTTTCTTCTGGTCCCTCCTGCAAGACAAAATTCTCTTCCTACATAATTTAGCCAAGAGAGGCCAAATTATCCCCAATAGATGTTGCATTTGCAAGCATGAATTGGAAATGATCAATCATTTATTTATCCACTACCCCTACTCTTCCAAGGTGTAGATCTTCCTAACCAAGGATCTTGGATTAAGTTGGTGCCCCCCGACTAGTATCCAACATTTCTTCTACTAGTGGAGAAGCCATCACTTAGGTTTGAACTCTCATTTAATGAGCTCCTGGACTCTACCACACTTTTTTTGGGGAATGTGGAAAGAGTGCAACAATAGAATTTTTAGAGAAAGCGAGTCACTAGAGTTCACAATTTCTGAGAAAATTCAAGGTCTCATTCTAGAGAACTCCATAATAAAAAAAGGAGGAAATATCAATGATGGTGGAATTAGAAAATCTAGTAAGAAAGATAGGGCCATGAGAAGAAAGGAAGGAGGAAAGTATTTTCCCCCAAAGGAATGGCACAACGCCAAATTTGATGGGGAGGCAAAGGGAAACCTTGGTCTGGCCAGAGGCAAAGGCATAAATATAAATAGTTTGGGTGAAGGAATTATAGCCATTTCATTCCCTCTTGGTCACCAAACAAACCACTTTGTAGAAGCCAGTGTGGC
Source organism: Cupressus sempervirens (assembly GCA_028749045.1). Classification (NCBI taxonomy): domain Eukaryota; kingdom Viridiplantae; phylum Streptophyta; class Pinopsida; order Cupressales; family Cupressaceae; genus Cupressus; species Cupressus sempervirens. The sequence goes on along the minus strand of CM053789.1, from coordinate 115,486,103 downwards.
CAAACATATTGTTAAACTGGCCTTGGCCTCCAGGATTGAGCACCTATGGCTTGAGGGTGATTCCCTAAACATCATCAATTGCATGAAAGGTCAATCTGCACCTTCTTGGATGATTGCCAACATCATAGAGGACATCAAATATGACTTTGGAAAGTTAAAAAAGACTCACATCAGCCATGCTTACCAAGAAGCCAACTTAGTTGATGACTAGTTTGCCAATGATGCCATAACCAAAAACTCGGTGATGACATGGATGAATGGTGAAGAAATCCTAATTACGAAAATTGAGTTGATCTAGCAGGATAGAATCTAGGGTACAAATAAAATCTCATTTTAATAATGAATGGATTTTCTAAATTGCACATTAGAGGGGGAGTTATTAGAAATCATGTAGAGTCCTTTTCAAGTCATAATTATGTGTATGGAAGGCACACTTCAAATGATGGCAAGAATAGAACCACTAAATATCATAAAAATGTTTTCATTTTAAGTGCCCAAAGGAAAACCGAGCACTATAAATTAGCTAGTGGTATAGGGTTTGTAGAGCCAAAGGAAACCATGGTTGGAGAGAGGATTAGAAGATAGCCCTAGGGGGAGGTAGAGAGTTGGAAGGAGAAGAAGAAGGTGTGGCATAAACTTGAAAAGGGAAGCATTACCAGGTTCATGGAAAAGCTTCATAGCTTGGAAGCTAGGGTGACCAAGATCATGGTGGAAACATGGAGCAACATGAGAGTCAAAATTGATAGTGTCACCCATCAAATTTCTGAGGGTTTGATCGCAGAGGTGACATACATTCACCATAGAGGCATGAATTTCTATAGGGACAAAAAGATGTCAGTTAATGTAGTTAGCATTTTTGTCAAGGAAAAAATGGAGAAAGATAATCTTGTCAAGATTGACACCTACTACAACATATAATTCATCAAATTTTTTTAGAAGTATGTTCTTAGGATACTCATTGAGTATATGACTCTTGACTCTAGATTTGATAGGATAAGAATGCACCATTTTGTTTTGTTAAACCACTTTAGGCATGATGTTAAAAATTCTCTTCCCTTTTATCTTTATACTTCCATGTTCAAGAGTATTAAGGGTTTCAAGAAAAAACTTGTTACCAACCCTACCTCCATGAAGGCCTTCTTCTCTTGGTTTATGAGTTTTTGAAAACCCAAACCAAAGGAAAATCTCTTGGTGACCCAAGTTGTGCTTCAGAGGACACTACTAGTTCTAATTTTGGGGATGTTCAGGTAGTAAAAATTGAGGATGAAGTTAACACCACCAATACCATCTCTACTTGCAATCCCCACATTCCCAATAGAAAGAGCCCTAGATGCCTCCCTCCCCCTATCCCCAAGCCTAAGCCTTAGGAGGCAGATAGTGAGGAAGATGAGGAGATTGACACAAACTTTGAGGATGAGGATAAGGAGCTGGGGAAGGAAAATTCGAAAGAAGAGGAGAAGGGGACTAAAAATGATGATGAGGAGGAGGGTATTTATGCCCCCCAAGGAAACCACAGAAAAAGAAAATCCAACTAGACCCTACCTAGATAGATCTGAAAACCCAAAGTGTTGAGACCCTTGGCCGTATCCTACCCACACCACTACTTGAGGAGATGATTGAAATTATGGTGGAAAAAAGTGAGGAGGTGATTAGGAAGAATAGGAGGAGGGCTTGGAGGAACTTTAACTTGGATACTACAAGTTTGGGTATTGTTAGAGTGCTAATGAACATCTAGGTGTTGGAAGACCTTGACACCATAACCCACTATGATGAGCTAATTGACCCTACTCTGTTGGTCATTTCTGACAATGTGTGGGAAACTGGCCTCAACCTCTTGAACAATGAAAAGAATAGCTTGATTGATAAATTTCATTCCATCAAATGGTTGTTTTAGGAAATTGAGGCTCTAAAGGATAAGAAAAACTAGTATAGCAACTAGGACACCCATAGGGACCAGGAGAGCACATGAAGGAAGATAGATTAGGAAGGCAGTTAGAATATTTGTAGTGGTTAGGACACTAGTAATGGTTAGGAGGATAGACTCTCCTTGGTTGAACAAATTTTTTAGAGGTTTGATTCCATCCACTAGATCATGAAAAAACAAATAGTGGACACTCTGCACACCTTGAATGAGAACATTGTCAATCTAGGGACTTGGTGGGGACATGCTACAAAAGACCAGGTTGGACTTTGGCCAAGAAGAGGTTGCTCAGAAAGACTCTAAGGACTAGGTGAACCAAGTGGAAACCTAGAACAAGAACTAGGAAGGAACTATCAATCAAAAGGACAATGAAGGTATAGAAACTCTACAAGATCTAGATAAAGACAACCATTAGTTTGTTTTTCTTTTGATTTTTTTCATAGTTTTGTTGGGTGTTGGCTTTTGCCTCTTGGCCATGGGCCTTTTGTTGGTTTTGGCTTTTTGTAGTAGTTTCATGTTAGTAGGACTTTTAAAATTTCTATCTTAATGCTATAAAATTTTTGGGTTTCAGGATCTCTATAAAACCTATTTTACTTAATAAAAAACAAGGTAGATAAAACAAAGAGCTTGGTATAAAGAAAGAACATTTTGTCTAGCAATGTGTGGCATAAGAACATTTTGTCTAGCAATGTGTGGCATTGTATTGCAATGATATGATGTTCAAATGTTCACTTTCTATGATCAGTATATATAAAAAATTGATCCTATTACATAGAAAAACCATTATATGATCATTTTTGAAGAAGGCATCAAAAGGACAAATTAGATAATGAAGATATCAACATTGTGGAAAGGATTTTGTATCTATCTATATTGATAGCATTGTAAAGTTATATTTGGATGTTTGAGAAGTGACCTCTTCTTGCATACTTATGTATTGTAATATCAACTCCGAATAGGGTTGAGGCTTCTAACAAGGCCTAGTCCCCTAATAAGGATAGATGCACTATGCAAATGTAACCGACTCCTGATAGGGTCAATATCTTTCACACGATACTTTTGATTAGTTGATCATTTTGTGGGTACCATCCCCATTGGGTTTTTACCTAGCTAGGGTTTCCTTAGTTAACAAGTAATTCTATTATGAGTTGTAATGTATTATGATTATAGTTTCTTTGATCATCTATGAAAGTTTAAAGTTTGTTAATAATATCCATAGTTGAGAAAATATTTGTGGAACACTAATTCACCCCCCTCTCAGTATTCCCTATATCTAAAAATTGGTATTGTTGGTAGAATATAATTGGGGGAGGGGGGGAAGGTGGGAGAATGCAATTAAAACATCTCCCAATATCTTTATTAACTCTAGAAAAAAGAAATAGTGCTCAAATACCAATTTCTCAAAAGTTAAGTCCACTAAGATAAGTGAGAGGGGGGTGGTGCATGATATATACAATTAAAATATCTTCCAATATCTTTATTAAATCTTAAATATGTAAACAATAGACACAACAACCATAGAAATATAACCATGCACAATAAAACCACATATTTTAACTAGGAAACCCTTGATCAAAGGGAAAACCCTTGTGAGAATGACGCCCATAACATAATGTTCTAAAATAAAATTCCCTACAAAAGGATATACCCTGTTAGGGGTTAATGATGTACAACCAATACATAGATTCCCTATTAAGAGATTTTGAATCCTTGTTAGAAGATTCCAACTCTATTGTCCTCCTTAAAACTCCTAACAAGGCTAGCACAACTGCAAGAAATAAGAAGTCATAAAATATTTAAGTACCATGAATACCCAATATATTTCTTCCTCATCTTCCTAGTGATCATTAGTGATAATCTTAGTATAATCTAATTAATCTTAGGGAATCCCACAATAATTGATATAAAATGCACCAAGTAACTCAATTCTAAGAGTAATAGAAAGCCTTAGGATAACAGTTTATATTCTTATACTAATTAGAATATATGACATGAATTTTTTCTATCACTATTATCTTCAATTGTTTTTGATTAGGAAAATAGGTTTTGAGAGGACCTGAAACCCCATACAGATGGATTTTGGCGGGGATCCAGAACCCACAAGATGGGACACTTCCTAGGATAGGGACAGATTCCCAAATCCAGAAGAAAAGAACAACAACAAAGAGAAGAAGAACATCCACAGAACAGACTGCAAACAGAGGTAATAAAGGAGCCAAAGACCCCAGACTATTACTAGATCAGCATAGAGAAACAACCACTAACAACCTGCTCACTCGGGTAGCATCCAAGGCCAACAAACAAGTTAACCACTAAAATTGCTGCACAAAGATAGGAAGATAAAGCTAGAGTAGCACGTAGGTCCAGGAGGAAAGAAACCCCCCTTTCACACTGATACAACTTGCCAGACAATGGATGAGAAAGTTAGAGATCACTGGCATACACATGACTCTCCAAATATGGACAAGCCCAAAAGGGTTTTGAAAGGCTCCCCCAACCTTTAATGAAGAGGAAGGTGAGAGGAACACTACCCTCACCACCTATTCACAACCAGCCTGACAAAAAATAATACGATCAATGATCACAAGCTTTAAAGAAAATCTCTAGTAGTGGCCACCCAAACCTCCAAATCTCCAGCCCACCTCTTCCAACCAGCTTCTTGCCACCTCTATAGGCTGAGCCTCCACCTCTAAAAGAACTTCCACCTCAAATGGAAGTATGAAAGAGGAGTGAAGATTCAGGGAACAAAATCCAAAGGTTAGGAAGAGCCACCATAGAAGCCAGGGGATAGCCCTGCAAAGGCCACCCCCCAAAGGGATTTGAGAATGAACATCTCCTTCCAGCAGAACAAACCACATCAAAAGATAAATAAAAAGAAATGGAGTAGTTGTATCATAACACTTTGGGCATAACCCAGATAACTTCCCCATAGAAGAAAACTCACCTGAACACAACCAGCCACCAAAAGACAATATGAAAAGTGGAACCTTCCAAAGCAACTGAGATCCCTCTTGCAACAACAATCCTCCTCTATCGAACTTGTGTCCACCTCCATAGGAGCTTTCACCTCCAAAGAAAGCCAGAGTAAGGGAACCAAGTGGCAAGAAAAGAACCCCCACCATATTGCTTAAAGAAAAGAGCCCACATCTAAAGGGTTTGACCCCACCTAAATAGGGGCAAGGATGGAAGAAATCGAGGAGGAACATGATTTTTAGGACCAACAAGGAGCCTGAGCCAACAAAAAAATCCAAAAGACTAGGATCCACAAGCACCCTTGCCCCAAAAGCCACAACCCCAACAACCTCCTTCACCCCCGCAGTGTTCGAGGCCAAAATCTCTATAAGAATGGTAGAGGACCCTATAAAAAGGAGCCCAGGCACAAGCAGAGAGAGAGCAATCACCGAAACTTGATGAGAGGCAGCCAACCCACTCTCCAAGTCCCCAACAACCCAAATAATAGGTAAAGTAACCTCCCCCCAACAAATAAAATCTAGGAGAGCAGAACCCCCTGCATAAGGAGACACAGAGGAGGAGAGAGGAGATCCCCAAACACAAAGCCAATAGCCCCCATCCTCAAGACCACCCAAAACCCCATCTGGGTCAACGAATACAATGGCAATGCCACCATCACCAACGACAAAGCCAAGGAAAACTCCCACTCTGCATCCTCCCATGCTTCCATCTATGCAGTCAACAGTCAAAGGGGGTGCCCATAGGGAATCCCCAGTCATGAAGCAACACCAGGAAGGCCAAGAAAGGGCCTACAGACCTAAGCTCCCAATGCTAGACACAACAACAACCTGGGAGACCAACCTTGCTACATCTTCATCCGCCTCACCATCGTCTTCTTCCTCCTGATCAACATTCAAAATCTCGCTCCCGCTCCCGCTCCTCTTCCTGCTTGCCATATTATTGACACATTGTTATTTTTTATTATACTATTATCTTCAATTGTTATTAATGTGGCTATTAATTGTAAATTTGCAATAGTTCCATCTATACATAGAATAAGATTTAGCACATTAGAAATAGGGAGTCTTGATATGTTCTAATTTTTCTTAGTGAATCTATCTTTTGATTGTATTTTGTTGACTCCTAATAGGGTCTCCTTTTTTTGTTTGACTCCTAAAATGATCTATCTAGTGTTTTATTGGCTCCTATCAATGTCTATTCTTTCACAAGGAACCTTTATATTAGTACATTATCTTGTGGGCATCATTCCCACCAAGGTTTTCCCTCTAATCAAGTGTTTTCCCTAGTTAAAATATCTAGTGTTATTGTGCATGATTATCATTCTATGGTTGTTGCATCTATTATTTACATATTTAAGATTTAATAAAGATATTGCAAGATATTTTAATTCTATCTGATTCACCACCCCCCTCTCAGTTATCTTAGTGATCTTATCTTTTTAACAATTGGTATTTGAGCACTATTTCTTTTTCTATACTGGATTCTTTATGCTTCTCCTGTGGAGGACTGTTTGTGTATTGAGTTTAGTCATTAAGGACTCCTCTTGGTACTATTGTTTGTTAATGTCTTTGGACACTTGATCTTGGTTTGATTGTTTTGCAAATGATTGAACTTAGAAAATTGACAAAATGATACATTTTTCATTGATGTCAATAAGGGAGAGTCTAGTACATGAAAAAAATTCTTTACTAAGGAAATATACACATTGATTGATGTCAATGGGAGAATAAGGTTTGGAAGAGAATATTGATGTTTATGTATCGAGGGGATTAATACCTTCATATTGTTTATTTAATGTACACTAAATGATTGTGATTTAAACATGAAAAAATATTTACAACCTGTCCAAGAGTGATGTATGTTTACATTCATGGGATGAGAATAAATAAGGAATATATTTGGTATTCATAGTACTTATATGTTTTTCATCTATGTTTCCATCAATGCCAAAAGGGGATATTGTTAACATGAATGACGATGATATTCCTATGGGGAAGAATGTAGCATTGTTGGAGACATGATTTAGTACTTATGTGTTGCATTCATGATAGTTTTTTTTATTGATGTCACCATGCACATTATTGTGTGAATATTGTCAGAGTTGCATAGGAAGATTCATTTGGTGGGATCAATGATCAAGAATTGAATATGAAATCTATAAAAAATTGATGCAAAAACCATAAAATATAACTATGCACAATGAAAATAAATATGTTAACTAGGCAAACCCTTGATTAGAGGAAAACCTTGATGAGAATGATGCCTACAAGATAATGTACTAATATAAAAGATCTTTGTGAAAGGATAGACACTGTTAGGAGTCAATAAAATACAAGTACATAGTGTTACTATTAGGAGAATTTGAATCCTAGTTAGAAGATTTCAACTTTGTTAGGATCTATGCCAATCCTATTAGGAGTTGAAAGGAGGACAATTGAACTTAGTGTTAAGAGTTCCTCAAACAATCTTCACTAAACAATATTTAGATAAGCATATCCAAGATCTTTATTTTGACTTAGCAAAAAATCCTTTGCCAATATAGTTATTTTGAATCTCACACTATATTCTCAACACCAATCTCTTCTATGATCAAATTTTTTTTTTTCATTCAAATTTTTCATAAACAAAACTTGTGGTCTCACTAATGATGCAGATTGCACTTACAACCAAGGAAACAAAATCTCCTTTATACCAAATCCTAAAATATGTATCGAGTCATCCTTTAGGATTTCCTAATTTACAATAATTATATAATAAATAATTAAGATTTTACATTATAATTATGCTTCTTTAAAGATATTTGCAATAGTAGGCTCATAGAAAATATCTTCTAAACACTCTTTGCCAAACCTCATAGAATAAACTTCTTTTTTTCCCATCTAGAACATACCATCCTAAGCTTGTCTCTGAACATCCTCTAAGCTTTCTCAACCAAATTCTATCAGTTCTAAAATATACAATCAATTTACTAGTATCTTCTATCTAGAAATTCTCTCTAAAAGCTTCCTCCAAAAAATGTCACATAACTCTGTCATATCTCCATTATTCCATTCACACTTATAAGTATAGAATCTATATAAATAACTAAACATATTCATGACCATGCATAACCAAGCTTGTTGATCATTGATGGTACCAAATGAATCTTCCTTTACAAATATGATAATCTTCACAAAATAAGGTGTGTATTTTGACATCAATGAAAAATATTGTCATGAATGCAACACATAATCACTAAATCATATCTCTAGCAATGCTAACATACAAAATATATTTGTTCCTCAATTTCATTTTCTCTCTCATTAATGCTTCCCATTAATGTAGAGAGTTTTTCTTGTCTAAATCATAATCCTTTAGTACATCAAATTACTAATATGAAGAAGTCATTAATCTCCCCCATACATAAACATCAATACTCTCTTTCAAATCTTTTTCCCCCATTGATATCAATCAATGTGTATCTTTCCTTTGTAACAAGTGTTTTTCATGTACTATACCCTTCCCCATTGACATCAATGAAAAATGTATCATTATGTCAATTCTATAAGTTCATTCATTTCCAAAATAATGTGTTCAAGATGAAGTGTCCAAAGACATTATCAAATACTACCACTGAGAGTCCTTAATGACTCAAATCAATACACAGATTGTCCCTCATAGGAGAAGCATCAAGCCTCCAATCTAGAAAAAATAAATAGTGCTTTGCCACATACTAGACTAATGCAATTTAATCATCAATTGCTTCGAAGTAGGTTGGGGCATAATACCAAGAATACTTCTCAAATACTCAAATGTTTCCTTAGTCAAAGTTTTCGTAAACATGTCTACTATTTTCTCCTTTGTGCTAACATATTCCAATATGATCTCTTTGTCTACCACCTTAGTGAAAGTGAGATGCTAAGAGGGAGGAGGGGAATCATGATTTACACAAATTTTACCAGTTCAAACATAATCACACTAAACTTGATCACCATACACCTCAAAATTAATCATGAAACATCATTTAATGAAATGTAATATCAATAATAAAATCTACTTACATGAATAAAACACATAAAAAATTAATCAATACATAACACAAGATTTGGTAACATAGAAACCCTCTAATGTGAAGGTAAAACTATAGTGGAGATGACACCCAAAATATCTTCACTACTGTAGTAACAAAGGCACTGTTAGGGCAACAATTTTGATCATTTGTGATGGTCTACCCTATGAGAAGTCTACTCCACTAAAATAATGTAAGACTATTAAGTCTACCTTTTCAAAAGGGTTTTAACATCACAATTAAGTTAGTACTATGTTAGGATATTTACAATAGGTCTATTAGGACCACTCTGTTAAGAGATTCACTCAATACACTAGTTAGAATTTAATAGTAACTTAATCCTTTTATTTTTACTAATATGCTAATAATGAATCTTCTATATCCAATATCAAATCACTTCACTATAAGTGATCTACAATATCTCCTCACTATACTAATCAATCACCTTACTCCTTGACAACTTGTTGATTCTCCATCATCTTTGCATACATGCATTCCTCCAACTTGCAGAAACATATTTTGTCTTGAAATTGTCCTTACATGGGTGTGTGCACCAAGATGGTGTATAATTTAGTGGAAATCACTAAAAGAAAACCAAAAATGTCAATATCTCAATCAGGTTATATAAAATTTCAAAAAGTAGCTAGGCACAGTTACCAAGCCTAGCAAAAATATATAAAAAACAAAAGCCAATTGGGTTTCTAGGATGAAAAATCTCTTCAAATCCTAATTGGGTTATGCAAAACCTAATCAATTTATTCATAACCCAATCAAGTTATTCAAAACCTAATTAGGTTTTTCAAAAATTGATCAGGTTGTTCAAAACTTGATTAGGTTTTGAAGAAATAAAAATAGGCTCCACTCTAGAAGCCATAACTTTTACATTTGGACTCTAATTAACTCCATTTAAAATGAGCTAGAAAGGCATTCAAGAGATCTAAAACATAATGCAACTAAAATAATAATAAGAAATCAAATTTTTCTTTCCCATTTATGAGAATCAATCATGGTCTAAAATTGGTAGTCAATATTTTCCAAACATGGTGTGAATAGGTAGGTAAGAGTATTATCATGTAGTTTTTATATTTCTCTCACCTCTCTCCCTCTCTCACTCCCTAGATCTCTTTCTCACACATAAAATAACTCAATCAATCACTCACTAGCTCATAATATCTCTCTTGCTAAATTTTAACCTCTCTCATTCTCACACCAACTCCTAACCTCTCTCTCTCTCTCTCTCACACACACACACACACACACACACAGAGAGAGAGAGAGAGAGAGAGAGAGAGAGAGAGAGAGAGAGAGAGAGAGAGAGAGAGAGAGAGAGAGAGAGAGAGAGAGACTAAATAATGCCTAAGATATATCTCTAACTACTAACCTCTCACATTCTTTCACTAACTCCTAACCCTCTCTCTCATCATATTCTCTCCATATTTTTCACTCTCTCCATCCTATCCCCTATCTCTCTCCATCACTTTCTCACTCTCTCTTATCCTATCCCTTCTCCCTTTGACCCCTAATTCCTAACCCCCCCTCTCCCTGACCTATGATTCTTGAAATGAAAACTTCATGTAGAGGGAGAGAATGGGATAACATGGAGATAGGGAGAGGGGGGTGATGAGAGAGAGAGGATTAGGGATTACTCAGAGAGACAATGATTAAGGGTAAAAAGTTAGACACAGAGAGAGGTTATGAGTTATTTAAAGAATGTGAGAGGTTAGGGGTTAGTAAGAAAGATATCTCTAGATTTAGTTAGTTAGTTTATGAGTGTTTGAGAGGGAGATAATTAAAACTATGTTAGCATTTGTGCTTACCTATTAATTACACATTTAGAAAACAATGACTAACTATTTTAGATTATACTTAATTCAAATTGATGGAAAATAAAATTTTGATTACATAGGATTGATTTATCTACATGTCATTTTAGATTGTTTCAATAGATTTCCAATGCATTTTGAATGGAGTCAATCATACTCTACATGTGAAAGTTATGGTATTTAGAGTAAAGCAAACTTTTAGTTCTTCAAAACCCAATTGAGTTTTCAATAACCTGATCAAACTTGATCAGGTTTTGAATGCATTTTTTCATTTTCGTAACTTGATCAAGTTATTTGAATCCTAGAAACCTAATTAGGTTATGCTTGGTGGTAGCATAGGGAAACAACCCAAAGGCTTAGGAGACTATTTCCCCTCCAATTTGTTTTTCCTTCAGACATTTTTCATCTTCTAAGATGAATTCTCATCTTATGCTTCATCAAGTTTGCTAATTGTGAAGTGGGTATCTCTAAAATTACTATCATAGTATTACACATCTTCTTTGACCATTTAAATTTTTCTATTTTGGACAATATTAACAATGCAAACTTTAATTACTTTTACCAATGCCTTGATATTCCTCATAGACATGTGTCTACAATTTTTTTAATAACTTTTGATAAACTTAACCAAATTGAAATAAATTATATATTATTGTTCTACAATTGATTCTATACACTTAAAAAAAAAAGTTTCAATTTTTGATTGTTTTGGTGCAATTTATGCTCAACACACGAACGTGTATCAACATTTCAGGATGTAGTCAATTCAATAATTCATAAAAGTACTCATTAGAAAATTACAAAAAAATACAAAAATTATAGATATTACTCTTAACTATAATCCTACCAAAAGGTTATGTAAAATACTAAATATAATATGTTTTATCTACTACATACAAAAAAAACTATGTTATGCTTTTAAAAAAAATTAGGAACTATTTTTCATGTGCACTAGGTTTGACTACCTTATCTTATCCATTTTGTACAAACTTTAGTAGCTTAGAAAGTAGATTCAAAGAAATAAAATTTATATATTTTACACATATCATCATTTTGAGTAGATGAACCTCAAATGTCTCCTCCAAGTTCAGATTTACCTGATTTCAAAAAAAAAGTGTCCACTTATACCCCATTTTTGTACACCATCTTGGTGCACTCTATTGGAAATATAATAGGAGTTACTAAAAGGGTAGGGGTGAATCAGTAACCACTAAAATAAATCTAGGATCCCTTATATTTGAATACAAATCATAACTCTAATTAAATATATTCTATCATAACTCAAAAAACACACATGCACTTGGCTTACACTAGCAAATATTATAACTCAGTAAATATTGAAATAACATGGTAACTACTTAATATGAAAATCTTTAGGATATTATCTATAATTGATCTTACTTAACTTAGTTACATACATAAATAAAATAGCATGAACACAATTGACACCAAGATTTAATGTGGAAACCCAATTTGGGAAAAACCATCAATTGCAACTAGTTATTGATTTTCACTCTTCTGAAGTGAACCTTGTTAGGAGCCAACCCTATTAAAGTTATAAAATATACTGCTAGGTATGACCTTGTTAGAGGTCTTTAGACAATTTTATCTAGAAATGCCACCTTTTTAGAGGATTTACAAATAGCTGCTAAGACAACTCAATTCAGAGATTTAGATAACTGCTACAATGGTTAGAAAGTAAAAAAAAGATGACTTGATTTCTAATGTTACTAAATTACTAATTATAGATCTCAATTCTAGCTTGTATACATGATCCTTCCTAATCGAATGTATCTTTGCAACTCAACAAGTGTATTCTGCTTATTCTTCCAATTCGCTTCCTCTGAGCATCATCAAATCTTCTATTATGTTCCACACATTCAATCCTCAACTTGAACTTATATTTATATCTTACACATTGTCAAGTGATTTTGAATACAACTTAGAATACTTAATATTCATCTCTTTAGTCTGCAAGAACCAACAATTAAATCATTTGAACTCAATATGCCAAAACAAGAAACTCCTTTGTTAGATGATCATGCTCGATAGACACTAACTAAAAATGGTTTTCCTATGTTAACCAAGTGAACTTGGTTAACACTACATATTCAAAAAATTCCTTTGGTAACTAAGTGAGCTTGGTTAACACTGGTTCTATCCTTGACATTTCTTTCATTAACCGAGTAAGTTTAGTTAACACTCAAATTCTGCAAAAATTCCTTCGTTACTTGAGTGAAGTCAGTTGACACTATCTTTTGAACTTGGAAAACTTTGGAATGCACATTAGATGAAATGATATGCCATTTTGTGTAACATCAAAGACACTACACAATTAATCAATTATTTTCAACAATCTCCCTCTTTGGCTCTGATGATAACACAACATGTCATAATAGAATGAAATTTTAGAGAAAGAATAAAGAAAGGAACATATCGTTAGTTTCATTCTAATTCTTAGCCTTAATAACTCCCTCTATTAGTGTGAACTCCCTCTACCTTTAGTTTCTCCCTTTGTCAGAAAAAATCTATCTTCAACATCTTCTTCTAATAGAAAACTTTTCTTCTTTGATATCAGACCAAGTTCTCCTTGTTTGATATCTCCCTTTTAATTTTTTTTTAATGAGATATGATAAAAAACTTCTCCCTCTTTGATATCTCATGCCAAAGAGAATATCTTATGAATAACAATGTACCTCATGTACTAATTCATTTTCAATGTACTTTTATCAATATTGCATCATTTGATTGATCTTCAACATGCTTTGGTTGATGATAATTAAACTTCATTTAGGAAGATTCAGATAGGGGGATAGCCCTTAACTTACCTCTTAGATACAAAAATGCATCCTTAGGTAAAGGCTAAGTGAATATATTTGTGATTTGTACTTTAGTATTTACATATTCCAATATTACCTCTTTGTACTTTACCAATTCTCTCAAAAAATGATATTTTATAGAAATTTTCCTGATTTTGGTACACATCATGGGATTCTTGGATATATTAATTGCACTAGAGTTATCACAAAACATAATCATTGGATCCTTGATCTCTGTCTTCATACCCATCAATAGTTTCCTGAACCAAATAATATTTGAACAATTAACTACTATTGCCACATATTCTTGTAGAAGTTGGTGTACATGATATATGCAAAACCCAACTTCATAGAAGTCACAACTTCATAGAAGCAATAATGATCACCTGGAATAAAATTCCTATTACATAGAAGAATGACTCAAAGAAGAGAAGAGTGACTATCAGGATGAAAATGTATTCAAGATAGGAAAAAAATGAATATTGAGTGTTCAAAATGTTCACATATTCAAGTGTCTTCCAAGGGTTACAAAATATAAGGAGTGATATCCTTATAAAGGAAATCATCCTCTTTGAAAGACTTCCTAAGAAAGTCACCTCCTTAGAAACTTGCTAAGAAAGTTACCACTTTAGGAAACTCTACAGTTGACCTAACTCTAAAGGGATAAAGTCACATTTAATAAAATGAAACTTTTATTAAATGTCACCCACATGATTCACTTTGAATGTCATCCACATGATGTGACAAAATTCAAGCTTCAATAGTGATAGAATAGTGATCTACAATAGTGAAATCTTAAGTGTAGATAAATGTAATTAACCTTTACTCTAATACCCCCCTTAGATGAGTGACAATGTAGTTTCAAATAATGTAGAAAAGGAAAGGCAACTACAAAGCTAATGTAGTGCAAGGAAAGAGAATACCCAAAGGAGATGTCCTAGCCCCCAACAAATAACCACTCAATGGAAGATAAATGACAATGCAATATTTTAAGCCAAGTCACAATAATTTATTTATAGACATAATTGATTACATGCAATGTGTGGGGCTATAAGACCTTGCTAGTTATGACCAAACACAAAGCAAGCAATAGTTTTTTAAGATCCCTCAAGATCCAATCCAAACCCTAGCTACTCTAGAATCCACACTTTGGTAGAAACTACCAAGATCTCAACTTGTGCTTGTAAGCCACTAAGAAATCTCCTTGTTTCCCAAGCCTCAACTACTAGCTCTCTTCAAAATTTGTACCTCTACCACCTCCTCTTCTCCAAGATGGATGAACAATGACAAAAGTCTTAACCACAACCCCTACTTATATCAATCTAAGCCACAATTTGGCCTAATATGCTACAAATTAAATATCCCTTACATTAACTACTTAAAGAGCCACAAGTCAACCTCCAACAAGAATTAAATACCAAATGCCTTTAAAGGTTTACAATAATTATTAAATACATAAAAATTAACTACCCAAGATCCAAATAGGTCCACTCAACCCCACCAAAATCCCTTAATCATGCAAGATAGCCAACTACCCCAGGATGCTCCTGCATCAAATTCCCTAGGTGTGAAAAGATGTTCTTAGTAGCTAGAAGAACATCTTCTAGGATTCAACAAATAAATCCCAAACTAGTTCTTCACATACATGTCCTCCAAGTCTTCAAATTGTACACTCTTTTCCTTTCTCTTCTTTCACTTTTCCATCCTTGGTGTTCCATAGGTTTTTTGTCCACACCGATCACTAACCCTTTTGGAATCTACCAAACTTAACTTAGCTACTAATACTCAGGTTCCTTCTACCAACCTCTTCATTCTACAAAGGAATCAGGAAATGCTTCCTACCACCTTTATCAATTGTAAACACATTCTTGACATAATCATGCAAAACCTTGCAATTATACTGCCAACATCTACTAAGTAACACATGACAACTATTCATGTCTACAATATCACACAATACTTGATCCTTATACTTCCCAATCTAGAAATCAACAAGGCACTACTCCCTCTTTTCCAAAGCATGCTTACCTTGAACTAATCAATTTTATAAGGATAAGGATGTCTCATTCTCTTCAGACCAAGTTTTTGAATCATCTTCTTAGCAACAAGGTTATCCATACTACCACCATCTACAATCACCTAGAAAACTTTACCACCATACTTAAAACAAGTCCTGAAAAAACTAGTTCTTTTATAGGAATCCAATGTTCTCTTACCAACCAATACTTGCTAAGCTAGCAAACTCTCTCCTTGCTTGAGCTGACCTTCTTGGACTACAACCTCATTCACAATAGCAGTTGTCCTTCAAATTAGACATTCAAAAGATTTATACCCTTCTTGACCACACTTGAAACAATTACCTTGGAACCCACCTCCATCTGTCTTTCTTTTCTATTCAACAAGTTTTGGTTCACCTTCTACATTCAATTTAGCTTGTGCCAAACTATTCTACTTCTCCTTCCCTTTAGAACTACCTTGATTCTTTCTCTTCAACTTGTCCTCTACTCTAAAAGCACACTGATAAACATCCTCAACTAAAGAAATATTCAACATACCAACTTCTTCCTGAATATTGAATCTCAAACCATTAATGTACTGTACTACCTTCTCCTTTGACAATTCTCTATGCCCAGACCAAATAGTCAACTTGTGGAACTCCTGTGTATAATCTTTCATAGTTATATCCTTCTTCTTTAGATTCTACAACCTCTTAAACAACTCAAGTTTATAATTAGCAGAAATAAACTTAGCCTTCAACTTAGTTACCATCAATTTCCATCTAGTGATCTTTAATTTTCCATCTTCTTCTCTATCTCTTTGCATTTCTTTCTACTAGAGAACAACATGTCCCTTCATCATAGTTTGTGCCAAACTTACTCTAAGTGGATGCTCAATATCCTTAAGCTCAAAGTAGTCTTCTAATTCACCAATCTAATGAATTAGGTCTTAAGGATTAAAAGTACTCGAGAAATTAGAAACCTCCATCTTATGCTTCAACTTCAACTAAGACCTAGGTCTAGCAAACTAACCAACACTATTTCCCATAGAAATCTCCACATGATTAGTTTTTGCCTCACCACATGGTCCAGCATAGTCTTCAACAACTTCCTCATAAACATCTTCAATACCCATATGCTAAGGTACACCACCTATAGCACTTATGATCTTAGTGATCATATCACTCTTCATCAATGCCATCTTAGATTTGAGAGTGGCTTTAACCTCCTCTATATCAGATTTAAAATCTTCTTTAACTATCTTTGAGATCCTTTCTTCCACAACATCACTAAGATCATCAATAGCCATAGGGTCCAATCTTCTTACAGAAATCTTCCATTTCGGTGTTTGATCTACAGACTTAGGAACAACCTTTTCTTTAATACCACTTGATATAGTTCAAGGTAGGAGAATCCCCAAAGGAGATGTCCTAGCCCCCAAAAAATAACTGCACAATAGAAGATAAGAAACAATGCAAGATTTGAAGCCAAGTCACAATAATTTATTCATAGATATAACTAATTACATGCAATGTACCAAGTTATAAGGCTTTGCCAGTTATGGCAAAATACAAAGCAAGTAATAATTTTGCAAGATCCCTCAAGATCCAATCTAAACCTAGCTAGTCTAGAATCCACACTTTGGTGGAAACCACCAAGATCTCAAATTGTGCTTGCAAGCCACCAAGAAAACTCCTTGTTTCCCAAGCCTCAGCTACTAGCTCTCTTTAAAATTTTCTCATCTACCATCTTCTCCTCTCCAAGATGAATGAATAATGACTAAAAACTTCACCACAACCCCTACTTATATCAATCTAACCCACAAGTCAACCTAGTATGCTACAAAATAAATATCCCTTACATTAACTACTTGAAGAGCCACAAGTCAACCTCTAATAGGAATTAAATACCAAATGCATTTAAAGGCTTACAAAAATTATTAAATACATAAAAATCAACTACCAAGAACCAAATAGGTCCACTCAATCCCACCAAAACACCTTAATTATGTAGGATAGCCAATTACCCTAGGATGCTCCCGCATCAAAAGAAAACTTGGGTTCCAAAAAAAAGGCTTGATTAGGTACCCAATCACAACCAAATCTCTATAAAAAGGAGAAATTGAGAAAACCTCATGGGAAAAACTCTACTCCAAAAAGAGATAGCCTAAAAGCTAGTAAAGGACTAAACGCCTCCAACTAGAGGATTTCTCTAGAAAATAGGAACAAAGAGTATTCATTAAGAAAAATCATTGAAGCATGAAGAAGTTGTGAACTCTATCAAAAAGAAACTGTTGATGTAAAGGTCCTCCATGGAAATAAAACTTGACTAGGTAGAGAAGACTATGATTTGTATGAGTGCTTTCTAATGACACTACTCAAATCAGGAGGCACACAAAGGTAAACAATCAAACTTGAAGATACAAATGGAATAAAACACCAAAGCCTAAAGAGCCAATCAATAGGACATGGAAGACAACATCCAAAATAGTAATGAAAATAAGGGTGTCCATATGGTAAGTGTTCTATCTCATTGGAGTGCATAGGTAGCCAGCCATTGTAACCACTTAGTACATAGGAACAAATACTAAATACATGGTCCACTCCATCAAACCAAAGAAGTATTAGAAACCAATAGTGAAATCCCTCCCAAAGTTTGACAAGGGTAAGGTGATAGGCAATTGAGAAAGTGGGCCAAAATGTCTTGTAGAAAAAAAAAGAACCAAGAACGTTGGGAGTGGGGAAGAGGTACAAACACCTATAAAGGTAGGTGTCATTGACACATCATGGGGCTGATGTCTTGGAAGGGACACTCACTTGACAAAGGAAGAGGGCACTAAAAGGAAAACAACTATCCCTCTATGGCACTTTATAACATAGTGTGAGTACAATACATCACAATGATGGGAAAGATCCCAAAATGTAAGGAGTGACACTTTATCTCAATGTGTTTGCATAAAAATGCTTACAAATGATATAAAAATGATAAAAAATGGTAGAGACTTGTTACAATAGATAATGCAACCCAAAATAAGAAATCCCATGCCATGAAAATGACCCCTAAACCTAAAACTCCCAAGATATCTAGGATAGTAGAACAAAGAAAAAATGAATAGAAGCCTAGAGAAGAATATGGAAGAAAAATAAGCATTTATGGAAAGAGAACTAAATGAGCTTTCCATAAATATAACATTTTTGAAAAACAGAGTTGGGATGCTCAAGATATGCCCTCTAGAGTGAAAAATAGAACATCCATCTTTGACTACCTAAATAGGCAACCAAAATACATCAAAATCCCATAAAACCTACATCAATAAAATGATGTAGGAACTACCTTTCTAATGATATTTTTTTTTATAAAAACATAATCTGTATGCGCAAGATACAATAAAAAAACCAACAGCTACTCTAGAAGGGTAAAAATGTGTGCATGTGGATGATCCAAAGTTGACATCAACAATTCATTGCAAACAATTTGATGGCTTGGGAGCCATCAAAACAAAAAAAGATCTCCATATTAGTGATGATGTGGTAGTGCTAAGTGGCATGCTGACATAGCAGTGGGGACCCCAATATTTAATGTGGCACCTGCCATGTGGCGGGTGTTGACATGACACTAGTGCCATGTGGTAGGCTGAAACTACACCACATGGGTTGTGCTAGTAGATTTCCACAAGTGGCAGTGCCACTTATGCGATAGTGCATGGGCGACCACAACCAATAGTGTGCTGGTGGCCATAGGCAAAGGAGGTGGTTTGACAGTGGGATGAATCCACTCAGCATTAGTTAGTGGTGGGTAGTGGGTGTTTCATTACTATCATTTGGTGGCTAGTCAGTTGGCTTCTGATAGTGGTAGTGTTGTAGCTAGGTAGTGGTGGGGCCATAGCTACCACTTGATGGCAACTACGAGCCAACTATAGGCTACCATGTGATGACTTGTGGTTGGTCCGATTCAATTTTTTTTTGAGATTTTTTTGCTAGCCTTGTGAGGCATGTTTGGTTTCCCAAATGCCAATGGTGTCCAAAAGGGACAAATTTTAAATGGAAATGGGGGTTTTGGGCACTCTAAACCCAATAGTGAGGTCTTTTTGGGCTCAAAGTGCACCAAAAAACTAACCCTCCTTAGATCCACAAAAAAAATGCAAAAAAGAGCAAAAATATGCCTCCAACAATAACATTTCCAAAATGGATAAAATTTATATGAAAATGGGGGGTTTCGGGCCTTTTGAATCCAATAGTAAGGTATATTTAAACTCAAAATGTACCAAAAATTTATAACCCTTCAAAACCAAAAAAAAAGGTATTGGAAACCCTTCAATCCTAAATCTTCAAAGAAAAACTTCAAGCATTAACAAGAAGCTATAGGAAAGTTCTGATACCATGTAGAAGTTGGTGTGAAAGATATATGAAAAACCTAACTTCACAGAAGCCACAATGATCACTTGTAAGAAAAAATCCTATTACATGGAAGAATGAAGCAAAAAAGAGAAGAGAAACTCTCAAGATGAAAATTTATTTAAGAGAAGAACAAAATGAATATTGAGTGTTCAAAATGTTCATATATTCAAGTGTCTTCCAAGTGTTACAAAATACAAGGATTGATATCCTTATAAAGGAAATCATCCTCTTTGAGAGACCTACTAAGGAAATCACCTCCTTAGAAACTTGTTAAGGAAGTTACCACTTTAGGAAACCCTAAAGTTGACCTAACCCTAAAGGGATAATGTCACATTTAATAAAAGGAAACTTTTATTAAATGTCACCCACATGATTCACTTTAAATATCACCTACATGAAGTGACAAAAGTCAAGCTTCAATACTGATAGAATAGTGATTTGCAATAATGAAATATTAAGTGTAGATAAAGGTAATTAACCTAAGTTACTCTAACAATTCTACCTCTATTGTGGACTGAGAAATATAATTCCATTTCTTGCTTTTTTGAGACACTAGCCTTTTACCAAGAAAGAATGTTCCACCACTTTTGCTTTTTCTATCATCAACACTTCCTGCCCAATCAACATCTATGAATACTTTCAAATCCAAATTGCCTCCTTTTTTGTACCATAAACCATATTATTTAGTTCCTTTTAGATTCCCCATGATTCTTTTTATTGCTATCATATGGTTTTCTTTGGGATTTGTTGAGAATCTCTCCACCATACTGAATACTAATGTAATGTCAAGCCTTGTATAAACTACATACTAAAATTTTGCAATCATTGATCTGTATATGGTTTGATCTACCTCTTTGGAATCATCACCTCCATATATTTCCTTTAGTTTGGTCCACTCTTAATGAGTAGTAACACATCCTTTGATTTCATCAAATTCAACATTGTTAAGAGCTAATGCTATGTCATTCATCATGATATTATGATTTTTCTTTTCAACAATTTCTTCTAGAGACATTGTATTAGTAGGAGCTTTATAAGCAATGTTTAAGTACTTCAAACTTGAATCATTGATGATTTCCAAATGCAACTTCATAAGTTTCTGTCATGCTACAAAGTTGTCGCTATTCAATTTGGGAATCTCTCTTCTGTAAGATATCCTAATCTTTAGCTTAGGTCCTTGAAACCTTATCTGTAAGCACCAAGAAGCTCTGATATTAATTGTTGGAGATATAAGAGGAGTTACTAAGATGGGAGGGATAAATGAGTAACCACTAAAATAAATCCCATATCCCTTAGATGTTAATACAAATCAAAACTCTGATTAAACTATATTTTATTGTAACTCAACAAACACACATGCACTTAGCTTAAACTAGCAAATGCTGTAACTTAGTAAATACTGAAATAACTTGGTAACTTCTTAATATGAAAATATTTTAGATATTATCTATAACTGATCTTACTTAACTTATTTGCATACATAAAAGAAATAACATGAACAAAATTGACACCAAGATTTAACATGGAAACTCAATTTTAGAAAAACCACAAATTACAACTAGTTACTGATTTTCATTCTTTTGAAGTGAGGCCTATTAGGAGCCAACCCTATTAAAGGTTACAAAACACTCTTTTAGGTGTGACCATGTTAGAGGATTTAATCACCATGTTAGGTTTGTCCTTGTTAGAGGTCTTTAGATAATTCAATCTAGAAATGCCACCTTGTTAGAGGATTTACAAATAGCTATTATGCCAACCTGGTTAAGAGATTTAGATTACTACTAAAATGGTTAGAAAGTAACAATGCGATGACTTGACTTATAATGTAACTAAATTTCTAATTATAGATCTCAATTCTGGCTTGTATACTTGATTCTTCCTGATCGAATGTATCTCTGCATCTCAACAAGGATATTTTTCTTATCCTTCCAATCCACTTCCTCTAAGCATCATCAAATCTTCTATTATGTTCCACGCATTAAATCCTCAAGTTGACCTTATATTTATATCTTACACATTGTCATGTTATCTTGAATACAACTTAGAATACATAATATTCATATCCTCAGTCAACTAGAATCAATAATTAAATCAATTGAACTCAATTTATCAAAGCAAGAAAATCCTTTGTTAGCTAGCTATGCTCTGTAGACACTAACTCAAAATTGATTTTTCTACATTAACCAAGTGAAATAAGTTAACATTGCATAATCAAAAAGTTCCTTTGGTAATCAAGTGAGCTAAGTTAATACTAGTTCCATCCAACATTTCCTTCATTAATTGAGTGAGCTTGTTAACACTCAACTTCTGCAAACTTTCTTTTGTCACTAGAGTGAACTCGGTTGACAATGTCTTTTGAACTTGGCAAACTCTAGAATACTCAATAGACACAAGAAACTATCTTCAATGCCCAACTGAGCTTGGTATATAGTGACTAGCAATGATGTCATTTTTTGTAGCATCAAAGATAATACACAATTAATCAATTACTTTTGTAAGAATTTAGCTTAAGCTAGAATTCACCCAAGAACTAAAGAACTCAACACAAACATACAGTAGACCAAAATAGATAGAGTGTGATCAGAATGATGGTATTCATTCAATAATTGGATGAGAGTACACTAGGAGTGCCTAAATATAAAAGCCTCAGGAGAGCTTCTAGAATGCATAGAAGTCAATATCATGATATGTCATACAACCAGACACATGTCCACTAGATATGGGTTATCCTCCATTAAGAACAAGATTAAGTGCAACGATGTGAGGATAAGCCTCCAATGGTGTAGCATGCAAATCAATGGTGTAGAAAAAATGTGCTAAATAAGGAGTGCTGATAATTGTGTTGTCAACATGACAACTCAGTGAATGATGCATACTCCTGTGTTGTAGACACCATGTGCATAATTAGAGTTGCATAACTCAATGAGAGTACACAAAATCCTAAGTGTCTTACCTAAAATAATAATAAAATAATGCATTAACCTAAGTAAAACCTAAGTAAGTGTAATAAGTAAATACTTATTTACACCAACACGCCCCATTAAGTGCAACTTAGGGGAATGCCCTTAAGATTACCAAATCTAGGATGCAATTCAATATGGGTCCCAGCTACTAGGCCATGTTAGGTACCCATGTACATAATGATATACAATCTCCCATAAAGCAGGGAAAGAGGTAAAACCTCATGGGAAAAACCCTCCCCCAAAAAGAGAGATAAATAAAGATGCATGGATGGATGGAGTAATAAAGACCCCTCCATTATGACATACATTTAGTATATACATAAGAGAATGATGAGAAGTGGAAGAGAGATAGGATGGGCTCCGCCCCCAAGAAGAATGTCAAACATTGAATGCTTCAATGAAGAAGCTGATCCAAGACTACAGAATTGTGTTCTTACTCTTAGGAAGAAATAATGCCAAAGATAGAAATGAGACACTTCCACTATGTGTGGAAGGAATCCCATGGATAAGTGATGTCTATGAAACCTGCTCATCTGGCTGAAGAACCTGTCCCAAAGAACTATCTATCTTTGCAACTAATGAAGAACCCTACTGCAACTACTAATCATAAGTATCCACAATCACTTCAACCTGGGAGGATTGATCATGTAGAGAATAAAAAAAAGAGTCAGATGAAACCCTCATGACAACTAAAGGAGGTATTTCTGCATCAAGAAGAAGAGGTAGATCATGAATACTATCCCCCAAATCTATCACTGAACCTGTATCTAGAAGACTTGATGTACCCTGTTGTTCTGGACCTATCACTGTGGCTATGTATGCATGTGGACTAAACTAATGATTTGATCTCTCACTGTAACTGTCAACAAAACCCCACGTGTCTGAATCTGTTGAAGCACTATCACTAGTGTCACTATTAGTTTCCACACTGTATGAACTATGAAGAGGAGTAGAGGAAAAGCTTGGAGAACTTTCCTCGAAATGTATATCCTTCTCCATAAATATTTGATGTGTCTCAGGATCTAGAAGTCTATATGCCTTCATATTATCTTCATAACCAATGAAGGTACAAGGCCAAGGTGACTATGCCTTGCATCCCCTGGAAGATCTCTTTGCCCATGTAGGACAACTGAAGACTCCAAAGTGTGTCACAATAGGTTTTCTGCCACGCCATGCCTCAAAAGGAGTTTTTCCATCTAAGGTTAGATGAGGAGAATGATTAAGAATATGAGTGGCATTAGAGATTGCTTTGAGTTCTAATGATGGATCTAGAGACTTGCAATGAATCATGCAACTTGCCATAGACTTAAGAGTTCGGATCCTCAATGCTGCAACATTTGTCTTATGCAAATTGAATGTTGGAGGAGTTTGAAGATCAATTCCCCCATGTCTACAAAAGTCCTTAAGTCTTCTGTTCACATCCATGTTTCCATTGTACATGCAGAGTACTTTGATGGCCTTTCTGGATTTATGTTCTACATGAGTCTTGAAGTCTAGAAATTTTTCCAACACTTCACTCTTACTATGAAGAAAATAGACCCAAGTGAACCTTGAAAAGTCATCAACTAAGGTGAGTATGTAGCAACCCTGGCTAAATGCAAAAGGACTTACTAATACCATGTGAACCATATATAGAACACCTAGTGTGCTTGAAGACTTCCCTCTTTGTAACTTCCCCTCTGGATGCATATCCACTGAATTTGTTGAACATTCACCTTTAGAAAAGTTGATTTGAGGTAGACCTTTGACCATGTGGTATGTGCAAAGTTGCTAAAGATAGCGGTAGTGAAGATGACCATACTGCTCATGCCATAATTGCATCTTTGAATTAGATTGTGATAACAAGGCCTTTGAAGGAGACTTGGGCACAAAATGAGAGAAAGAGTACAACCTCTTGTGATCATTCACTTTCCCCACTGCAACCAAGGAATCATCTTTAAGACTATGCACTTGAACTAAGTCTGAAAGGAACTCAACTCTATGTCCATCTCTAAGGTGAGTGATTTGGTAGATTGAGAGGAGATTTGAACTTAGGTTTGGAACATAGAGAACCTCTTGAAACTCTCCATTTTCCATCTCCACATTTGCTTTTCCTTCAACTTCCATTTTATTATCATTCCCCATGAAGACGTGTGGTACCTTGGACTACTTCATTGAAGAAAAATCCTCCTTTGAAGAACCCATGTGATATGAGGCACCTGAGTCAAATATCCATTCCTTTGAAGAGTTTGAATTAGCCATGAGTGCTTGCCCTTTGCCCCAGGAATTTGAAGATGACCCTTTCTCCTTGTAAACATTAGGCAATGGAACATTATTTTGTTTCATGATGTTGGTTAATTCATCAATCTTTTTAAGATAACACTCATGCTCTTCATGACCTATTTTCTTTCAATAAGCACACTTCTTCTTCTCCTTATTGTTGTCCCCTTTCTTGTTGGAATTTGAGGACTTGCCTTGTTGATTGAATTGAGCTGTTGTCTTTTCTGCATCCTCAGATTTATCTTTCTTCCATTTCTTCTTACCCTTTCCTTTATTAGAAGATTGTCTAGCTGAATTTTGAGAACCCTCATTGGCCACCAATGCTTTGGACTGAGGTGATTTGAGAATCCCCATTTATTTCAACTTCTTTTCTTCATCATCCTATAGTTTAGCATAATCATCAAAAGTGACTTTCTTGTAGGCAAACCCTAAGGTAGTTTTTGAGGTGTTAAAAGAAGATACAAATGTGGAATATTCTGATGGCAGCTTGTTATGGATGAGATGGATTAGTCTATCATCTTTGATAAAACTCCCACAATCAATAAGCTTCATCCTTAATTCATTGACCTTGATGATGAAGTCCTGTATTGAGTCATACGACTTAGGATCTAAGGAAACAAGCTCATCTTCAATTTTGATCACATCCTCTTCAGAAACTTTACCATAAAGGCTTTTGAGGGTATCCCAAGCTTCCTTGGATGTAGTACATTTCTTCATTTGATACATGATTTTATCATCTACCTGCAAACATATATCACCTAGGGCTTTCCTATCCATGGCTACCCAATTTGAAATTTTACTTGATGATACATTATCACTTGCTAGTTTAGGAAGAGAACCATCTACAAATTGTGAAACTTCATTATGCATTAAGTGATACAAAATTTTGATTGACAATGAAGCATAGTTATGAGGAGTTAATTTAGGAAACTTAAAGTTTCCCATAATGAAGAAAAGAGAGAACACAACACCAAGAACACCCCCTCTTTTCACTAAATCAAGAAACCCCCCCAAAATAGATGCTTTGGGCACTTTATTAGTAGTGTGATTACAATGGGCCACTTGCCAATTTTGGCCTTTGTGGACTTCTAAGTTTTCTTGTTACAAATTTTTAATGGAGTACAAATCTGAAACTTTACAAAGTGCTACAATTCTGAAGTATTACAAATCAAAGAAATGCCCTATTGCTGAAAATGACACTTTTGTCCATGAAACCCTACAATCTAATGCTAGATCTAGAAAGTAGATGAGAAAATACACACTTTCAAAAAAAATAGAACCTATTTTTGACTCTAGATGTGCCTGTATGGAGCATTTGAAGTTGCAAAATGTAGGATTATCCAAGTACATCACCAAAAAATGCAATTTTTGAACAATTCATCCACCTAAACTAGAAAATAGCTGCATCACTGAAAAATTTAAATTTTTTTACCCAATTAAAAAAAAAATTGCACCTGATTTGGAGTCTGGATGTGCGAGTTATCGCCTCTTGAAGTCAGATTGCAAAAATGAAAATGAATCTGGATAGGGGTTGCACCAGCAAAAGATAGGGTTAAATTTGATGGTCATACAACCATCATAGTAGTTATAATTTTCTTAGAAATGACGTCCAAATGGTCATCAAATTTAGGATCACAAAAAGATGACATGAGCAACACCAAGGCCTGAAATGACGTTAGCATAATTCCATGATTACTTCATAGTGTACATAAATGTAAAGATTGTGTTGACATGTCCTGCTATCATAGTTCGTTGACTATGTAGATGATAATGCACCACTTGGTAGCTGTCGCATATTGAGGACGTGTCTTGGGCGAATGGTAATATGCCACATGTCTGGATATGATTGGGCCATGTGTTGTGATGACTGTGTAGGCGCGGTCCATGTAGCAGTCACAGACTGCATGTCATAAGTGAGGTGACCGTAGAGGACTACAAGTGAACCCAAAATTTGATCTACACTGCTAGAATTCCTTCAGCATCACCAGGACTTCAAAATCCATTGCCGATTTTGATTTGTTTATCCCACATTCATGGGCTACGCAATCTACAAACTATTTTTATAACAATCAATGCGAAGGGTTAACCAAATGGCTATGTAATACTTGTGAATGAGCTTGCCAGATTCGTAAGCTTGTTGCAGGTGAGAGATAGGCCATTTTATTCTAGTTGTCAAAAAATTTTCTCTGCCTTGGGCAGTACGGCTAGTGGACTGTGTGTAGCCTGCGGATTACTGAGGTAGTCGACTATGACCGGATTTAGCCAAAATAATATATAATCCTATAAAATTATTAAAATAATTTGTAGCTTGGGATGTGATGACCCAGTGCTATACAAATTTTTTTTCTCTGACGAAAAAATAATAATTTCAAAAATAAAGTTGTAGGAATTAAATTTAGATCTAAAAAATGGAATTAAATTCAGATCCGAAAAATGAATTAAATAGATTTGAATAAGATCATATCTAAATTGCAAATCAGGGCTTTCAGGTTCTGATTTGTAAATTTTTTTTTTCCTCCCAATCAACTTTTACCCAATATAGGGAAGTTTATTGTTGATCCTCACTGAATCGACACTCCAAACGCAATAGTGAGGTCAGATCTAGCTCTAGATGCTCCCAATTTCTACGGATCCTCTAGATTTGTGTCGAGGTACTGAAGCATGAACGGTCTTGAATGGCTATGTGATGAGAATCTCCCTCAACTCTGATACCATGTAAGAATTTGGCTTAGGCCAGAATTCACCCAAGAACTAAAGAACTCAACACAAGCACACAGTAGACCAAAATAGATAGAATATGATCAAAATGATGATATTCATTCAATAATTGGATGAGAGTAGACTAGGAGTGCCTGAATATAAAGGCCTCAGGAGAGCTTCTAGAATGCATAGAAGTCAGCATCATGATATGTCATACAATTAGGCACATGTCCACCAGATATGGGTTATCCTCCATTAAGCACATGATTAAGTGCGATGATGTGAGGATAAGCCTCCAATGGTGTAACACACAAATCAGTGATGTAGACAACATGTGCTAAATAAAGAGTGTTGATAACTATGTTGTCAACATGATAACTCAGTGAATGATGCATACTCTTGTGTTCTAGACACCATGTGCATAATTATAGTTGTGTAACTCAATGAGAGTACACAAAATCCTAAGTGTCTCACCTAAAATAATAATAAAATAATGCAAAATAATTAAATAATGCGTTAACCTAAGTAAAACTTAAGTAAGTGTAATAAGTCAATACTTATTTACACCAATAGCTTTCAACAATCACCCACATAGCCATCTTTAGAAACTTCTAGAATGAAATAAATGATTAGGATATATCCTTTTTTTTGCTTAATCTTTGCTATTTTCTGATTGGTTCATCATACTGCATAGGGATTAGTAATGCATAATGATAGAAAAAATTACCTTCTTTATCTTATCCTCAAACTTAGAAATATGTTTCATTGTTGGAAAAATAGTTTACATAATTTTTTATGCCATTCTAAACTCTTCGTAGTAAATGACTAAGTATTTTTCACTAATAGAAAATACTAAGATTTCCTTTAGGGTCAACAATCTCACCCTTTGGCATTAGTGGAAAAAATAGTTACCATGATCAAAATCTAACATAGTAAAATCTTCAAAAAAAAAACCCCATTTGGGGTGTATTCCCTACTTGTAGCTCAGTCTAAATATTATGACTTATATTTTAAAAACCTTTTCAAAATCCTTTTGTTTTCAATTATGTCTTCTCCTTATTAATTTACTTCATATACCTCTTGTGTTTCAGTCATAATATAGAGTTACATTTCCCACTTTCAAAATATGATTTTCATACATTTCCCCCTTGTTTTTGTCACTAACACTAAGTAAAGACACTCAATTGTGCACCTGAGAGCATACCAAATTTATTTAAAAATGGGTCATGTAATCTCATGAAAATACCCATTGTTATCCCAATTTCTTTTGAGGGTCTCAAGAACTTTTCTCTCTATCTTTAATTTGGTTGTGACACCATATTGTGTACTATAGACAATTGTTGACTCTATATGAGATCCTTAGAAACCTTTAAGTGCCTTTGCATTGCTTCCAAATGAGGCAATAAAAATTATTTTATAGAAGTGATCTCATTTATGATGTTTCACTCCACATGCAATAGCTTTGACTATTTCTCCTGCAAAAATCTGGTCTTAGAGAAATGTACTGAATTGGAACTAGGGTCTAGGTCAAAATATCTACTGCTCTTCAGTAGATCTGCATCAATCATATCCATCTTTTGTCTATTTATTTAGTAAGAGCTAAGACATTACATTATTTAGAAAATAATGTGTTTCTAATAATCACTAACTACACTAAATTAGGAATAAGAGTGAAGAGTTCAACCTTTTTAACTACAATCTCTTTTGTTACTTTCTCTAACACTATCTTCCCAAACTTTCTTTATGATCATTGCATGAATTTATCATGTGTATCTATATTAAAGCCATTAAATTTCTCAATAATCTTGATCCACTGATCAGTAATGGGGGCCTTTTCATCTACATTATCTATAACAACATTATCAAGGAAGATATCTTTGATATCATCCTATCTTTGTTGATGTTGTTTCCTCATCTCCTCTTGCTTGACCTTCTTATCTAGAAAATCAGTTAGTGTCCTCATTTTTTCAATACTCAAATTAGTTGTGTCTACATTAGGAATCATAATCTCTTGATCAAAGATAATAGGTTTACCCTTAATGGTCAAGGGGGATTGATTTACCTTTTTCTTTAATCTCTTTATTTTAGAATATGGAGTGTTGGAACTCAACATTTTTTGTTGTGATCCATGTGCATTGACTTCCAAATTGAGATTTTATGTTTCTTCCCAAGTATCTCCTTGTCCTTTTAATGCTCTTCATCTTTCTTTGTTTTCTTTATATTTCTCTTCTCGGTACCTAATTGTTTTACATATTCATTTTTCTTCTCCTTGTCTTCATCAATTTTGAGTTCACTAATTGAGCTTTCTAGTCTAGCCTCCTTTTCTCCCTCAATCTGAGGTTGTGAGGCATGTGATCTTTCACCAATAAAATATTGATATGATGTCTCATCTTTACTCTTTTCATCTTTCTCACCTTTAGTATGAATATTATTATTTCCCTCATTGGCATTGTCCCTCTATTTTGGCTCTTGTGCATTATCACCTTTATTAGCTGGAAGACTCTTTTGCTTGCCTTGACTAACACTTATTTCACCTTGAGTTTGATATCGACTAATTGAAATAGTAGGAATTGTTAAAATAGAAAGTTGTAAATTTACCAATCATGTGCTCTCTTGTGTAGCTATTTTTAGATTGTCTTTAACTTGTACCATCATAGGGTTAAAATCCTATAGGATTTCTTTCTAGTAAGGAATATATTAGGTGGGTTTAAACCTAATACTAGGAATAAAATGTTAGGAATAAGGTGTCTTAATTCCTGTAATTAAGTGTGAGTGTACATGTCTAGTTGGAATGTTGATATGTCACTCCACTTGCATGTGTTAGCATCTTGAATAGTGCGTAAGGAGATCATGACTGAAATGGTTATGATATATTCTTATGACATGTAAGAGCTATCTTTAGAAGATATGATGATGGGTGAAGGCATGAAGACATGTGGCAATTGATCATTGAGTACTATACACTCAAGTCTCCAACTAGAATGTGGGGTTCAAGTCATCACCCTAAATTTTTTTGGGTTCCTACTATTTTAGAGAATGGTAAAACCCTAATATAGTTCTTCTTTGGAAGTTTCCCTAAAATGGAAAGTGCATGATATAAGTGACTTTAGGGTTACAGATAGGAGTGAGTGAAAATATATCATTGTTTGCAACTGGATTTGTCTTCCATGTCCTGAAAGAATTTGCATTGCAAGTGTGTTGTAACCATTGTATTGAAGATAATACATTGTGCAGGTTTTGGAGGGGTGGGGTTGTTTTAATGAAAGGTATTTCCCCACTGCCATATTTTTGTGTTTGTATTTTCTTTCTCTATCTATTTTCTATATTCATGGTTGACTATGATATTTTTGTTTGCATGATATTGAATCTAAAATTGTAAGGATTTAAATAGAATTTTCACAATACTTTCCTTAAAGGATTAGTGTAGGAAGCTATTTCCACACCTAAGTTTCCTTACAAGTGGTATTTGTTGGTGTTTTAAAACTACTGAACAAAAAAATGCTCAATACCAAAATGATATCACTCACACAATCTAAGGATTAGCCAATTTTTATTAACAATTATATGGGCAAACCATTTGGACCCAACTTCAACAGAACCAAGTGTGGTTTTCTACTCTTTAGGCTTTGCAAAACCAGGGTGGGTATACCTAGGGATGATTCAATAGTGGAAAAAATTATATGAGAATTATTTTAGTTTCATTTTGATTCTCATCTCAAATTCTCAAATACATGCATAATTCTTGACAATTTGATAATCACATCCAGTACAACAAATCTGGCCAAAATTCTTCTATAGTTCTACACGAGTTCTCAGCAATAGTAGCTAACTAAAGCTAAAACATTTCATGCAAACAAGCACTAGCCAACTTTGAATATCTTCAAGAAATAAAAGTGAAATTGATTAAAATTCTACATTTGAAAACCATTTATGACATATTTCTCTTCTAGCTGAATCAATTTCACCAGTGCCTAATCCATTAGGGTTTAGAGTCTACTACAAATCCATAGATCTAATTTTTTTCCTTAGAAAAAATATTATTAGAAATTCTTATGAGAATTCATCATTCAAAAAATCCTTCCTACTACTATAGCAACCTTATCAAACTCATCAAAGATTTTACTTAATCCATTGAACTAATAGCATTGATGAGAAAATATACAACCTAAATGGATTACATTCAATTGCACAAGCCTTTAATCATACAATATCAAGATAACTAAGAAACTAAAAGGAGACAAAATTTAGAAAGAACTGATAAGAGGACAACTCCTAATTTGTATTCATTTTCTTTGAAAATTGTACACATTTATAGTAACTCAGAATGACCTTAGGAAAGACACAAAGATCATTCTATATTAATGCATTCTTAGGGACTAATAGAGATGATACATCATAAAACTTGCTCAAACATTGGAACAAAAATAGACTAAGTATATAACCTAGAAAACAATAGAAATTGGACCATCCTCTAGACTTGGAATCTCACTTATATAATGTGAGATGCAACAAGCTATAGGATAAGAGAAAATTACAAGTGTCCTTTTTAGGAGATAATTACATACACCTATCATAAAATGAGAAAAATGTGGGTAACAAAAGATGTCTCGATCAAACATTCCTTTTGGTGGGTCTACTTTTGTCACATGCTCTATTGTTGTTGATTTGGCTGCTATTCTAAGTCCTCTTTGTATGCAACCACCCAGATAGCAAATGATGAAGTTTGTTGATTGCAAGTTAGTCTCCACCTATGGGTTTTCACCATCTTTATCTTGTACAATGGGAGTAACTTCTACTTTTCCTTCTTCTTTAGGTGTGTCAGCATCTTGTGGGCCTGAGTCTATAACTGAAAGTGATTGATCGTTCTTGTCTTCTTCTTCTTGTTGGCCTTGTGTAGTGATAGTGTCAATGATTTGGATGTCTTCACCTTGTACCTCATCACTATCAGTTTCTACTTCCTCAAACTATTTGTTAGGAGCTATTTCTACCCTTCACTTGTCAAACAGTGTGTCATCTAGCCAATTGAATTGCAAAATCTCACTCTGCCTCTTGAGCACATACTTAGCCTCATTATCAATAGTAACAAAATTTTGTTTCAAAGAATCAAAGAATATTTGGGCTTTCACTATTTCTCCAGTTGTTGTGGCCCACCATGCATACCCTGTTTCATTTATAATTCTGTTCATTCGTAAACAGAAAACATCATCTAGTTCCTTTTCCCATTTATCTTTGTTTTCTAAATTATTCTTCTTATCTAGGGCATGAGGAAACAGACTAAACTTTTGGCTCTTGTACTTATCGAAGTAGCCAACTATTGTTCTTTGCAAGTGAACTCTCTTATTTTCAAAATCAGTAAGATCAAAAGTTTTCTCAATTTGATCACAGGAGGTTTTTATAACAGAATAACATAAAATTGTCACCTCCTTCCTCCTTCTTACCCACTTATTCACAATGGGTTTCAGAGCCTCATCACTTGCTTTCATTTTATCCCAAATACTGATCACCCTAGCCAACAGATCATAAACTAGTGGCCATTCAACTTTATCCCCCAAATACATGAGAGCTTTTCTTAATTTATCTTCATATTGTTTCTCTAACTCTACATGTAGAACCCTCAATTTACTCTTTTCTTCTTCAAAATCTTCAGCAGTGTAGTGCTATGGCCTTTGGGGTGTATCAAGTATTTCTATGAGGGGGGTGGATTTGAAAGGTTTAGCTGGGGGGCAAGGGTATGCTATTTTTGGTGCTACTGACCTACCCATTAGCTTGTTCTCAAGCTATTTTCTCCTCTTTACTTCTTTATTATAGGCATCCACAATCGCCTCATATTTTCTTTGCAACTTAGTCATTTCTTTTTCCTCCCTCTCTATAGTAGCCAAGGAAAATTGAGAGTAATCTACATTCATGTGGGCTGCCTATACATGTGAGGTATTAGCAACTCTCCTCACAATGATATTCCCTGTTAGTCCTAAATCATCAGGCTGTGATGAAACAACCCTTGATCCTCTTCTTAATGAACATATGACAAGAGTAGCTTGGTCATTACTAAATGTAGTTCGCAAGAACTCTTTTTTATTTAGATCTTGCAGTCCCAAATCATTTGACACAAAATTAAAAATCAAAGCATGTACAATGTCCCAATTGGGTAATAATAAAATATTTGTAGCCTTTACCATCTGTCTCCCTTGTTCAGGGGTTATATTTTGGAACTCTTGAATAATTTGTTCCTTTATTTAATTTTGAATGGAGGCTTCATCCATTTCTAGATGCTCTATTTTCATATTCTTACATCTTTCCTCAAAATTGCTCATGTTTGCCCTCCAAGAAAATTGGTGGAAATCCATAGACTTTAAAAAATCATCAGATAAAAATTGCTGACTTGCTTGTTCCAAAATAGGATCCAATTCTCTTCCTCTAAAATCTACCACAATCAAGTCAAAACTTGGCAAATGAGGCTCCTGGGGGTTCCCTTCATCAATCTCTACTTGGGTAACAAAAACTCCCCCTTGTGATCTATTTTTTTCAATTTTCTCATTAGTGAGCTCCTCCTCCTCAATTCTCATGGAGGTTTGGGAAGGTGAGTAACTCTCATCATGTGGTTCCTCTTCTCTTATTATCTTTCTCCCCTTAGGAGAAGGTTCAAGAGGCCTTTCTTCAAAAACAACACTAGTAGATTCAACTATCTATTTTCCTTTATCCACAATGGGCCTTTGGCCCTGAATGATAGTATATCCTAACATTCTTTGAACAACTAGTGGGCCTTCCCCTATATTAGGAGTGAAGCCCAATCTCCTCATCATTTCTTTGGCATTGTCTGGAAAAGAATCAACAAAATATTGCTTTTTCTCATTCATCATCTCCATTATTTTAGGGAATGTATTCATAAGCTTATTAATTCTATCTATAGTAGTTACAACATTACTTAGAGGGTTGTAATATTTGTCAAAAAAATTAATGAAACTCAAAACTTTTGAATATGCTCTCCATTTTTCTTTCTTTTTTTCTTGCTCATGTAGAGAGTACTTATTCCTTATTACATTTTTAGGGAAATAAAATTCATGCTCAACTAGATGAAGCTTGATCATGCCTAAGAGCCAAATGAAAGAAACCTTTTGCATCACAAAAATGAGGGTGAGATACTGCCATCTTATATTGATCCAAACATTTGTAGAGGAAGACCCATCTTTGGTTATTACAAACTAGTGGGCTACTATGCAAGTGGGAAAAATTGATCCTGTTCCCCTTTTATGTAAGAAGGCTTCTTCTACTCCTCCCAATTTCCACATGGCTTTAGCTACTCCTACCTTTAAGGGAACTTGGTAAGATAGTACATGAGGTGTTCCCTTGAATCTATAAATTCTAATAACAGTTGAAATTGAATATGGGATGATATCTCCCCAATTATGTGAAACCTTCAGATTATGGAGTTTATCCATAGGCCTAACAAGGTACATTAGTGCCTTAAGGATCTTGAGATTGTCTCTTAATATGAGGCACCTTAGTTTGGAGGTGAAGTAGCTATCAAATCTAACAAAACTAGCATTTTCTACTTCCCCAACATATCTACACTCCAC
Organism: Cupressus sempervirens; assembly: GCA_028749045.1. NCBI lineage: Eukaryota > Viridiplantae > Streptophyta > Pinopsida > Cupressales > Cupressaceae > Cupressus > Cupressus sempervirens. The sequence goes on along the minus strand of CM053789.1, from coordinate 115,450,629 downwards.
AATTGAACTGGCAGTGCTTCCCCCTCTTGTTCTCTATTCAAAACCATTTCTTTACCAAAGTATGTAGACCCCTTAAATAGAAACATGTGCATCAACATGGAGTATTGGCCCCAAACCTTCTCCACCTTGGCCTTAGTAATCCAAAACAATCCACTGTGAATCTCTTCAGCCAGGTAAGAAGAAAAATAAAAAAATATATCCACATCAAAAGAGGAGATTTGAGTAATCATATACATGAAACTCATGTGCATAAAATCTTCTTCACTCTCTCCAAAAACTCTGCATAGGGTCCTATATATCTCTATTTCCATGGCATTGAAGCATGCTTTCTTGAAAGGTTCTTTAAAGGATGATGTTATTGCTAGTAGGGTTCCAATTCTACTAATGTGGTCCTTCAATGCACCTTTTCTAATTATATCCTTCTTTGACATATATTCTTTTTCTAACTCTGTCAAATTAATGGGCACATGATACCTAGTGAGAGGTCCCAAATGAAAACCTTGCCTAATCTCTTTTGGACTAATGGTGATTAGAATTTCACCATCTACTCTTCTCACTACCCTAGTGTCTTGATCATAACTCTTCACCATGGCCTCAAGGAGATCATAATCCATAAACACACTAGGAACAACTAGCTTTCCCAGGTTGAAATTCCATATATTGGCATGTGGGGCAAATAGTTTCCTTTCTGCAAACCATTTCTTGAAGAGATTTAAACTAGTTTGTGAGGTTTGGGCATCTTGGACCTAATTAACCTTATCATACAATCCATCTGCTATCCTTAACCTAGGGTTTAATCAGGTTAACTTTTTAACTTGCACTATCTCTATAGTAGACTCAAGAAGCAACTCAAGGAAATCATCATGTACATTTCTATCCAAATAATTTATTTGACCTGAAAACTTCTTCTTCGGAGGCATCTTTGATTATGCTTTATAGAATTGAGATACTTATAGAGATTACAATGGGATTACTTACTTGAATTCTATCCTCATTTTCCTTTGTATTTCTACAATTTTTTTGCAAACAAACTGCTTCACAATCTTGCTAAACTTTAGCATGATCTTCTTTAGTAATTAGTTCTGCTCATGAAAGGCTCAAAATCTTTATTCACATCAGGTGAAATTGATAAAATCTTTTATGTTATACTCTATTTTTCCTCACATGTGAAGCTTTCATGTCTAATTAATACATAGAGTGGCACCACCTTCTATGTTTAAATCTGCATCGTTGATCTTTAAAAATCCTACAATCATGGAATACGGAGAAAGACAACTTGGCATTCCACTTGACAACTTGGCTAGTCAATCCAATGAAAACTGGCCATGTACACTACTCCTTCCTTGCTAGAAATTCCATCCAGAGCCACTAGCAATTAAGGACACATGTCAATGGGTCACTACCTCACTATACATATCCTCTGAGCAACTCTTCATGGTGAGATAGTGATGGCCATTGATCTGAGATCAAATCAAAAGGTAAAGAAACTAAAAAAAGTACCTTGAAGAAGTGGTGGGCCCCATACTCACTATGTCAAATAGACTAAACATCACACAAATTTTCATTGCGAGATGGTGAGGATCATTGATTTAACCTGATCTGACGATCAGGGTCCCTTATGTTTTGTGAATGGGGCATGGGTCTGGGGCACTGATGATGCAAACTATTTTTGCACTATTGGCACCCAACAAGACCTTACTTTTAATCCAAGTCACCCTTCCATGTTACTTGAGGTCCCACTGATGGTTGTTTTCATGGTGCCTCGCTACTTCGCTAACTGCAAGATGTCAAATTTTTTTGATAGCAAGGTAGTGACCTTTGGTGACTTTAATAAAACTCAACACCAAAAGAATAGAAAACCATCAAATCACCATCGCCACTACCAACTGCTTTTAACAATAGTAGTTATTACTTTTCATGCCATCTAGATAGACTACGGTTACCATGTCTTTGATTTCATGACACCTTGCTACTTTGCTAACAACAAGATGTCAAATTTTTCCAATAGTGAGGTAGTGAGGCATCATAAAGACCTTTATTTTGGCATCGACTTTTGGCTGCTTCTACTAGATCCCTTTTCCTATTCTAATAGTACTTACAAGGTGCACATGACTGAAAATTTGGCCAAAAAACAAATCCTTGACTACCGTATCTTCATTTTATGATCCCATTTTATAAACTTTTTGGCACTCACTAACTCACTATGTATAAAAAGTGCACAACTCTTCATAGCAAGGTAGAAATAATGGTAGATCTATTCAAATCAGATGATGAGGAACCTAAGAGGAAAGGTTACTTGAGGGCATGGGAAAATCTTAAAAGAAAATAGAATATTCACCCAATTAAAAAAAAAGGTTTCGTGCTCAAAAATTACAAAAGGAATGAGACAAGGGTTTTAATGCATTTCTTCAAAGATTAACAAATCTAGATGACCAAAGACCATAAACCCTATTCACTATTGATGGATACAATCTAAATTTTTATAACTAGACAAAGGAATTTAATATTGCAAAAATTCAGACCAACAGTATCAATGCTTGATCAACTTTTGATCCTCGTTGTTGGGTAGGGTTTTTTGAGCTAATCTCAAGTTGAGTGGGAGTTTTCTATAGAGAATTCTAAATATTATAATTGAGATGGCTAGTTCATCATATAGAAAAAATGGAGGTGGAGAAATTTAATGGTAGTAATTTTGAGTTGTGGAAATTCAAGATTGAAGACTTGCTTGAAGATTGTGATATATGGGAGGCGGCTTCACTTGATGTGAGACCCACAACAATATCTCAAGTAGATTGGTATCTCAAGGATCAAAAGATTGAGGGTCTCATTAGACTTTGTCTAGCTAATTTAGTTCTCCTAAATGTTCTAATGAGAAGACCACAAATAGTTTGTGGACATGACTTGGGTCTGTGTATCAAGCCAAATCTCTAGTGAACAAGTTGTTTATGAGGAACAAGTTGTATTCTCTAAGAATAGAGGAAGGAGGATTTTTTATAGATCATCTAAATGCTTTTAATTTATTAATTACATAGTTGACATCATCTGGTGTCAAGATAGAGGAGGAGGATTGATGTATGACCCTATTGTGTTCCTTACTAGATTCATGGGACCATCTTGTAATGGCTCTTGGAAGTACTTTAGTCACTTTTAGAATGGATGATGTGGTGTCTTCACTATTTTCCAAGGAGACACAAAGAAAGTCTTCAAATATGGCTAAGGAAGTTCTTGCTATTCATAGTAGATACAATGATAGATTGGAAAGGGTAGATCCAAATCTTGTGGGAAATCAAAGACTCCTAGAAAGTCCCAGGAAAAATGATAGAACTATGATAAGATTGGGTACTTCTATAAAGATAATAAAGAGCCAAAGAAGAAGAAGAAGGCCTTAGATTTAGGTTTAGAAAAATATTAAGAAGATGGTGATGCTTTCATTGTAGCCTTGGAAATGCATGCATCTAATGATGTGTGGTCAATAGGGTTCTTCTTTCCACATGACCTCTCATCGAAGCTAGTTCTCAAAGTATGAAGTTTTCAATTGTGGAAAGGTGTACTTGGGTGATGATTCTCACCTAAAGATAGTTGGATGATGATGAGTCACTATTAGATTCCTTGATTTAAAGTGGATCAATGGGGTAATGTACATCCCTAGTTTGGCACAAAACCTATTATCTGTAAGTATGCTGAATGATGTAGGTGTGTAAGTTTTTTTTTTCTAAATATGGATGTAAGATGATGAGAGGAGCTATGGTGCTCACTAAGGGTACTAAGAGAGGTACTCTATTTAAGCTTGATGCATGCGTTTCTTAGTGTAATAGTTCTTCTATTTCAAAGAAGAGAGTAGCTATCACTTTATCCCCACCTTCTGAACAAGTAGTAAAGAAGAATATGATTATTGGTTTTGATGGTAGTGCAACATGTGTACCTAAGGGTTCAAACACATTGGAAGGAAAGCTTCTTGTAGAAAATACAATATTGTGGCATATGAGATTTGGCCATATTGGTGAGAAGGGTCTTAGAACCTTAAAAAAAGAACATCATTGAGGGATTAAATGACTGTAATCTCAAGTTTGAATTCTACAAACATTGTGTCTATGCTAAAAAAAATCATGTTCAATTTTTCTCTAGTTCTCAAAAATCTTTTGATGTTTTGGATCTTATTCATTTTGATGTATTTGGTCCTATAAAAGTTCCTTCAATCTCCAAGTCTATATTTTTTGTATCTTTCATAGATGATTATAGTAGAAGGACATGGATTTATTTACTAAAAAGTAAGACACAAGTCTTTAGTTAGTTCAAGGAATTTAGAGCTCTTGTAGAGAATCAAACTAGTAAGAAGATTAAGTGTGTGAGAACTGACAATGATGGTGAGTTTTTCTTAGCAGAGTTCAAATAGTTCTATAAAGAATGAGGTATTGAGAAGCATAAGACAACTCCTTATACCCCACAACAAAATGGAGTTGTAGAAAGAATGAATAGTATACTAATGGATAAAGCTAGGAGTATGCTTAGTGTAGCTGGTCTTGAACAAAGGTTTTAGGCTAAAACTATGGCCATTGCTCACTATCTAGTTAACAGATCTCCTACATCAACCCTTGTTGGTAAGACATCCAAGGAGGTTTGATTTGGTAAGAAGCCTTCAATTAGACATCTTCATGTTTTTGGTTATGAAGCTTATGCACATGTTCCAAAGGAGAAAATATCTAATTTGGAAAACAAAGCTGTCAAATGTATTTTCATCAAATACAGTGTTTGTGTGAAGGGATACAAGCTTTGGGACCTGGTGACTAGTAAGGTGTTGTATAGCAGAAATGTTATTTTTAGAGAACTAACATCTTCTCCTATTGTGCTAGAACTAGATGAAAAAGAAAAGAAGGAAGATATTGTTCACTTGCCTCCTACTCTAAGAAGACTAAATAGAAAGACCATGCTAGATCTAATGATGAGGAGAGCTCTAGTAGCTTTAATAGTTTAGAAAAAGAGGAAGAACAAACTCAACCTTAGCCTTTAAGGAGATCCAAAAGAGTAAGAAAGCAGCCAAAAAGGTTAGGTTATTCTATGTTAGATTCTAATTGTGTTTTTACTTTGATTACTAACACTAATGAGCCTAGATCTTTGAAAAAGGCTTTAGCTATGGAAGATGTATGTTCCTAGATTGAGGCCATGGATGATGAGATGGCTTCATTGGAAAAAAAAAAAAAAAATTGGGACCTTGTACCTTTGCCTAACAAATGGAAACTAGTTGGTAGCAAATGGGTGTCCAAGAAGAAATTCTATGTAGATGGCAATGTTGAAAGGAACAAAGCTAGATTGGTTGCAAAGGGGTACTCACAAGTAAAGGGAATGGACTATAGTGAAATATTCTCTCCTATTATAAAGTTGACATCTATTAGATTTCTTTTATCTCTTGTTGCATCATATGATTTAGAGATAGAATAGATGGATGTGAAGACAACTTTCCTTCATGGTGATTTGGAGGAAGAGATTTATATGTTATAGCTCGAGCACTACATTGTTAAAGGTAAAGAGTTTTTGGTTTGTAGATTAAAGAAGCCTTTGTATGGTTTGAAAAAATCTCCTAGGATGTTTTACCTTAAATTTGAGGCCTTTTTTTTGTCAATTAGAATTGTAAGATTGAAATAAGATCATAGTGTTTATTTGAGAGTTGAAAATGATTGCCTTCTTATTGTTGCATTATATGTTTCTATTTGGGAAGGGTAAGGATATAATTTCTGATTTTAAATATCAATTTTAAACATAATTTGAGATGAAAGATCTTGGAGCAGCAACGTACATCTTGGGTATGGAAATTAGTAGAGATAAGTCTAAGAAAAAGATTTGGTTGAGTTAGAGTAAGTATGTGAAATCTATGTTGGACTGGTTCAACATGGAAAATTGTAGACCATTGTGTGTTCATATTTCTATGGGAACAAAGTTATTAGTCGATGATTGTCCAAAATATACTAGTAAAGTGGAGGAAATGAGTAGAGCACCTTATGCTAGTGTAGTTGGTAGTCTTATGTATGCTATGGTCTGTACTAGACTAGACATTGCCTAAGAAGTGGGAGTTCTGAACCAGTTTATGGCTAATCTTAGACAAGTACATTGAGATGCAGTTAAGAGAGTATTTAGATATTTGAGGGGTGCATCAGATTACTCCATTTTGTTATCATGGAAAATCTTATAGAGCTTTCCATTTAGTTTGTATTCATGGGTTTGTGGATTTAGATTGGGCACGTGACATTGATAGTAGGAGATCCACCTATACTTATGTGTTCACTATGTTTGGTGGTGCCATCAGTTGGATGAGGAAGCAACAACCTACAACTAATTTTTCCACTACAAAAGATGAGTACATGGCTTCTAGTCATGCTTGTAAAGAAGCCATTTATCTTAGGAGATTGTGTTCAAATATTGGTATTTATGTAGGAAAGATTACTATTTGGTGCAATAGTCAAAGTGCTATTTTCCTTGCAAAGAATCCAACTTTACATCCTAGAACAAAGCACATTGATGTACAATTCCACTTTTTGAGAGATATGGTGGAAGATGGAAAGGTAAATTTGGAGAAGGTAGATACTATAAAAGAATGTTTCAAATGCATTGACAAAAATAATGGGCATAGAGAAGTTCAGATGGTGTTTGGAGTCTATGGACCTTTTGGCCTTTAGCGGCTAGTTCCTATTGCTCTTACAATGTGTTCAAAATGTGGGAGAATGTTAGGAATAAGGTGTCTCAACCTTGGATAATTCCTATTCTTATTATTTATTTTGTAAATGTAATTTTTTCAAATAATGTAATTAAGTGTGAGTGTACATGTCTAGTTGGCATGTTGATGTGTCATTCCACTTACATGTGTTAGCATCTTGAATAGTGTGTAAGGAGATAATGACTAAAATGGTTATGATAGATTCCTATGATGCATAAGAGCTATCTTTGGAAGATATGATGATGGGTGAAGATGTGAAAACATGTGACAATTGATCATTAAGTACTATAAATAGGAGTCTCCATCTAGCATGTGAGGTCGCCTAAATTTTTTTTTTGGTTCGTAGTTTTCTAGAGAATGGTAAAACCCTAATGTAGTTATTCTTTGGAAGTTTCCCTAAAATGGAAAAAACATGATATAAACAACCTTATAGCTGCAGATAAGAGTGAGTGAAAGTGTATTATTGGTTGTGACTAGATTTGACTTTTGTGTCCTGTAAGAACTTACATTGCAAGTGTGTTAACACCATTGTGTTGAAGATAATACATTGTATAGGTTTTGGAGGGGTGGGATTGTTTTACTGAATGGTTTTTCCCCATAGACATTATTTTGTGTTTGTGTTTTCTTTCTCTATCAATTTTTTATTTTCATGGTTGACTATGGTATTGTTGTTTGCATAATATGAAATCTGAAATTGTAAGGATTTAAATAGAATTTGCACAATATGAAGCTATTTTTGCACCTGAGTTTCCTTACAAAAGAAAGATAGGGACAAGCTTAAGGATGAGCTCAATCCTATATTAAGCAAGGCTAGATCTTAGTTTTGGGCCAACATTAATAGAGTCATTAGGACTCAATTCACTTTAGGCTCTGTAAGGCGAAGGTAGGAAAACCTTAGGGATTGATCTTATTAACTTGATAATCTTCTCTGCAAGACTATCCCCTATAGAAAAAGTGATCAATATTCTTCTATGATTTGATGATAAACTTCCTGATTACAATAGCTAACTATAACCAAAGGGAAAGTAGATGCAAATAAGTAATGATTGGGACTTCTAGTTCTTCAATACATACAAAGGTAAATTGATATTCAATTAAAGATTTTTATCTAAGAATAACCTAGGTATGTAATAGTAGAGACCATTCAACATCTAAGCTAATTAGTCCCTTATCCATTGGGAATCAACTAAACCTTAACATACACAATGGACACTTGAAGTATACTCATATATCCAAACATCTGATGTATCTATCTAACTTTCAAATAGACATCAATATTCAAAAAAAGTTTGTACTTATCAAATCCTCCTATGATCCTTTTAGTTCTATCAATGACATATCAAGAAAATTACTTAGGTCTCTGACCCATCAAAAATATACACACTGACATACAACTTCAAGATAATTTGCAAATGGACAATATGAACTTTAGGCATATATCATAGAAAAATATAAAACCCATCAGAAAGGAGATAAACTTTAGAATGAAATTTCCAATAAAACTCTATATTCATTCCTTAAAACTAATACATCATCTATATGTCAAAACTTAGAAAATATAAAATGAACGACTGTATAAGCTAATGATCATAAGAAAATTCCACTACTACTATTCATAACAAAGGAAAATACTGAGAATGGTATCATAGTAGTTAGGAAATTCTCCAACCTTGGAACCCCTTACAAAAAGAAAAAAAAGAAGAAGATATAGAAAAGAAGAAGTTTTCTAACTGCCATCTGATTGTAACATGTGTCATGCTAAAATTGTCTTCATCTTGGTGTTGTTGAAACTAATCTTCTTCATCTATTGGCAATCAAAACCATACATGTTGTAAAAATATTTGATATATCCTCTTAAAGTAATCAATAAAATATCCTCTAAAGAAATATTAGATACGCATCATAATATGCGCTAGACCTTCAAATCTAATCTTGGTTTTTCATGTTCTTCTTTTTCTGTAAAACTCAACTATACCATGCTGACAAATCTTCATTACTTCAAACTACCTTTAAAATATTCAACTATACCTTTATATCTACTGAAGGCACTTGATCACATTAAAACCTAATATAGTCTTGATATTATTTCATTTCAAAACATCAAAAATTTACCTTTGCATTAAGGATGCCCCAAAAATTACAAATTTTCCTATAGCCACTTCTAGTAAATACCTATGTAAAAACCAACTGTAGAAATGGAAAATTAATCTCTTGCCGATTCTAATAGTATATTATATTGTGCATTTTGGATAAAAACTCATGCCTTAGAGGTCTATTTGAAATTCTAGCCCCTAGGATATGAATAGAGCTAAAAAAAATGAAAATTTCAAATGATCATATAGTATGAACTATATAAAATCATTCAATTTATTTAAAACCTTAAATTGTAAAAAACTTGGAGTCAAATACTTTGAAATATTTTAATTTTATATCCTTTTCCCTCAGCAACTTGTTGAAATCTCATTAGTCAACTGACTGGGCAGGCCCCAAATAATATCATGCACTTGAATTTGAAACACTTGAAATATCTCCTATAACATCTTAACATTGGAGTAATCCTTTCATGAACTTATAAAAAACTCCACATTTCATAGCATCTTAATTCTTATTTTGGACCACTCTAATCATATGATAATATCTTAATTTTATAATTTTCTAGGCCTCATCATAATATGTTAAGACCACAACTTTCTTTATATGATTATATGACAATAGGTTTTGACTTAACATCTTACCTCTGATTGTTTCCTTGTGTATCATCATGAAACTTTATTCTTCATCTCATGATCTTTCAATATCATACCTTGGCATATCATCAGAGCTCCTCATTGTTCATGTCCCAATATCATGATGGATTTCCATGTGGAAATAGGTTCTTAATAGCTCCATAGGTCAAAATTCATTTGAATTTGTTTGCCTCTAGCCACAGTAGGCTCCTCCATGTGAGTAGCAGCTTGTTCTTCAAGCATGCCTTAGATGACACTATGACATTGAGTCAATGGGGTTATAAAAACATAATATTACTTCCATGCCCCCAATGTGGGATAAAGGACCAAGATTACCCCCTTAAAAATGTACACCTCCATAATAGATACATCCTTTTGGGCCTTCTCACATACACCACCAATCAATGGGGCTAGAAAGAAGGGTGCACTCTTCCATTCATGCTTTCCATGGACTATAGTGTTTCTACCACCAAGGATGCTAGTCATCCTATCATCAACATGGATTTCTATACCTCAACTGTGGATGCTTCCTACATATGGTGCCACTATTGTTTTCTTTGGCTCTTCTCCCTAGCTTATATATGGAAGGTATGCCTAGTTATGAAGCTCTTCAAACTTTTTTATGGGATGCTCTACTATTGCATGGATGACACTGCTTTCTTCCTTCTCCATGAGTTTTTCCTATAGATACCATCCTCTTGCCATAGGAGATCTCATTTCTTTACCTTCCAATGCCATGGTTTGTTCTATTTTGTGTTGGATACCTTCATGCTATGCTATGCTTTGCAGATCTCCTCTTTAGCTTGCCAGTTCTCGAATCCAAAACAAGAGTTATGATGCTAAAAAACCTGCAATAACATCCAATTCAAAACACATGTGCCATGTTTACCATGGATTCTCCATTTCCTATGTTGTGGTGGTCTATTAGAAAATGTGGTTAATGCCCTGCCATTTCTCCTCTTTACTTGGTGTGGGACTACTACATTCTACCATGTATTTGTTGGAATAATGATACATTTGTCATTAGTTACAACACTTATTTGATTCTGAATGCTTATCGAGTTCATCACTCAGTTTACAGTTCATACCGAGAATTTGTTGGTTACCAAGTATGTTTAACAATGTTTACCGAGTCAAAAAGGTAAACGAAGGTTTTAATGTTTACTGAGTCAGAAAGGTAAATGAAGGATTTAGTGTTTACCGAGTCAGAAAGGTAAACGAAGGTTTTAGTGTTTACCGAGTCAGAAAGGTAAACGAAGGTTTTAATGTTTACCAAGTCAAAAAGGTAAACGAAGGTTTTAGTGTTTACTGAGTTAGGAAGGTAAATGAAGGTTTCAATAATTACCAAGACAGAAAGGTAAAAGAAGTATTCAGTGCTTACCAAGTGAATTGAAGGAGTTAGTTTCTACCGAGTGACACAATGTTTACTAAGTCACCAGTGGTTACCAAGTTCCAAGCTACTCAGAGTGATTAGTATGGACCGAGCCCCTACCTCTACTGAGTGCATGACAATGCCGTGTAATGTAGTGGATGCCGAGTGTCAGAAGGTCACCGAGTGAGTTTGAGGAACCTGAGTTTTCTACTATCTGGCTAACTCAGTAATGTTTTGTCCACTTGTGTTTGGCCGACCTTGTTGCTATAAATATTGGAATGGTATATATGTAATGTATTGTGTCATTTACAATATAGAAAATAATGAAGAAAAGTAACAGTGAAGTAAGAGAGAATTGAAAGAGAATCAACAACAGAGTATTCAACAAGGTTATCAAGGAGCAGCAAAGATATATCCATCACATCAAGTGATCAGTACATAAGATCTAATCAGCAAACCAGTTGCAAGTAGATCCACTACTTCATCCTAATAGGTGAATCACTTTTGTAAATCCTTTAACAAGGTAGACTTGACAGTCTTTTGTAAATCTCCTAATAGAGTGCATACTTGATTGTATGTTTGTAAATCCTCTAACAAGGTGGATCTAGTAGTCCTACTTGCTCCTAATAGGACAGATCACAAGAAGTGATCATTGTAAGCCTTAACCAACCAACTTTATATTGCAGTATTGAAGTTTTGTGGGTATCATCCCCACCCCATTTTTACTTTCAAATTGAAAGGTTTCTGGGTCATCAAATCAGTGTGTTAATCTTTTCATGCATATAGTAAAGTAGATGAATGAATGGTGAATTTGTTATTATGCTGAATTTGTTTAAATTGTTTAAAGTTTACTGATTCACCCCTCCCCTCTCAGTAACCTTGTTAGTCCTAAATATTTCCAACAATTGGTATCAGAGCTTTGTGGTTCTCAGGACAGAGCTTGACAGCTTGAGCAAAGATCAAGGACAATGGAGATATTCATACTTGACAAAAGTATTGAGAATGAGAAGCTAGATTTGAAGATGGCCATGGTTCAAGTCAAAAAAGCAAAGGAACATCTTTCTCAATCCCTAAAAAGAAGAAAGGAACTTGCAAGACAAATAAATGACCAATTTTATGTTGAAGAAAGGATTGAAGATTTGTTACCATCAAGTAATACAGAAGATGCTGACAAAGCAATCAAAGAACTTCTAGAAAAGAATGGATCTCTACAAAAAGAGGTAAGAAAGCTTAAAAGAGAGCAAGAAATATAGTCAATCAGGCTATGTGAAGTTTTGGAACAAAGAAACAAAGCACAAGAAGAATTGGAAGATAGAAATCATGAAACTCAAAATCAATCCCTTGAACATGAAGATCTAGCAGATCAACTATCCAATGCAAATGAAGAAATCAGGATTCTCAGAGCACAAAATGAAAGTCTACAGAATGACTTAAGAACTGAGAGAAAAATCAATGAAAGCTTGGAAAATGATCTAAATATTGAAAAACAAGTCAATGAAAGGATGATGAAATCTCAAGCAGACATGAATCAATTGAATCAGAAAAATGAGCAGAATTTTTTATAAGCAAAAAGGTAAAACTGGTCTTGGATACAAGGAAGAAGGTGAATCTTTTGAACAAGGTACCCAAAGGAATCAAAGACCCACTTGTAATCATTGTGGCAAGATAGGTCATACATCTAAAAAATGTTGGAGTAATGGTAAAGGTAAACTCAATGGCAAATGTTTCAATTGCAATCAGCATGGTGACAAATGTAATGCCCCGCCAAGGGATCCAAAGAATTACACTAAGTTTGCCGAACAAATTTTTTTTTTTAAGACATAAATTATAAACCATTCACAACATTTTGTGGAAGCAATAGTAACATCCAACTGCAAGTAATCATAACATACATAACAGTTACATTCTTTAAAGATCCCTTAATGTTGAATTACTTCTAATCATAACTTATTCATCTAACATCACATCCTTATGAAATAACAATGATGCATCCAATGTACTTAAACAATATACAAGTGTACATTTTAGATTGCTCAATCATCCACTATACATGTTACAAGGTATGAAAAGCTTAAAAGAATAAACATCCATATAAATAAAGTACATCATCATCCAATATTAATCCATGATGCAATTAAAAGTAAATGAAACCACATATTATACATGATACATCATCACAAAAGATATAGACATTCATCATAAAAGATAACCATATATCACAAACATAAATAACTAAGTGCACGGTTCCTCCCAACTGTTAATAGCATCATTAGACCATTGTGGATCCTAGCCATCCCTCTGTGTGTAACATTCAAAAGCACCGAAGAGATCATCGATATTAACATAATAGGAATGTCACTCCTAAAAACATCCTACTAACATGAAAAGTAAAGCATAAGATATCATCATCTAACATATGCAAACCATCAATATAAGAAACATACCAGCAAATACATCCATCATAAGGTATATCATCTACCATAATGATCCAAGAACAGAATGAAGATAAATACCAACCAAGAATACTCTAGCCACGGTGTCTCAAATGAATCTCAAATGATAAGAGTGATAAAACACTACCACCCAACCGCGTGGAACCTAAATGGTCCACTCCCACCGTGCTGAGGAGATAATCTCAAGTCCCAAACAGGCTATCAAAATCACATAACACAAGTCTCTAAAGTCTAGGAATCCTAAAAGTATACTACTCAAAGGTTCCAACACACACAAAATTGACATCTAATTCCCAGAGGCACAACAATGACATGTAGGAAACCTACTCTGCAAGCAGGAAAGTGTCATCGCATTTATCTCGTACAAGTTACCCTAGTAGTTAGCTAAACTCCACAGGTCCATACAGATCTCATGCGGCCACTAGTATCCTCTCATACTGACGAGGCATACTATGGAATGCAAGGTCGCAACCATGCATTCTCACTACTCCCATCCTAGCCTGTACAAGCACTCAAGGCATGGGAAAGAACCAAAACTCTTATCTTTTTAGGTTCATTTAATCCCCATTTAGTGTGTAAAAGTTATCACTTATTAACCAAATTTACAATGAGTTACCCTGGCAGCCACTTAGGGCCCCGACCCCCATTGCAAGCCACTTCCCGACACTACAAGTAGATTACCTACCCTAATGCTCATGGAATCATAAATCACCATAGTCCTGTACAAGCGACTGTAAAGAAATCCAAAAGATAATCCATAAAAAGAATCATCAAATATCTGCAAAATAAGCATCAAATTTCCATAATAAGAGTCATCAAATCTCCAAGATAAGAATCATCAAAATCTCCATGAGCATCTGGAAAAGAATCCATAGAAAATCATGACCACAATAGTTCTCTATTGGCAATTGAAGGCATCACTGATAATCATAAGTATCCATTGGTTCTCAATAACAAAAAATATCTCAAAATAAATCACCATATCCATTGGTTCTTCAACAAGCAACCAAGAATATCTCAAAATCATACTGATCGAAGACTCCAAAATGGTTGAGTCAAAAAATGTCACAACATGACATCATCAGGAAACAAATCCACATTTTAGTCCCATCATGGTGACTAGAAAGTAATCCAAGGATAACTGATCGATGACTCAAAAATGATTAGCTTAAGTGTCTCAGATACATATACATCTTAGCTTCACACATGAAGACTGATGAACAATAACAAACATTTCATAGAGCATATGATCACATACCATGGTTGAGCTTATAAAGATCGAGACCAAATAAGATCAACATGCCAACACATCTCATAACCCCCGAGCCTCTAGTAACAACCTAGGACTGGTCAACACTAGTCAACCCAAAACCCAAAACAAGAAGCATATAGAATACACGATGCAGACACACATTTTGGTTTTGCTATTATCTCATAGTTGAATTAAGTGTAGAGCTTCGATTTTCATTTCAAGTATACTTCAAGTGTCTAAGTTTCATCATTTGACCTACAAGTCAACCCAATTGTTTCCTCGATAGCATTATCCTAAGAATAACTTAAGGATAATTATTTACTCATTAAATCAATTGCTTTATTTGCTAAGATGATTATCAATCTTCGAATAAGAGGATTATAACTTGATAACATCTATTAACAAATTTTCCAATAAGTTCATTTTCAATTTCAAGAACCCAACAATAATTCAAATAATCTTTATTTGAACTCATTCTAATTACATAAATTTTTCAAATCTAAATATAGTTAATTAACCCGAACATTGAAATTACATTAATATAATATTATAAATTTCATTAATATTATATATATATATATATATAATATATAAATATTTAATAATTTCATCATACTTAAAATTGAATTGCTAAATTACATATATATATATATATATATATTTATATATATATATACTTACACATATATATAATAAACAAACCTCAACATCAATTAACATAACCTTTAAACAAAACATAACGTGCACATGCCCCAATCCGCCGTTCCAAGTACACAGTACCCTGCGAAATGCATACGAATGCTTCTGCGCAGGCGGGGTCTAACATACATGTCTCCCTCATAAAATATGGTCATGCCAACACTCGACATTAATATTATGACACACGATAGTATTTGGTTCGATTCGTGTGGCTTAATAAGCTCGGCCGACCTGCGGTCGTAGGTCTGTGACTATAAATATGAGGCCGCTGACGTATTAGTAAATGGTACTGGTCGTGGGGTACGGGGGTTGGGAATATATCCCGCCCCTCCAACACCTATATAAAATTTTATTTTTATATAACATTTTATTTATTTATAAAACATTCATCCAATGTGCTTTTCGGATTTAATAAATAAATTTATCACTTGAATATACTCAAATATATATACATATATGTATATACGTATATGTATGTATATATATATATGTATGTATATATATATATGTATGTATATATATATATACATGTATATATATGTATATATATATACATGTATATATATATACATGTATATATATATATATATACATATATATATATATATATATACACACACAAAATTTGTTATCAAATATATATATATATATATATATATATATATATGCAGATATACAAAAGAGAATATATACTTAGATTTTAAAGGACATTTCTAAATAAGAATTTTTCCTTTTATATAATTGTTTTCTAAACATATCCATTAATTCATTCCAATAGGTTTAACTATAGATTTTGAAATCATCTTTTTCAATTTGATTCTAATTCAAACCCAAACCCGATTTAGATCTAGTTTTCTCTTTAATTTGATCTAGGGTTTTCTATTATTTTCTACTCAACCAACAAAATATCTAGATTCCAATTCAATTGTAGATTCAATCACAAAGAGTAATCAGACACATATAACAGATATGATAAAGACAGGAAGAGAAATAGTGCAAAGAGAATATGTGATTATCATGAGTGCACCTGGACACTGATGCTAATTTTTCCATGCCTTAGAAGTCCATAGAAAATCCCTTCCTTTTCTATCATTCACAATTCCTCCAAGATCCAGCCTATCGAATCCTCCAAGTGACTAGAAGAGCTAAAAGAAGCATGGAAGAAAATAGAAAATATACGAGCATATGAATCTTCTCCAATGCATGTAAGCTTTGAAGCTTCCATTTTAACTTGAAGCTTGTAGTTTCCATTAAGCTTCCATAAGGCTTGTCCAAACACACTAGGAGAGCCTCAATTTAAAGGCCTCTAAGATGCATCTAGAGTGTCTCTAGAAACAACTAGAAGATAAGCATGACAACCAAGCATGAGTCTTCTCCAACCTTCTAGATAAGTCTTAAGGTTGTAGACACCATGTGCTCAAATAAAATACTAACTTCTAAGTGTAGACAACTTGTGCATTCATAGAGTGGAAACTCATGTGTTGTCTACATGACAACTCTCGAGAATTTGCCAACTCCTATGTGAGAAAATATTAAAATAGTGCACAATATTTAATATAATATTTAATTTACTCTTTCCAATTTAATTAATTAATTTATTAAATCTCATGCACTAACTTTAATAATTCCACTTTGCAATCTTAATATATTTATATTTTAGTCACATAAAATTTAGAATCTTTTAATAATTTAAATATATCTTCCACTTTTAAATTTCATTTTCCAAAACTTAATTGCTAAAATATTTATTAGCTTTAATAATATTATTATTTAGTCATTTATTTAAAAATGAACTCCAAATATATTATTATTAAAATAAATATTGTCACATTCCAAATTTAATCTTTTAACTTTTATCTTCAAATTTAATTATTTAATTAAATTAATTTTCCAATTAATAAAATAAAATAAATATTAAAATATCATATTAATTTTTCATTTAATTAAACCATTAATTAAATCTTTTAATTAGGCTTAATTAATAGAAAATAAATCAAAGACTCATAAAGTAAAAATATGAAAATCTATCACAACCAAAATACATACAAAATCAAACCAAGGGTTAATATCATGAATTATGTTATACAACATATTCTAAGGGTACTCAACTCAGATACTTGTCCTAATTTTCCAATTAGAACAAATGGCTTAAAGGGTTGGGATTTGGACTTGAGAATTTATCTCCCCTCTCTTATCATTGAGATAATGTGATAGGGTACGCTCATCCTAGTAATTCAGGGAAGTCGATACCTGGTACCTACAACGTGCATAAAATCCACATATGTACAAGCACAATATATACTAAACTAAACAGACAATGGTAGGAAGTGGTGCATCGTGTAGATCCTGACTAGCAGGTGACTACGACTCCCTTCCTTAACCACATCAGACATGCCATACAAAAGTAAACACGCAAAGCAAACACACACACTATACACATGAAAGTATGGGGTAAGTATCCATAATAAAACACATATGATAATAAACCATTTAACTAATCATCATTAATAACTGAAAGCAATGTAATGATCATCATCAATAATTGTGAACACTAAAAATAACCATCATACATACATGAAATGTAAAGTCTAAGTGATCTCATCACATAATAAACTGAATCCATAGCACAATATCTGATAATCTCAAAAGAAAGTTGCTAACCAATAACATAAAACTAGCTCCAAAAGAGTTCAGCAACGATAACAAAATGCGAACTAGGGGAAGGCACTACAACAAAGCCAATGAATGCAAGGAGAAACCAAAGTTTGAAGGCAAATGTCAAAAATGCAAGAAACAAGGACACAAGGCATCTGAATGTAGATCAAAATCATTCAATCCAGCAGAACAAATTGTCAAAGCAATATTTGGTTGGGATTACAATACTTAGTGTAGATGTCACTATTGTGGAGAATATGGACACATAGGAACAAACTATAGAAGGCATCACCTAAGGAAGAAAGATACAACCATAAGATGCTATGCTTGTATTGAACTTGGTCATATAGCTAAGAATTGCATGAATATAGGAAAGGTTGAAGATGAAAAGAAAACTAGAGCTGATAATATTCGAAAACAAATGAAACAACAATGGATTCCTAAGTCTACCGAGCAAGAAAATTCAAATGATGGAAATGTCACTCTAGAAGTGGGTGACTCCACCATTCCTAATTAGACTTATCAAGAAGGATAAGGGACTGCATCTTCAAGCCATATCCTAAGTAGTTCCAGAAAGAAGGAGTGGAAATGATAAATCAGTATTGCAGATACAAGTCATAATTCATAGTGCTGCATCTACCGAGTAAGGTTGGTTTTTAGACTTTACCAAGCTTGGTCGGGATAATAAGAAAGGTTTTGTGTGTTCACCGAGTTGCAAGGTTTATCGAGTAAGTTGGTGACTATTTGTAAAACCCTAATTCTCATCTACCTTCGTACCCGAGCATTAATGACAAAATTTTGATCAAAAAGGCAGAATTTGATCTCATTTTTGATCACGAATTCAAAATTCATAGACCAAATATATTTTCAAGAGCATCCAAGCAAGTTCAAGTGATTTGAAGCAATTTTCAAGCGAAGAATTTGTGTTACGAAATTGTTCTCTCACCGAGCAGCAATGGCATCCGCAAGCACTAGTGGTAGCAAGGCGAAAAGAGGTTCTGAAATGCTTGTGAAGGGAGTCGAATGGAAGGCGGCCAATTTCAAAATCGTTCCTACCTTCAATGAATCACTCGACCCACATGGAGCTCAATCGTAGATCCCTCCAAAGGTACTTCTTATCAATGATATTCATACTCATTTCAAGTGTACTGTGCAAGAAATAGGGACACTAGATATGGATAATACCCTAGCCGAGTTATGCATGGATGGAACCCTAAAACCCGAGTTTAAACATTTGGAAACCAAAGGTTTAACCCATATCCCGCATCTTCCAAGAAGTTTCCAAGTGAAATGGGTAAGGTATATCTTAAGCCGTGTGCATAATGGACAATTGTGGTTAGAACAACCTATCCTCATAATGAAGAAGATGATACACAAGATCACGGGTTTACCAATGTTGACCAAAGCCAAAACCACCAAAACCCTAGGTTGAGATGAACTTTAGAAATTAACCCAAGCTGTATGGGATGGCAGAAGTTTAAAGCTCAACAATGTTTCAGATATAGAATTGAAATTTGGTATTTGTTTTATTGCATACAAACTGTATAGTTCTAGCAAGCTGAATAGTGTACCCAGTGAGGCTGTAGATTTGGCATATAAGATTGTAAAGAAAAATATGGAGTTTGACCTAGCTGATGTGGTATTAAAAAAATTGAATAAAAACATGGATAGCATAAGGACTGCAAAGACAAACCCTTGTAAATTTGGTTCTTTGCTAGTTTGTTTATTTTTCTATGTACAAAAATTCTTTCCATCTAAAGGTGCAGTTGTATGGAGGAAAGATACTCCAATTTTGTATCAAATAAACGAATTTATAGTAGAAATGGGTATCAATTTTGACAAGGTAATGGATAACTATTTTGAATATTTCAAGGAAAGGATGAACAATAGGTTCAGGATACCTCAGAAACTTGTTGAAGATTATAAGGATGATGTCTATTTCATGGTTGACTGTGATAGAGTCTACATCCAGGCAGTCAAACCCCGAGTAGCATGGGTAAAACCATTGCCCTATGAGCTAAATATTGATGATGCCAGAGATATCATTGAGGCACTGGTAAATGAACTAGTGGATCCCAAATTGCCTGCATTTGGAACCTATGAAGAGGCAAAGGTCAGAATAGAGCTTGAAATCAAGCTTCCTTAAGTAATCTCTAAAGGCAAGAGAAAGATAGAAAAGTTGAAAGCCAATACTAGACCTCTTATGCTTATCGAGGGTGACGGTGAGGATGAAGAAAAAGAAGAAGAAGAAGAGGAGCCAGAAAAGGAAGCAGAGCCAACAAAGAAAAAGGGTAGGGTAATCATTACCAAACCTCAGGTAGTGTTCACAAGGAGAACTAGGAGAGGCAAGAAAGAAGTTGTGTTCAGCAAACCTCCTCTAACATTCAAAGAAAGGATGAAACAACTAAGGATTGGTGCAGGAATCAACAATTTCAAGGCATTGAAATATGAAACCAGAACTCCTACTGAGCAAAAAGAAATTGAAGATCTGATAATGGAGAAGTTGGGAACCTGGAAATTCTCCCCAGACGAATTTGTTTCCCAAATTCCTTCTGAACTATTTGATAAAATAAAGGTGAGATGGGAGCACACCGAGCAAACAGTTAAAGACATTTTTGAGAAAAGATTAAGAGAACTGGTCCCCAGCCTAACAGATGCATAAATCAAAAGGGCATTGAAGGATCATGAAGGCAGAATGAATATGAGATTTAATACATGTCTCATATTACTAAAAAGCATTGAGCCAGTTGTTAAAAATGCAACTAATGTCTGGAGTGATGTATATAAACTGCATAAGACAACTGAGGAACCCATAGAGATCAAGGATGATGATGGTGATGACATTGAAGACATTATAGAAGACCTACAATCATTAATGTTAGAAATTGAGGAAGAAGCTGAAAGAGAAATGGAGGAAGAAGCAGCCTCTACTGGTGAGATTGTGAGCTCAATAGCCTCATCAATTGATCAATCTCCACCTGTCTCCTCTCAGCTCTAGGTTTCTGCAATGCAAGTGCCAAGTACTTCATCTACCGAGTTAGCAATCACTTCTTCAATTACCGAGCTTCCAAGCACATCATCAACCACTGAGTCATCCACTGTAGCAGTCACTTCACCGAGTGTATCTCTTCCACCTGCAGCTTGTACAGTAAGTCTTCCAAGTTTCATATCAATTTTGTCTTCCTCAGCCACATTGGCCCCAATTTTTTCTCCAGACAGTTCTCCAATTGTAAATACACTAGTATGTACATCATTTTTGGAAAGTATATCAAGTTTTGATATAGCCAACACTTCTCTTAGTTTACCTTTAGTTGGTCCCATTCAAGTCTTGATTGCTAGTCCTGCAGCATCGACCATTGTATCTACTTCAAAAGGAAAGGAGGTAAGTATTGTAGATAAACCAAAGACACCCTTGAAACTGCTGCTTACAGGCAAAGTATTAGATGGTGATATAGATTTGGATGAAGAAATTGTCATTCCAAAGATAAATCTAGAAATTGCTACAGTTAATGAACTAAGATTGGTTAGTCAGCGTCTAGAGAAAAAGGCACAACAAATGCAGCTAAGGAATGAAAGGGACAGAGAATTCAACATCATTGAGAGTACTAAGAACATAATAACTGAGGCTATAAGTGTTGATGTGGATTCATATAAACACATTTTGTTATAGCTAGAAGAAGCGGTGAATAAATTTAGTGAGGATATCTCAGGACAAGAAAAGTTAATAGAGAAAGCAGAAAGGAAATTTGAAAATAAGGTGCTTTAGCACATTGCTCAGCACTTAGCAATAAAATAGGTTGAATTAACCTCAATTTTGTCTGAGATTGAAAATTCTTTTAATAATGTAACCTCATTTTTTGCAAAACTTTGTGATGTTACCGAGTATACAAAGGAAATAAAAGAAAAGTTGAATAAAATTGATGAGGATATAAAGGTCAGTGCCCAAATGCTACAATCTAACCACAGTGCAAGTTCATCCCATCATCTGAGAATCAAATTTTTTTCAGAGAAACAGGTAGAATTGCTGAGAGAGGAAGCAAGGATTAGGTCTACTCTGATTGACATCTAGAATATGATCCTTCCTGTCATGAACACAATGCAGAAGCACATTGCATATTCAAAAACATTGATCCATGACAATAACTTCTCTGTTGCAGACCATGTGATTGAACTTTCTGCAGAAGTTCAAGTAGCTCTCTCCACATGTAAAATCTTACAAGACAATTGAGATAAAACTTTGCAACTAATTCTTTAGGTAAATTCTAAGTTTATCACACATTTTGGTGTCTCCATGTAAATACATTCTTTATTCTTTGGCATTAATGTCAAAAAGGGGGAGAAAGTAATATATAGAGGAAAATCAGACACACAAGGGGAGAAGGTATTAAAGTAATAAAGAATAAAGTCATATAACTCATGTAAAAACCTTGTGTATATTGTATGGGGGAGTTATATGTAAGGTAGCCCATGTATATTCAGCACAGCAGAATCAAATCAGTTTTGTCAGATCTTGTATATAAATTTTGGCTCATAAGTGTTTTTGTCACTAATGCCAAAGGGGGAGATTATTGGAATAATGATACATTTGTCATTAGTTACAACACTTATTTGATTTTAAATGCTTATTGAGTTCATCACTTAGTTTAAAGTTCATACCGAGCATTCGTTGGTTACCAAGTATGTTCATCAGTGTTTACCGAGTCAGAAAGGTAAATGAAGGTTTTAATGTTTACTGAGTCAGAAAGGTAAACAAAGGATTTAGTGTTTATTGAGTTAGAAAGGTAAACAAAGGTTTTAGTATTTACCGAGTTAGAAAGGTAAACAAAGGTTTTAATGTTTACCGAGTCAAAAAGGTAAACGAAGGTTTCAGTAATTACCAAGATAGAAAGGTAAAAGAAGTATTTAGTGCTTACCAAGTGAATCGAAGGAGTTAGTTTCTACCGAGTGACACAATGTTTACCGAGTCACCAGTGGTTACCAAGTTCTACGCTACTTAGAGTGATTAGTATGAACTGAGCCCCTACCTCTACCGAGTGCATAATGATGCCGTGTAATGTAGTGGATGCCAAGTGTCAGAAGGTCACCAAGTGAGTTTGAGGAACCTGAGTTTTCTACTATTTGGCCAACTCAGTAATGTTTTGTCCACTTGTGTTTGGCTGACCTTGTTGCTATAAATATTGGAATGGTATATATGTAATGTATTGTGCCATTACAATATTGAAAATAATGAAGAAAACTAACAGTGAAGTAAGAGCGAATTGAAAGAGAATCAACAGCAGAGTATTCAACAAGGTTATCAAGGAGCAACAAAGATATATCCATCACATCAAGTGATCAGTATATAAGATCTAATCAGCAAACCAATTGTAAGAAGATCCACTGCTTCATCCTAATAGGTGAATCAGTTTTGTAAATCCTTTAACAAGGTAGACTTGACAGTGTTTTGTAAATCTCCTAACAGAGTGCATACTTGATTGTATGTTTGTAAATCCTCTAACAAGGTGGATCTAGCAGTCGTACTTGCTCCTAACAGGGCAAATCACTAGAAGTGATCATTGTAAGCCTTAATCGGCCAAATTTATACTGCAGTATTGAAGTTTTGTGGGTATCATCCCCACCCCAGTTTTACTTTCAAATTGAAAGGTTTCTGGGTCATCAAATCAGTGTGTTAATCTTTTCATGCATACAGTAAAGTAGATGAATGAATGGTGAATTTGTTATTATGCTGAATTTTTTTAAAGTTTACTGATTCACCCCTCCCCTCTTAGTAACCTTGTTAGTCCTGAATATTTCCAACAGTATTCTCATACATCAACATGGGCTTTATGTTCTCTCCAAATTTTCATTTCAAAACACTTGAGACTCAATTTGTATTGTGCCACAAATATGGGATTCTCAAGTTTGGACATGCCATTTGAGACTCAAGTTTAAGAGTAATACATGATTCTCATATGCAGGGGAAGGCACAAATGTTGAGCTTAGTGCTTTCGTTATAGAAGCCTCTATCTAATGTGTTGATTTTTACACTTTCTTGAATAAATTTTATTCAAATAATGGTTTTGATATATTTCCAATCATAACAGAGATGATCTTCAACTATAAACATAGAAAATCACTTGATACAACAACCTAGGGCACTAATTTTATTGTAAGGATCACCACAGAGGCATGGACTCCACACAAATGCTAGCATATTTTAAAATGAATTCATACTTAAAACCAAATAGTAAAATATTTTTCCAATCAGTACTGCAAGCAACATTGGCAAAGCTAGTACTATTGTGGGTCTAAGTAACTTATGAAATCAGTCGGGCCCCAAAGTGGGTTTGGCTAAAACAATTTTCAAACTAAAACACCTAACCTCCCAAACCAATCTAGTAATCACCTGATACTAATTTGATTTCAAATTTGAGCATTGAATCACCATTTAAAACTTATTTACCTTGTTATCTACAAACTATGATTTTCTGACAAGAAGGCCTAAAGGTTGGCCTTAAAAACTAAAACAAACACTTGACTGAATCCTAGGATCTGACACATTGGTTCTTTGTTCAAAATCCTTGCACCCTACTAGATCTCGTCACTTGACAACCACTCAGTCAAAAGAAATTGATGTTCAAAATTGCCTAGTTAAAATAGTCTACAAATAAACATGTTAAAAAACCATAAAACATATTTTTTTTTAGCTTCAAAAACTAGGCAAAAGGATACTTGAGGGTACAAAAACTAGGGAATTAGTTCATTGCCATGAGGGGAATATAAATTTGTGATTTGGGCTCACGAAAAATAACAAGATGCATTTGGTGTGCATGCAAAGTGAGGTACTTAGAATTGTAGGATTGGAAACATCAGTAGAAAAGTGTTCTTTGCAAATGGAATGGCCTTGGGAAAGTGTGAAGATGGATTCGTAAAGGTTTACAAATAGGAACACTTGGAGTATTTTCAAGTAGATTGCAATAGTGGAAACATTTTGATCTCATCTATAACAGAACCAAAGTTATGACATCCCAAATAAGGGTACTAAGTAATTTGCATTTTATGACACTAGTAAAAAGTTATAAATTGCATTCAGAATCATATTTGAAAACTGATTAGAAGGATTCATCACAAGCTCAAAAATAAAAGATAGCAAGTGTGTGACCTCTAGAATGCAATGCAAAAGGAATTTTCTCAGTATGTTCAATTAGGTCAAAGTTATAATAGATCAAATAAGGCTTCCCAAATTTCTAAGAAATATGCATTAGCATGACAGAGATAAGTAACCAAATTTAAGGGATCCAAAACCCAGTGAAAACATATTAGAATGATTCAAAAATTTAAAAATTAGTTTATTGATATGCATAATAAATAATCCTGAAGCGGTGAGTCATGAAACATTACTAGGTATAAGATATTCAAATGCAAGCTAGGGCTCCTGACATTGTTTGACATTGGCAAAAATGTAGATTTGAACATTGCTCAAAATAGAACTTCACAGAATGATTTGGAATGTCATTTTTTCATTATAGGATGCATAGATATGCTGAATGCAAGGTTTTAGAAACATAAAACACCTCTTAGGCCTTACAATGATAGTCTGGTACACAACCAAGAACATGCGTTTATAGGGTTCAAAATGACTCAAATTTTTTGGAATCTTACTCAAAATGAGAATGCCATTTTGAGTCCCATCAATGGCTCTATCTGGGGATTCATGCCCCTTGTGAGCATGGATAGAAATTAGATCTCTAGAGGAAGAAGACCACCTCAACAAAATTTTCTCTGAACAACTTACTAAAAATAGGGAATCTATTCTAACTATACAAGATGGTGGCCATGGGCCACCATATTTCTCAAAACATCTTACCTCTTTCAAAAACATGATTCTTATTTACATCTCTCTAAGGTAAGCTAGAATTTTTTTTCCATCTATTTCACTAAACAAAACAAAATTCTCAATTAGCTTAGTTGTTAAAATAAAATAACTTTCTTGACTTTCATAGTGCATTCTAGGAATATCCTTAACATAATACTCACTATGAAAACATGGGTTAGCATGCTCAAATATATTAGGATAAAACTAACACTTCTCTTCATGAGATGAGTTATGCACGCTATCAAATTTTAATGTGAAAGATTCATACTCAATTTGGGGAAAAAGATCAAACACACCTTGAAAATGTGTATCTTTATGTATAGCTGGTTGGTATTGAGATACGCATTCAAATTTATTCTCACAAATGTCTTCCATGTCAATGACTAAAACTAATCTAGGGCCCTCTAGTTATTCTTCACAATTAGTAAATAGATCAGTCATATTAGATCATTCTTCATAAAATTCCTTGCAACGTGCAAGCATAATTTCAATAACAACTTCATCTAACACCTCACCATCATCATCACAAAATGTAATATCATCATTACAATCATTGTCATAATTAGAAAAAGAACAATCTAATGTCTAACAATAGTAAGATAATGTATCACCATCAAGCTTAGCCTCAACCAAATCTAACCTTTCTATATGCTCTTCAAAAAGTTGGTTGAAAATTCCATGTAGAGCTCCCTTGTAAACATTACAATAGGTGATGTGCTAGTCAACATCAAAATCTTCACCATACAATGGATTGGTGAAAACCTTGAAACCATTTCCAACATCATTGTCATGAAAACTTCCAATATGTGAAGAAGAAAAATTAGAATCATCACCATCATTACTTGAAGACACAACATCCACTTCATCAACTAAGCATGTTGAATATAAATCAATATTACTCACATCATCTTCACTAAGATGATTCAAATGACTTTTCCACCAATCATCTCTTATTTCATCATTAGGTGCTACTGCAATAATTGTATAATTATTTATATGCTGATGATTACAACTACATAAAATCACATGGAATTCATCTACACAACTAGATAGTTCATCTTTGTAAAAAATTTCATTTTCCTCATATTGTGTACACCATTCCTCTCCAAAACCTTCAAATACATGCTGGTTTATACAACTCAAAGATGGAATTTCACTTTCATTTTCAAATCTAGAAGAATAAACTATACCTTTACTTGGATAAGGACACTTACCCCTCTTCTTCCCAATCTACATCAAACTCATACGAAGATGAACATGTAATACCATTGTCCTCACTTTGATTCAAGTAACCACTCTCATCATCTTCTTCATATGAAGCTTCTTCATCATGTATCACCATCAAGCTTAGCCTCAACCAGTTCTAAACATTCTATGTGCTCTTCAAAAAGTGGATTGATAATTACATGTAGAGCTCCCTTGATAACATTACAATAGGTGATGTGTTGGTCAACATAAAACTCTTCACCATAAATAGATTAGTGAAAACCTTGAAACCATTTCCAACATCATTGTCTTGAAAACTTCTAGTATGTGAAGAAGAAAAATCAGAATCATCACCATCATTACTTGAAGACACAACATCCACTTCATCAACTAAGCATGCAGAATATAAATCAATATTACTCACATTGTCTTCACTAAGATGATTCAAATGACTCTCCCACCAATCATCTCTTATTTTATCACTAGGTGCTGGTGCAATAATTCTAGAATTACTTATATGCTGATGATTACAACTACATACAGTCCCATGGCATTCATCAAAATCACTAGGTAGTTCATCTTTGTAAACAATTTATTTGTCCTCATATTGTGTATGCCATTCCTCTCGAAAACCTTCAACTACTTGCTGGTTTATACAACTCAAAGATGGAATCTCACTTTCATGAATTTCACTTTCATTTTTAGATCTAGAAGAAGAAACTATACCTTTACTTGGATAAGGACACTTACTTTACTCATTGCTCTCTTCTTCCCAATCTACATTAGACTCATATGAAGATGAACATGTAATATTGTTGTCCTCACTTTGATTTGAGTAACCACTCTAATCATCTTCTTCATATGATGCTTCTTCATCATATATTAGATCAGCAACATTGTTAACATCACTTGAAAAATAACTTTCAGCCTATTCACCCACATAAAACTGAGACAAAT
Organism: Cupressus sempervirens; assembly: GCA_028749045.1. Lineage (NCBI taxonomy): Eukaryota > Viridiplantae > Streptophyta > Pinopsida > Cupressales > Cupressaceae > Cupressus > Cupressus sempervirens. The sequence goes on along the minus strand of CM053789.1, from coordinate 115,422,748 downwards.
GCCTTGCAACTTCATGATTAGTTACATCCTCAACACAAAGAAAATCATAAATAGGAGAAGCAACAACTAAAGTTAAATCTTGCATATATAAATTATCAAGTGAATTAACCTTGACATCTATTGCTAAAGTACTACAAACATGTGCACTCTATTTGGTAAGAATGAGATCATCTCTCCTATGAAACAAAGAAAATTCAACTTCAACTTCACATGTTTTTGATACTAAATTTTTAATAAGATTATCTACAATAGTCGAGGAATGTATACATTGATTTGTATTTGAATACTCAAGATGATACTATTCTTTATTTTTGACTTCATCATGCAAGCAAATACCCTTAGAAAAAGTTTCTCCTAGTTAGTCCACACTTTTCATTGTTTTTGATCTCTATTGTTGTCATGAATGATTGATACAAAGTCTTGGGCTTCTTATCCCTCAACTAATAACTCATTTTCTTATAAAATGTGTCTAGATAAACTACTAAACACACTTGATCATCTGGTCTACGTTTATCAGGAATCTCATTCAAGGTTTTTACAAATCTAATATTGAAAGTAAGAATAAGTTCACAATTCCTAATTTGAATTTTCAAGAACTTCTCAAAATAATTTGAGAAGCTTACCCTTTCCCCAAATTGCTACATGAAGGCTAAATGTAACTCACCCCAAGATGAAATAGAACATGCTAATAGAAAGGAGAACCAATCTCTAGCATCACCTTGTAATGTTTGAACAAACAACTTCACATGCAAATCTTCATGAGCAATCTCAAAATTTTCAATCAAATCACTAGACATCTGAATATGCCAATTGACTAAATCCAAATGGTTCCCACTAAAATTAGGAATTTTTTTTCTAAGATCATATGACATGGTGTTTGGGAAACCATGAATGCTATCAAAATTTAATGGCATATACCTCTTGGTAGAGATAGATCTATGATTTTGGTCAATGGACTGCTTACTAGGTAAAAAGAAATTTTCCATTTCTTGCAAACTTACAACTCACCAAAATAACTTTTAGAATTTATAACTTGTAGTAAATTTGAAAAATCATCTACAAACTTAATATCTAACATACTCCAAGATGTAAATACATTTTCTAAAACTATCTTTCATAGAATATGTTGAGATGCATTAAAGACTTCTTGTACTTTGTGCTAAAAATATCACTTGATGGAGAAACCTTTGTATAACTTACTTTCTTGAAAGTGAAATCTCAAGAAAGTGGAAAATACCTTAAATGTGATGCTTTCAAACCACTTCAATGCTATGGAAAACAATAGATTCAAATTTTATCTTGATTTAATGACTCTTGCAGAACATGACACATTTTCTTTACAACTATTGCCAAGGGCCTAAAATGACATCTTCAAATTTGAATTCCAACTATTGTAACCTTCACACTACCATAAAATTTGCAATTGCACTGGTACATAGATATCCTTTAGGTCCCCACTCACTAAGTGAGAAAATATTTTCCTAGCTTGCAAAAGACATCAAGCTAGTCTAGAATTTACAATGGGTACTTGAAAACTTATACACAACCTTGGAATTTCACACCCTTAACAAAGTGAAAGAAACCTTTATTCTTGACCCTTAGATTAATAGCAGTAATTCATGGTTTTCTTATCTTTTACTAATCTTCAAAGTTACTATTGTAAAGAATAAGGTATAATTGAGAGACACAAATCTAGTAGGGAGATGAGAAAAACTTACAATTCCTTACTGCTATAGTAGTTTCATTATGTGTCTTCCTAATAGAGTCACCATTTTTTTGGAGTTCTTTTAGCTAAGAAAAATATCAGGTGGGTTTAAATCTAATACCAAGAGACAAAAATATAGGCACAAGCCTAAGGATGAGCTAAATCCCATATTCAACAAGGCTAGATCCTAGTTATGTGCCAACACTAATAAAGTCATCATGAATCACTTCATTTTATGCTATACAAGGCCAAAGTAGGAAAACCTTAGGGATTGATATAACTTATCAAGTGAATTAACCTTGACATCTATTGCTAAAGTACTAGAAACATGTGCACTCCATTCGCTAAGAACAAGATCATCTCTCTTTTGAAACAAAGAAACCTCAACTTCAACTTCACATGTTTTTGATTCTAAAATTTTAATAAGATTATCTACAATAGTTGAGGAATCTATACATTGATCCACATTTGAATACTCAAGATGATACTATTCTTTATTTTTGACTTCATCATGCAAACAAACACCCTTAGAGAAATGACTCCTAGTTAGTCCATACCTTTCCTTGTTTTAAATCTCTATTGTTGTCATGAATGCTTAACACAAAGTCTTGGGCTTCTTATCTCTCAACTAATAACTCATTTTCTTATAAAATGTGTCTAGATAAAATGCTAGACACACTTGATCATATAGTCTACATTTACCGAGAATCTCATTCAAGGTTCTTACAAATCTGATACTGAAAGTAGGAATAAGTTCACAATTCCTAATTTGAATTTTCAAGAACTTCTCAAAATAATTAGAGAACCTTACCTTATTCCCAAATTGCTACATGAATGCTAAATGTAACTCACCCCAAGATGAAATAGAACATGCTAATAGAAAGGAGAACCAATCTCTAGAATCACCTTCTAATGTTTGAACAAAAACTTCATATGTACATCTTCATGAGCAATCTCAAAATTTCCAATCAAATCACTAGACATTTGAATACATTGATTAACTAAATCCAAATGGTTCCCACTAAACTTAGGAAATTATTCTAAGATCATACAACATGGTGTTTGGGAAACCATGAATGCTATCAAAATATAATGGCATATACCTCTTGGTAGAGATAGATCTATGATTTTGGTCAATGGACTACTTACTAGGTAAAAAGAAATTTTCCATTTTTGCAAAATTACAACTCACCAAAATAAATTTTAGAATTTATAACTTGTAGTAAATCTGAAAAATCATCTACAAACTTAATATCTAACATACTCCAAGATGTAAATACATTTTCTAAAACTATCTTTCATAGAATATGTTGAGATGCATTAAACACTTCTCATACTTAGTGCTAAAAATATCACTTGATGGAGAAACCTTCGTATAACTTACTTTATTGAAAATGAAATCTCAAGAAAGTGGAAAATATCTTAAATGTGATGCTTGAAAACCAATTCAATGCTACAAACAATAGTAGATTCAAATTTTGTCTTGGTTTAGTGACTCTTGCATAACATCACACATTTTCTTTACAACTGTTGCCAAGGGCCTAAGATGACATCTTCAAATATGCATTAAAACTATTGCAATCTTCACAATACCCTCAACTTAACAATTGAATTGGTACATAGATATACTTCAAGTCACCACTCACTAAGTGAAAAAATATTTTCCTAGCTTGCACAAGACAAGCTGGTCTAGAATTTACAACGAGTACTTGAAAACTTATACACAACCTTGGAATTTGACACCCTTAACAAAGTGAAAGAAACCTTTATTCTTGACCCTTAGATTAACAACAATATTTCGTGTTTTCTTATCTTTTACTAAACTTAAAATTTATTGTTGTCAAGAATAAGCTATAACTAAGAGATAGAAATCTAGTAGGGAGATGAGAAAAACTTACAATTCCTTATTGCTATAGTAGTTTCATTGTGTCTCTCCCTAGTAGAGTCACCATTTTGTTGGAGTTCTTTCTAGTAAGGAAAATATCAGGTGGGTTTAAACCTAATACTAGGAGACAAAAAGAAAGGTACAAGCCTAAGGATGAGCTAAATCCTATATTCAACAGGGCTAAATCCTAGTTATGGACCAACATTAATAGAGTCATCATGACTCACTTCATTTTAGGCTTTGTAGGGCCAAAGCAAGAAAACCTTAGGGATTGATCTTATTAACTTGATACTCTTCTCTACAAGACTATCCCCTATAGCAAAAATGGTCAATATTTTTCAATGATTTGCTGATAACCTTCCTAATTACAATAGCTAACTATAACCAAAGGGAAAGTAGATGCAAATAAGTAACGACCAACACTTCTAGTTCTTCAATACATAAAAAGGTAAATTAATATTCAATTAGAGATTTGTATCTTAGCATAACCCAAGTATGCAAAAGTAGAGAAAATGAAACCTCTAGGATGACTAGTCCCTTATCCATTGGGCATTAACTAAAGCTTAACTTACACATGGACACCTAAAGTATAGTCATATATCAAAAAATATAATAAATCTATTTGACTTGAAAATAAACATCAATCTTCAAACAAAGTTTGTACTTATCAAATCCTCCTATGATCCCTTCAATTATGTTAATGGCATATCAAGAAAATTACTCAGGTCTTTGACCCAAAAATAAGATACACAATGGCATACAACTTCAAGACAAGCTAAAAATGGATAATATGCACTTTGGGCATATATCATAGAAAACTATAAAACCCATAGGAAAGGAGATAAACACTATAATGAAATTTCCAATATAACTCTATATTCATTCCTTAAAACCAATACTTTATCTATATGTCAAACCTCAGAAAATACAAAATGAATGACTATATAAGCTAATGCACATAAGAAAATTACACTACTACTATTCATAATAAGGGAAAATATTGAGAATGGTATCACAATAGTCAGGAAATTCTCCAACCCTAGAACCCCTTACAAAAAGAAAAAAAGAAAAGAAGATATAGACAAGAAGAAGTTTTTTAACTGCCATTTGATTCTAACATGTGTCACACTAAAATTGTCTTCATCCTAATGTTGTTGAAACTAATCTTCTTCATCTGCCAACAATCAAAACCATAAATATTGGAAAAATATATGATATATCCTCTTAAAGTAATAAATAAAATATCCTCTAAAGAAATATCAGATACACATCATAATATGTGTTGGAGCTTCAAATCTAATCTTGATTTGTTATGTTCTACTTTTTTCATGAAACTCAACAGTACCTTGCTGAAAAATCTTCATTACTTCCAAATGCCTTTAAAATATTCAATTATACCTTTATAGCTACTTGGGCACTTGATCACATCCAAACTTGAACTAAGCTTAATATTATTTCATCTAAAAACATCAAATATACCTCTGCACTGAGTATGCCCCAAAATTACAAATCTAGTTGTAGCTACTTTTGGTGAATACCTATGCAGAAACCAACTATAGAAATGGAAAATTCATCACTTCTCAATTACAATGGTATATTATAGTGTGCATTTTTGATAAAAATCATGCCTTAGAGGTCCATTTGAAATTCTAATGCCTAGGCTATGAACAGAGTTAAAAAATGAAAAACTTAAATGATCATACAGTATAAACTATATAAAACCATTCAGTTTATGTAAAACCTTAAACTGTAAAAAACTTGGAGTCAAATACTTCAAAATATTTTAATTTGATATCTTTTTCCCTTAGCCAATTGCAAAAATCTCATTAGCTGATCAATTGGGAAGGCCCCACATAATATTATGCATTTAAATTTGAAACACTTGAAATATCTCCCGTAACATCTTAACATTAGAATAATCCTTTCCAAACTTTTCAACAAGTCCCACATTTTGTAGCATCTTAATTCTTATTTTAGACCACTCTGATCATACAAAAATATCTTAATTTTATAATTTTTTGGGCCCTGTCATAATATCTTAAGCCTACAACTTTCATTTATATGATTATACGATAATGGGTTCTGACTTAACATCTGACCTCTAATCATTTCCTTGCATATCATCATGAAATTTTTTTTTCATCTCACAATCTCCTGACATCATACCTTGGAATATTATTGGAGCTCCTCAATGTTCATGTTCTGATCTCATGGAAAATTTCCATGTCACACCATGTTCTTAATAGCTCTACAGGTCAAAATTTGTTTGACATTTTTTGCCTCTAGCCACAACAGGCCCCTCCATGTGAGTAGTGGCTTGTTCTTCAAGAATTCCTTAGAAGACACTATGAAATCAAGTCAATGGGGTTATAAAAACATAAGATTACTTCCATGCCCCCAATGTTAGATGAAGGACCAAGATTACCCCCTCAAAAACATAGGCCTCCATAGCAAATGCATCCTTTTGGGCCTTCTCACATACATGATTGATGAATGGGGCTGGAATGAGGGGTGCACTCTTCCATTCATGCTTTCTATGGGTTGCAGTATTTCTGCTACCAAGGATGTTGGTCATCCTATCATCAACATGGATTCTATACCTCGTATTCAATGAATGTTTTCTATATATGGCAGTATTGTTATTTTTTCTAGATCTTCTCCCTTGCCTTATTGTGGAAGATATGCCTAGTTATGGAGCTCTTTAAACTCTTTTATGGGATGCTCTATTGTTGCATGGATGGTGCTACTTTCTTCCTTCACCATGAGTGTTTCCTACATATGTCATTTTATTACCATGGGAGATCTCCTTTCTTTACCTTCAATGCCATGGGTTATTCTATTTTACACAGGATCCCTTCATGTTGTGCTACACTTTGTAGATCTACTCTTTAGCTTATGGGTTCTTAGATCGAAAACAAGAGTTATGATACTATGAAACCTATAGTAACATCCAATTCAAAACACATCTACCATATTTACCATAGATGCTCCATTTCCTTTGCTGTGGTGGTCTCCCAAAAAATGTGGTCAATGCCCTACCATTTATCCTCTTCACTTGGTTTGGGACAACTACATTCTATCATGTATTCTCATACATCAACATGGGTTTTGTGTTCTCTCCAAATTTTTATTTCAAAACACTTGAGACTCAATTTGTATCGTGCCACAAATATGCAGTTCTCAAGTTTGGACATGCCATTTGAGACTCAATTTTAAGAGTAATACATGATTCTCATATGCAATGGAATGCACAAATGTTGAACTTAGTGTCGTAGTTCATTACATAAACCTCTATAAAAGGTGTTAATTTTTACATTTTCTTGTATAAATCTTATGCAAACAATGGTTTTGATATAGTTCCAATAATAATAGAGATGATCTTCAACTATAAGCATAGAAAGTCACTTGATACAACAACCCAGGGCACCAATTTTATGGTAAGGATCACCACAGAGACATGGAATCTACACAAATACTAGAATATTTTAAAATGAGTTCATCCTTAAAACTAGATATTAAAAGATTGTTCCAATCACTGTTGTGGGAAACATTGGCAAAGCTAGTATTGTTGTAGCTCTAAGCCACTAATGGAATTAGTTGGACCCCAAAGTGGGTCCCAATAAAAAAAATTTCAAACTAAAACACCTGACCTCCCAAACTAATCTAGTAATCACCTAATACTGATTTGATTTCAAATTCAACCATTGAACCAAAATTTAAAACTTTTTTACCCTATTATCTACAAATTGTGATTCACTGACAGGAAGACCTACAAGCTAGCTTTTAAAACTAACACAAACACCTGACTAAGCCCTAGGATATAACATACTAGTTATTTGTTCAACATCCTTGCACCTTGCTAGATCTTGTCACATGAAGACCACCTAGTCAAAATATATTGACATTTAAAATTTCCTAGTTAAAACTATTTGCAAATAAACATGTTAAAAAACCATAAAACACATTTGTTTTTAGCTTCAAAAATTGGGCAAACAAATACTTGAGGGTACAAAAACTGGGGAATTAGTTCATTTCCATGAGGGGAATACAAGTCTATGATTTGGGATCATGATGAGTAACAAGATAAATTTTATGAGTGTGCAAAGTGGGGTACTTAGAATTGTAGGACTGGAAACATCAATAGAAAAGTGTTCTTTTCAAATGGAATAGCCTTGGGAAAGTGTTCAGAAAGATTAGTCAAGGTTTATAGAATGACATACTTGAAGTATTTTTTAGAGTATATTGTAGTAGTATAAACCATTTGAGCTCATCTATTAGGGAATCATAGTTATGACATCCTTAACAGGCATACCGACCAATCTGCATTTTATGGCACTAGCAAAAAGTTATAAATTGCATTCGAAATCACATTTCAAAACTGACCAAATGGATTTGTCACAAGCTCAAAATTGAAACATAACAAGTTTGTGACCTCTAAAATGTAATACAAAAGGAATATTCTAAGTATGGTCAATTGGGTTAAAGTTATAATAGGTTAGATAGGGCTTCTTGGATTTTTGAGAAATATGCATCAACATGATATAGATAAGTAACCAACTTTGAGGGATTCAAAATCTAGACAAAACATATCATAATGATGTGAAAATTGAAAAATAGGTTTAATAATATGCATAATAAAAAATACCAAATCATTGATTCATGAAACATTACTAGGTACAAGATATTGAAATGCAAACTAGGGCTCTTGTCACTATTTGACACATTAGCAAAAATGCAAATTTGAACACTGCTCAAAACAGAACTTCACAGAATGATTCAAAATGTCAATTTATCATTATAGGATCATAGATATGCTAAATTTAAGGTGTTAGAAAAATAAAACACCTCTTAGGCCTTAAAAATATAGTTGGGTACACGAGTAGGAAAATGCATTTATAGGGCTCAAAGTGACTCAAATTTTTTGAATGGTACTCAAAATGGGAATGAAATTTTGAGTCCCATAAGATCCAAAAATGTTTTAATGAAGGAGAAAATTGATGGATCAATGAAGGAGAAATTTTCTATCACAAAGGAAGGAAACATTGAAGAAGGTTGGAACAACAAAGCAAGGAAAAAGGATAGGGACAGGAAAACACAAAAGGCCAGGTGGCTATTCAAACCTGAAAATTGGCACAAAGCCAATTTTTATGGGGCAGCCAAAGGGGACCCCAATCCCATAGGTAGTGGAGGCATTATTAGAAATAGTTATAGAGGAGGTGTAATGTCTTTATCCTACCCTCTTAGACATCAGACTAATCATTTCACAGAAGCCAGTGTAGCCAATCACATTGTTTAGCTGGCCCTGGCCTCTGGGATTGAGAACCTCTGGCTGGAGGGTGACTCGTTAAATATCATAAATTTCCTTAAAGGCTAGTATAAGACTTCCTAGACTATAGTGAATAGAACATGTGTTTCAAATTTATTTGACTAGGTTTTAAATCCCTCAAAGTTGGTCATTTATTGATGTCATGCTAATGTGAATTTTTTGAGTTCTAGGAAGCCTTGTTTGACCTATTATATTTTTGACCTAGTTGACCAAAATAATGAAATTCCTTTTTTGTTTCATTTTAAAGGTTAGAGACTTGCTATGTTTCAATTTTGAGCTTATGACGAATCTGTTTGATCAATTTTTAAACGTGATTCCAAATGTAGTTTCTACCTTTTTACTAGTGTCAAGAAGTGCAGATTTGTCGGAACCCCTGTTCATAATGTTATAACTTAAGATATATGATAGATGAGATAAAATAGATTATACCACTACATTTTACTCCTAAAATTCTTTAAGTGTGCCAATTTTCAAGTCATGATGAATCCATTTGCCCACTTTCCTAGGTAAATTCCATTTGCAAAAATCACATTTTTGTCAGTGTTTCCAGTTTGCAAATTTGAGTAGCTCACTTTGACCTCTTGCCAAATGCATATAGTTATTTTTCATGAGCCTAAATAATAGACTTATACTCTTCTCATGATAGTGAACGAACAACCCAATTTTCATTTTCCCAAGTGTTGATTTGCCCAGTTTTTAAAGCCAAATCGAAATGCAATTTATTGTTTTCTAACATATTTTTTTGCTGGAAATTATAAGAGATGAACTTTGATAGTCAATATATTTTGACTAAATATTTTTAATGAGATGAGATTCAACAAAGTGTGAGTATGTGAAACAAAGATTTAGTGTCTAATTTCAGAGCCCGATCAGATGTTTAGTTCAGTTTTCAAAGCCATCTGATAGGCCTTGTTAAAAAAAAATAATAGTTTGTAGATTAATGGTAAAATGAGTTTTAATTGGCAGTTCAGTGATGGATTTTAATTTGGATTTCTATCAGATGATTAATGGATTATTTTGAGGATTCATTTACTTGGAAACAATTTTTTTTTAGCCAAGCCCACTTGAGGGGGCCTGACTAATCCACATCAAATTGCTTAGAGATTCTAAGTGGGGATTATGCATTGTGATGTTAAACCTCAAAATGTAATGATAGACCATGAATCACATGAGTAGCTTGGATTTTGTCCCCAACATGACATTCTCTTCCCTGAATTAACAGTAAAGCAACATCTAAAGATTTTTTGGCATCTTGAAGGGTGTTGAGGATGATGTGTTGGAGATTGATGTTGATGAAATGATAAATGAAATTGGTCTACATAATAAGAGAAACACAGTTGTGAGAGCTTTATCCAGAGGAATGAAGAGGAAGTTGTCTTTGGCAATTGTGCTTATAGGAAATAGTAAGGTGGTGATCCTAGATGAACCAACTAGGGGAATGGATCCTTATTCAATGTGTTCAATATGGAAATTGATTAATTGCTAATAGAAAGGGAGAATAATGCCATTAAAAAAATCATTGTATTGAAAGTTATGGGATTTGAAGTGCATGTTAGTGAATTCAAGTCAATTTAGAAGTTCAAAATTTTTAACACAGTAACTTATGGTTGAACTTAAAGGCCATTAAAAGGCTTGTGGAGGTTGATGCTCTTACAATGGAGATAATTCCAAATCCCAAGGAAGTGGATGGTGTGAAGATCCTTCAGCTTGAAATAGTGGCAGGTGTTGCCATAAGTTTTTTTTTCTTGATCATGTAAATGGCTATTCTCAATGATTGAATCTTGGATCACTAGGTTGTATGAACACTATGCCCAAATCTTCAAATGTAAATAGTTTAGTTGGAACTAAAATAAATTTTCCAGTGAGTTTTGTAGTTTCCATGCATGACTCATCATATGAAGAACAACATCCAAGCAAATGAAGGAAGTCTGAACCTTCCTCTCCAAGTAATTCACATTAAGAAGGTGAAAGTGCAATGTTATTTGTTGCAAGCCCAAGTGAGGCATAGCCAATCACACAAAGGCAAACATTAGAATTTAATCATCCATCAATACTACAAGATATAAGAAAGTAGCAAATTCATAAGCCACTAAGGAGGAGATAGAGAAGAGCTACATGAGTAAGGTAACACACAAGGTAAGAGATTGCAGCAACATGAAGAAATTGCAAGAAGGCATTAGCTAATGAAAGATGTAGAAGGCATTTTTTATAATGAGTCATTGGAATGGAGCCATAGCTAGATGAAGAGGAAAGGTGACCCACAACAATGAAGTAAATGATGAGTGCTATTAAGGAACAACCTACTGAAGTAGAGAAATTTTTGAGGGAGACATGGTCAAAGATGCTTGCAGATTCTCATGTTGAACTTGGAAAACTACAGTTAGAGTTGGAAAAGATAAGGGATGATTATGAGAAATGCTCATAGGATTTAGACATAGAAACGAAGGAAATAATCAAGTTGATGAAGGAGAAAACTTTAATAATGTTGGGAGTTTCAAATGAAGCATATATTGTCTATGCTAAGAAATAAAAGCTTGCATTGAAGGATGCAATAGAGTAGTTATAATTACAAATAGAAAATACAAGAGAACTTCTAGTTTCAACTGCAGAGGAAACGCACAAAAGGGAAAGAGAGACAAGCTCACTCATCCAGAGATGGCAATGTAGCTAAAGTGAAGAACCCAAAGTAGTCTCAAAAAATGACATAGATTTTGTGGAGTGCAATTTGAAACTCTGACAAGGGGAGCTAAAAAGGAGCCATGACATGGCAGAATCAAAAGTAATAGAGGTGGATGACTACAAAGGAGTTATGAAGGTCTATAGTGATGGCTCCATTGTGTGCTCATTGCACTCAACCTTTCCCATGCCCTATGAAGATGATGGTAGGGGTAAATAAAAGAGGAGGCCATGCACAAAGAAAAAGCTTTAAAAAGACCTTTAGTCCCACATAGCCCATGTAGGTGTATTTTTTTCTTTTTAAATACAACTCCACGCATAGAGTATAATGTCTTAAAGACATGGCACATTTTGGAAACAAAGATTGCATGGGGCCCCATGGCTGACTTGGACATGAAAGATGGTTGGAGGACCTTGAATTTCAAGCCATAGAAATTTTTTTAGATGAAGATACATGTAGGATGATGTGATACCAAATGATTTGAAGGCTTAAGATGCTAACACGTGGTAGGAACAATGTTAGGCAAATTATTGCTTCGAGAAGTTGAAAGGTAGTTAAGAAATGTAGAAATGTAGGGAAGTGTCATGTGGTAGTGGGCTTGACTAATGATGATGTGGAAATTGATTGTAGGTTCAGACTAGAGGCTTAATATTGTGCCACATGGCAAGATCAGATGGTCAACACATCCTCGCAAAAGAAAGTTACTTGATGGTTAAGAAATGTGGGAATGTGGGGAACTGCCATGTGGTAATGGGATTGGGTTGATGATGACATTGCAAATGTGAATCATAGACCATTTAGAGAGTGTCATGTGGTGGTGATGAGGTAGGTGCTATCTATGTGATTATGTGGCAACTTGGTGGGCCAATCAAAGGCTACCACATGGCAAAAAATTCAAGCCATAGTTGACCCTAAAATTAAAGGGAGATTTTCATTAGGAAAATATAGGGATATTATATATTGCTGGAATTAGGAGAAGACAAACTTTTTGATTATGAGGATAGTTTTTGCACATGTGCTTACTAGATCAAGTTATAGGAAGAAATGTAAAATTTGGGGCCTTCTTAGTGGAATGAGTAGAAAGTGAAACTACAATTAGAGGCTTGGTAAAACATGGTAAGAATGTAGTTGGGGTCAAATTTGATCACATTTAGATCAGTTAAGCCTCACTTCCCTTAGCATTTCATGAAGATTTTTAGATATTTTGGTTGCACAATGGTTTGCATCATTGAGCAGAGATATTTACAAGTCAATTAAAAAAAAATGATGAAAACCGTATTAGATCAAATGGGTAGAAAGATGAAAGAGGTTTTCAACAACAAAAGATGGAATTTCAAGTGGCACATGTCATTTTGAGATTAGATCTAGGAATTCATCTCTCTTCTATATCTTTCTTTCTTTCATCCACTGTAAGGGTTCCAATCTTGAGTTATCTCAGATCTATGATACCATTGTTGGTTGGAAATTTTTTGTCTTTCCATGAGACCACTTTGTTGGATCCAGAATTGTGATTCCACCTTCATTCTTTCAGCAATTTTCTCTTGTATGAACAATAGTAATCAAGAGAACATATATAGTTTAGATCTTTAAGGTGTTTCTATGTTTTAATTTTAGGCATATGAATGTATTGTTTCAAGGAAATAAATACAAAGAATAGTAGATGATTGAGTTTCATTTTAAATCTTGTCTCCTTTCTTAGTAATCTTCAATGTTTTATGATCTTTGAACAAAGAGCCTAGGTCATAGTTGCAATCCCTTAAGTCTGTATGTTGTTTCATTGTTGCTTATAATTCAAGGAGTTATGTAAATGCTTCAGAGAAATCAACATGGTTGCAAGTTTATTAATGAATATATTAGGTAATAATGAGATTTAGATTAAACATAGATGTCTATTTGCAAGGCGAATGGATAGATCAAATATCTAAAGATACAAATGTCTTAGGTATCCATATGTATATTATTAATTCTTGGAATTTCCCAATAGATAAGGCACTGATTGGCTTCAGGATCATTAGTCCTTACTATTGTATATTAAGGGTTTTGTTGAATTCAACATCATTAATCAAATGCTTTTCCCCCTTTCATATTGAAAAGCTAAAAAGTCTAACCTCCACTTAGCTTATGAATTTCATAGATTTGCATTTAGCTACTATAGATCTATATTATTGCATGATTTATTAGGAGATATAAGGGTTAAATCTATTGATTATAGAATCAGAAATATCTTTTGCATTGGTACCATATTAATTGAATTTGAGGTCCATCCACCTAGGCTTTGTAGAGCCTAAAGTAGAAGAAGGGTCTAGCCTTATAGTTGGTTTGTTGTTTGAAAAGATGTGTTAAGGATGGGATTTAGCTACAGCTAGATGTGTCTTATTCTCATCGGGGTAATTGGAAATCTATAGCATTTTCAAACAACAACAAAATGGCGACTCTACTAGGGACTGTATTAGATTTGAACGGTAGACAAACCTTGAGAATTTGAAAGAAGGAGATTCAATATAGTAGGAGAAGTGTGCGAAAAAATTGCAGCAGTAAGTTATCTTATGCATATTCCAATTTTCTTGCTCAAATATCATGCACCCTAGTGATGCTTTGTTCAAGATAGTAGTATCTTTCAATGTTGAATGAAAATAGTGTTACTAAGTTTTATTTCCTGTCAATTCAATCAATTATGATTTTCAAATTACTATTGTAAAATCAGAGTAAGAATCATTTTTAAAATGGTTTTCTCTCTTCTAAATGTTTAATGATTTGTAGAGTTCTGTGAGTTGGAAATCCAATTTAGATCCATTATGTTATGAATCATGTTTTGAAATCTTTCTCACAATTATGAGTGGCAACTCTCTAAAGGATCTCTATACCAATGGAGATTGGTTATATATAAATATTTTCAAAGAGTTTCTAGCTTGGTAATGTAGATCTAAAAGTTATGTTAAGTTTTAGACAAGAAGAGAGAGTCTATGAGTTCCCGATTGATCAGTTTTAAAGTGTTGTTCGATCTGCTATCATAAAATTTTGAATGAGAAAAATGGATCACAGAAATAATTTCATTTATTTCTCCTCAAGGAGATGGTGTCTCTATAATGGTTTCATATGTGGTGTGATGAAGCTGAGATCAACACTAGTGCCAAACTAGTAGATCAATGGTTTTAACATCAACACTTGAGGTATTTTATTTTTCATGATGTTATTCTTGTCATGAAAGAAAGTGGTATATGTGTGTATTCTCCATCAAGTGATTCTTAGCACTAAGAAGAGGAGAATAGTGTGATAGGTTTTATACACTTCATGGGAATAAGTTTTGGCTTGTAAATTTTTGTGAAGTGTTTGAAGTGATTCATTGGTAGAAGCTTATAAGGTCTTGCTGCAAATTACAAATCAAAATTATTGTTGATGAGTGTCAAGGTTTTGAAGAATGACAAGTCTCCTTTCATCAAGTATGCAACCAATTAGTGATTTTTTCAGATCATTCTCTACCAAGAGATATATGCCATTAAATCTCAATGGCATTCATGGTTTCCCAAATATCATTCCTAATGATATTAGAAAAAGTTTGCCTAAATTTAGTGGGAAACATATTGTTTCAGCTAGTCATCATATTCAAGTTTTTAGTGATTTGATGGGTGACTATCATATTGCTCATGAGGACATGCAAATTAAATTATCTATTCAAACTTTAGAAGGTGTTGCTAGAGACTAGTTTTCTTTTCTACTAGCATATTCTATTTCATCTTGGAGTGAGTTACATTTAGCCTTCATGGAGCAATTTGGAGAAAAGGTAAGCATATCTGATTCTTATGATAAGTTCTTGAAGATTCACATTGAGAATGATGAACTTGTTCCTTAATTTAACATTTGCAAGAGTTTTAAATAAAATCCTTGAGAGTTATAGACTTGATAATCAAATGTGTTTAGCTATTTACTTTGATGCCTTTGACAAGAAAATGAACTATCTACTAAGGCATAAAGAACCACAGATATTATACAGGGTTTTATGACCACTAGGGATATTGAGAATAATTTGAAGTATGGATTGATGAGAGGTCATTTTTCTATGAATGATTGCCAGTATGATGGTTATGAAAGAAAAATGGAATATAGTGTTGATGCTTCAATTTCAAACTAGAATATCAACACCCCTACTGTAATGTATAATCCAATTGAAATTTCAAATTAGAATGTGTGTGTAGAGAAGAATGAGTATATTGCAAATGAAGACACATATGTTCACAATGTTACAATAATAAGATGTATTTCAAACTTTGATAGCAGTGAGCAATGTGATGATATTGTAGATCAAGGTTTAGCTACAATAGTAAGTTCTTCTCATGATAGTTATATGTACGATGATGTAACTAATGCTTCAAAGTTTGAGGTTGCTAGACTTACATCTTTGTCTTCTACAAGTGAGAAGCTTGAAATTTATGTCTCTGGTCATGGATTTGATATTGCTGATCCGATGTGCCATGGAGAGAGATAACACAAGATGAAGTGTGTGAATCACATTTATCATAGTCATAGTTAGAAGAACAGAGCACATATGTTTGTAATGTTTCAGTAGTAGATAGTAAGGTGGATTCACTTGATCAATTAGACATGCAAGAAATGATTTCTCTTATTGATAGATTGCATCATGTTGAGAATATTATAAAATCTGAAGTTGAAATACGTTCATCTCAACTGAGAATGAAGAAGTTGGAAGTGCTCTTTCAAGTGATGGAAGTCAAGTTACTGATCTAACATATTATGAAGAAGCCTCATGTGAAGATAATGATGAGAGTGGTAAGTCAAGTCAAGAAAATGATATTGATAGTACATGTTTGTCTTTATATGAATCTGATGCAAATTGGGAAGAAGAAAGCAATGATGGAAGTGAACATTCATATGAAGGTGAAGGTATGAATTCTTTTTCTGAATTTGAAAGAGAAAATGCATCTCAATTATTGCATTACACAAATCCGTTAGCCAATGAAGAGTTTGAGAGTGATTTATCCTCAAGGTATGAAGATAAAGAAATGTTGAATCCAACTAGTGCTAATGAAGTTGAATATGAATATTTTAGTGAAGGGTTATCAACTGTTCTTACATTGGACAATAAAGATCTAGCATGTAGTGAGGGGTTTAGGAATGAATCACAGTTCATCCAAAATGGTTGCCCTAAACAAGATAATGAAGAGAATGTTATTATGGACACTATATGTTTGGTAGAAGAAATCAAAAGTGAGTCTTCATATAGTTCTAACTTTTCTTCATACACTAAAAGTCTCCATGAGGATGAAATGGGTAATACATTTAAAGTGTATACTAATGCTTTATATGATGAAGGTTGTGATGATGAACAACCCATTTTATCCAAATGTTCAAAGAGAATTCTTGCATGGAGTAATCAATCCATTGCTTGAAGAAGACATGGAAGTTTTAGATTTAGTTAGGCTAGATGCAAATGGTGATACACTATCATACTACTATAACAAATTAGAATATTGTTCTTCCATTTATGATATTAAATTTTCTAATGATGTTGCATTTTGTGAGTTTGAAGATGAGGTTTTCGATGGGGTTGTCTTTGAAAAGAAGTTGACACTTCATAGTAAGTTTCATGATGATCATATGAGGTAAAGACTAAGCATCATTTCAATTGTGAAGATACATCGAGAGGTTATGGAGTGATTTTCAAATTTCAATGATGATGTTATGTGTGAATATAAATATGATTACTCATTTAAAACCCAATTGGAAACATTTGAGGAGATGCAAAGTCAAGGTATGAGCGACACATATAACTCATTTGATGAGGTTGAATATAGGAATTTTATATTTCCATTTGATGATGTTCATGAATCAATTTATAAAGATTAATTTTTAGTTTGATGTTGATGTTCATGAATATGCTCATGTTATTTTTCATAGTGAGCAAGAGGTTGAAGTTATGCCAAGTTTTTACATGCACTATGAAAGTAATGGCCATGATTTTGTTTTGCCAATTGAAGAGATTGACAATGTATATTTGATTGGTGATACTGAAATGAATAATGTTTCTAGTCTACCTCATGAACATTTAGATGAAAATCAGATTTATTACAAAGGTTAAAAAATTTGTTGAATTTCAGTGGCCCAAGGTCATCACTTCTACATAGTAGAGGTAGTTGTTTTTTCTTTCAATAAGCATGTTTGAGAGAAGTCAAGTGTGTGGTCTACTTCTACCACAGATATGAATCCTTGCCATGCCCACAGGGGACATGCATCCCTAGAAAGAGCCACTATTGGTGCTCAAAATTGTAGCACCAATTTTGAGTACCATTGAGAAATCAAGCCCCATGAACGCTTTTTAATGCATATGTACCTAGTTGTACTTGAGAAGCTTATAAGGTGTTAAATGTTTCTAACACATTGTTTTTAGTGTGCCTATATGTTTCATGAAGTTCAATTCTACATTTTTGCTTGTGTCAAACAACAATAGGAGGCTATGTTTGCAATTGAATATCTCACACCTAGTAATATTTCATGATTCGCCACTATGGGAGTGTTTAGTTTCCATATCAAAAAACCTATGTTTCAGATTTCAAGTTTATTTGAATCCATTTGACTAGGTTTTGAATCCATCAAATTTGGTCATTTATTGAAGTCATGCTGATGTGGATTGTTCTAAATTCTAGGAAGCCTTGTTTGACCTATTATATTTTTGACCTAGTTGACCAAAATGATGAAATTCTTTTAGTGTTGCATTTTAAAGTTTAGAGACATGCTATGTTTCAATTTTGAGCTTATGATGAATCTATTTAGTTAGTTTTCAAACATGATTCCAAATGCAATTTCTATCTTTACTGGAGTCAAGAAGTGCAGATTTGTCGAAACCCCTATTCGTGATGTTATAACTTGAGATCTATGACAGATGAGATCAAAAGAATTATACCACTACATTTTACTCTAAAACTACTTTAAGTGTGCCAATTTTTGAGTCATGAAAAATCTATTTGCACACTTTCCTAAGTCAATTCGATTTGTAAAAAGAACTTTTTGTTAGTGTTTGCAAATGCAAATTTGAGTAGCTCACTTTGACCATTCACCAAATGCATCCCATTATTTGTTATGAGCCCAAATCATAGATTTATACTCTCCTCAATGCCTCATGATAGTAATGCCCCAGTTTTCATTTTCCAAAGTGTCAATATTTCCAATTTTCAAAGCCAAATTTGAATGCAATTTATTGTTTTCAAACATGTTTGTTTGCAGGAAATTCTGAGAGGGCAACTTCGACAACCAATATCTTTTGTCGAAAGATTTTTCATGAGATGAGATTCAATAAGGTGTGAATATGTAGAACAAAGAGGTAGCATGTTTGATTTCAAAGTTTGATCAAGTGTTTGGGTTAGTTTTTAAAGCCAGCCAATAGGCCTTGTTAGTAGAAAATCATAGTTTACAGATTAATGGTGATGCAGGAGCATCCAGAGTGTTCTAAGATAGAGCATTTGAACACCTTGGGATACGTGTAAATGTTAGAAAAATAGGAGTATGTAATTGAGCCATGATTTTGGTGAACTAGAAGGTGTAAATTGGTTGGATGATTGTAATTGTAATTTAGAGCATTCCAAAAAAATAATTAGGTCAAAAAGCCACACGGTTTGAAAGTTATCACAGTTTTTTAGTTTTTGGAGACCTCCTAAGAATGCTTCAAAGTTAGGTTAGGGGCATTAAATGACCCCAAACAAGGCCAAAAAATGGGAGAAAAGTGAAGTTGGTCCATAGGGCTATAGAGCACTTTGAGAGCTTTTTGGAAATGTAAACGGTTTGTCAATCAAAGCTACAATTCAAAAGTTATGCCTCCTAGAAGTTCGGTTTCTATTTTTGGATTCTTCTAGATTTGCGTTGACTTCTAAAAAGGCTTCTAGAGCCTTCTACTTGGTCAGTGGATGCCAACTAAAACTTTCTAGAATTTATTCCTAATCCTTAACCCTCCAAGGTCTATTTAAGAATATTTCTGGCATTGTAAAAGGCAGTTCAGAGTGGAGTTTGAGAAGAGGTACTGAAAGGAGAAATTATCTCTAGATTAATGCTATTGTAAGCCCATAGGGCATGTTTTGAAGTCTATTTTCTCTGTAATAAATGTATTAGCTTATTTACAAAGTTAATAAAATTTCCCTTTCCTATTGTGTCCATTCTGTGTTTGGGTTGTGTCCTCATCAAGTGGTATCAGAGCTGGTTTTCCTGAGTGTGTAGACAGAGGGCCGACTGTGAGGTAGTTTGCACCAAGACTGTATGGTTGTGGGATTGAATTAAGAATATGTCTCCATGAAGAGAGCATGGTGGAAGGGTTGGAACTATTAATATTGAGGAGGTTAGATCCCTCCAAAGGCAGGTACAAGCGTTGCAAGAGGAGCTCCGTAGAGGAACAAATGTTATAGCAAGCGATGAAAGTGAGGATGACAATGAAGAAGAAGAAATTGGACTAGAAGGGTAATTTGACAAGGAATTTTTGAATTAGGTAGAGGAAAGGATTTTTAGGGCCATTACTAAGTTTGGAAAAAGACCTACAATTGATGTTGGTGTATTTTCAAGAAATTTGAAACCAGATGAGTTGATCGATTGGATTAATGAAATGGAAGAGTACTTTGAGTATGAGGATATTAGGGATTCAGATAGGGTTAAGTTTTCCAAGGCCAAATTAAAAGGCCATGCCAAAATTTGGTGGCAAGAGGTACAATTGGAATGAAATAGAAGAGGAATGGATAAGATCACAAGGTGGGATCGTATGGTGAACAAATTGAAGAAGCACTTCATTCCTGTTGACTGCGAGCTTGATTTGTTTAAGAAGATGCATGGGTTAAAGCAAGCAAGAAAATTAGTCCAAGAATATATAGAGGAGTTTTATTGACTTCTAATTAGAGTAGGGCATGCAAAAGAAAATAAGGAGAAGTTTTCTCATTATATCAGTGGGTTACAACCTAGCATCCAGGAGGAATTAAGTCTGGTAAGAATGACTAGCATTGAAGAGGCATACCAGTTTGTCCTACGAGTTGAAGAGAAGCTAAATAAAAGGTTTGAAGGGAGACAAAGAGGGCATGGTCAAGGAGGAAGGGGTAGTGGTAGGTCATCTAGAGGCTGAAATGAAACCCAAAAGAAAAATGAAGATGTGGGTACTAGTAGGAGCTAGAGGAATGAGGGTTTCAACCACTCCCATGATCAAGAATTTGGAAATTAGAGAGGAAGAGGAAGAGGACGTGGACAAGGAAGAGGAGGCTTCTGTGGTACCTATTTCCATTGCAATAAAGAAGGTCATCCTACCTTTGAATACCCTCAACAACAAGGAAGGATAGATATGAGAGCTGAGGGTCAAGCTAGGGTTGCTCATGTGGATGAGGATGCACAATCATCACATTTAGAGGAGGTAGAAAGAGGATAGAATTTATTAAATGAAAGGGTTCTCCTACGTGGTGAGATTGAACCAGGACAAAGGAGGAGTTTATTTTGTACCAGGTGCAAGTGTGATGATAAATGTTGTGATGTGATCATTGATGGTGGTAGCACTGATAACTTGGTATCAAAGGAGATGGTCTCTAAGCTGAAGCTCAAGAGGGAGAAGTACCCCAGCCCTATCGGATTGCTTGGGTGAAAGATGATCATAAGGTCTTGGTAAGTGAACAATGTTTAGTGAAATTCAAAATTGGGAGTTACCATGATGAATTTCTCTATAATGTTATTCCAATGGATGTTTGCCATCTATTGTTGGGTAGACCATGACAGTTTGATAGGCATGCAGTACATGATGGTCATGCAAACACATACTCTCTAACAAAGGATGGAGTTTGCCACAAATTGAAGCCCATGAAAAAGGAAGGTGAAAAAGTATGTAGCAGTGCTAGGATTTGTCTTGTTGATGGAAGGAAGTTTTTAGATGGGATGAAACATCCGTGTATGTGCTATGCTTTGATTCCTAGGAAAGATAAAGAAGGTAGTAGTGAAATACCACTTGAAGTTTCAGATTTAATAGGTGAGTTTGGAGATATCATCTCTGTTAATGTTCCAGAAGGATTGCCACTAGTAAGGAAAATCAATCATTAGATAAATTTAATCCCAGGAGCTAGTTTACTTAACAAGGCTGCTCACAAGATGACTCCTACTAAAATTGAGGAGCTAAATAGATAGATTCAGGAGCTATTAAGGAAGGGCTTGATTCAAGAGAGCCTGAGTCCATGTGTAGTACCTATAGTACTGGCACCAAAGAAGGATGGAGAGTGGAGGATGTGTAGAAACTCTTGAGCTATAAATAGGATAACCATCAAGTATTGATTTCCTTTGCCAAGAATGGATGATCTTATGGACTACTTGAGTGGAGCTCAATAATTCACAAAGATAGACCACAAAAGTGGCTATCATCAAATATGGATACGAGAAGGAGATGAGTAGAAAACAACCTTCAAGACCAAGGAGGGTCTTTATGAGTGGTTAGTCATGCCCTTTGGATTGACAAATGCCCTAAGCACCTTCATGCAGCTTATGAATGAGGTACTTAAGAAGTTCTTGGGAAAATTTTTTATTGTCTATTTGGATGATATTTTAATTTTCAGCAAGACTTTGGAAGAACATTTATTGCATATTCGTAGTGTCATTGAAAGGTTAAGGGAAGAGAAATTGTTAATTAATTTGAAGAAGTGTATCTTTGCAAAAAGAGAGTTAGTCTACTTGGCCTTTGTTATATCACCTGAAGGTCTCAAAATTGATCTAGAGAAGGCAAAAGCCATCTTGGAATGGCCTAATCCAAGGTTTGATACTAAGGTAAGATCATTTCATGGTCTGGTTAGTTTTTATAGGAAGTTCATTAAGAACTTCAGTGGCATATGTGCACCCCTGACTGACACAATAAGAGGGGATAGAAAAGAGTTCAAATGGACTGGAGCAGCTGTGAGAAGTTTTGAATTGTTGAAGAAGACAGTGATACAACAACCTATGTTGGCACTTCCAGATTTTAGAAAGGTGTTCTAGGTGGATTGTGATGCTAGTGGCAGTGCTATTGGGGTTGTATTAAGCTAAGAAGGTAAACCTATTGCATATTTTAGTGAAAAACTGAATGATGCAAAGAAGAAGTATTTTGTTTATGATCAAGAGTTCTATGCAATAGTTAAGGCCTTAAAGAAATGGAGGCATTATTTATTTCCAAAGGAATTTGTTTTGTATACTAATCATCAGGCATTATAGTACCTAAATAGCCCAAGTGAATTGAATCAGAGGCATATGAAGTGGGTAGAGTTCTTGCAGAGCTATACATTTGTGTTGAAGCATAGACGTGAAAAATCTAACAGGGTTTTAGATGCACTAAGTAGGAGACAGTTGTTGCTTACAGTAATGCAGGTTGAAGTAGTTGGATTTGATGAACTCAAGAATCTGTACCCTGACGATCCTGATTTTGCTAAAACATGGAAAGCTTGTAAAGAGCCTGTTGCTATAGATAGAACTAAGTGGTTGGACTATTTGATTTAGGATGGTATGTTATTCAAGGGTAGTCAATTATGCATTCCAAGGAGTTCCATGAGGGAAAATCTGATTAAGGAGAAACATAGTGGAGGGATGGTAGGACATTTTGGTTGAGATAAGACCATTGCCATTCTTAAAGAACATTATTTTTGGCCTCAAATATCATAGGATGTGAAGAAGTTTGTATAGAGTTGTCAGATTTGTGAAGTTGCCAAGGGATTTAGTCACAATACTAGATTATATCAGCCATTGCCTATTCCATCAAAGCCATGAGAGGACATAAGTATGGATTTTATTCTTGGATTGCCTAGGACACAAAGGGGTAATGAATCAAATATTTTTGGTGGTTGATAGGTTCTCCAAAATGGCACATTTCATTCCATGCCACAAAACTCATGATGCTATCCATATTGCAAACTTGTTTTTCAAAGAGGTGGTACGACTACATGGTCTCCCAAGGAGTATAGTTTCTAACAGAGATACTAAATTTTTGGGGTATTTCTAGAGAACATTGTGGAAGAAGTTGAGAATAGATTTGAAATTTAGTTCCACACATCACCTACAGACTGACGGAAAAACTTATGGTAAACAAAAGTCTAGGCAATTAGCTGAGATATTTAGTTGGGGATAAGCCCAAGGGATGGGATTTGATTCTACCACAAGTGGAGTTTTCTTACAATAACTCTATAAATAGGAGTACTAGTAGATCACCATTTCAAATTGTATATGGAAGTAGCCTAAGGACTACACCAGAATTGAGGAAGATAGAGCAAGGGGAGAGGACAAGTGCTGAAGCTAAAGAATTTGCTGAACATATTAAGCGTCTGCACGAGGAGGTTCAAGCACGCATTACTAAGATGAATCAAGAGTATAAAGCTAGGGCTGATCAAAGGAGAAGACATAAGGAATTCCAAGTAGGGGATCTAGTCATGGTACACTTACAAAAAGAAATATTTTTAGCTGGTACTTACAACGAGCTGAAAATGAAGAAATTTGGCCCCTGCAAAATTTTAAAGAAACATGACTCAAGAAATGCATATGAGGTGGAGTTGCCAGATGGTATTCACATTTCTCCTATTTTCAACATTGTAGACTTAATAGAGTATCATGATGATGGTGCAGATGAGGAGCCGATGTTAGAGCCATGTCCAATTCCTGCTTCTAAGAAGGAGAAGATAGAAGACATTCTAGATCATCGTGTGGGTAGGAGTACAAAAAATAGGCAGTATGAAGAGTATTTGGTCAAGTGCAAAGGATGGCCAATGAAGGAATCAACTTGGATATCAGCAGCTGAGGTTTCCCATTTGGGATTTCCTCTACCATTCATAAAGTGACAGGGTCACTTTTCAATCTACCCTGGGTGTCTGATGCAGGGGCATCCAGAGTGTTCTAGGATAGAGTATTTGAACACTTTGGGATACGTGTAAATGTCAAAAACATAGGAGTATGTAATTGAGCCATCATTTTGGTCAAATAGAAGGTGTAAATTGGTCAGATGATTATAATTGTAATTTAGAGAATTCTAGAAAAAGAATCAGGTCAAAAGGCCACACAATTTGAAAGTTATCGCAGTTTTCCAATTTTTGGAGACCTCCTAAGAATGCTTCAAAGTCAGTTTAGGGGCATTCAATGACCTCAAATAGGGCTGAAAAATGAGGGATGAGTGAAGCTATTCCATGGGGCTATAGAGCGCTTCAAGAGCTTTTCAAAAATGTAAATGGTTCGTCAATCGGAGCTATGGTTCAAAAGTTATGCCTCTTGGAAGTTCAGTTATCATTTCTGGATTCTTCTAGATTTGTGTCGACTTCTAATGCAGCTTCTAGAGCCTTCTACTTGGTTGGTGGATGCCAACTAGAAATTTCTAGAATATATTCCTAATCCTTAACCCTTCGGGGTCTATTTAAGGACATTTCTGGCATTGTAAAAGGCAGTTCAGAGTGGAGTTTGAGAGGAGGTACTAAAAGGAGAAATTATCTCCAAATTTATGCTATTGTAAGCCCATAGGACATGTTTTGAAGTCTATTTTCTCTATACTAAATGTATTATCTTATTTACAAAGTTAATAAAGTTTCCCTTTCCTATTGTCTCCATTCTATGCTTGGGTTGTGTTCCCATCAAATGGTAAGATGAGTTTTAATTGGTAGTTTAGTGATGGAGTTTGATTTGGATTTCTATCAGATGATTAATGGATTAGTTTGAGGATTTAGTTACTTGGAAACAAATTATTTTTAGCTGAGCCCACTTGAGGGGGCTTGACTAATCTACATCAAATTGCTAAGAGATTCTAAGTGGGGATTATGCATTGTGATGTTAAACCTCAAAATGTAATGATAGACTATGAATCATGAGAGTAGCTTGGAGTTTATTCCCAACATGACATTCTCTTCTCTGAATTAATAGTAAAGGAGCATCTAAAGATTCTTGACATCTTGAAGGGTGTTGAGGATGATGTGTTGGAGATCGATGTAGATGAAATGATAAATGAAATTGGTTTGCATGATAAGACAAACATAATTGTGAGAGCATTATCTGGAGGAATAAAGAGGAAGTTGTCTTTGGCAATTGTGCTTATAGGAAATAGTAAGGTGGTGATTCGAGATGAACCAACTAGGGGAATGGATCCTTATTCAATGCATTCAATATGACAATTGATTAATTAGTACTAGAAAGGGAGAATAATGCCATTAAAAAATATCATTGTATTGAAAGTTATGGGATTTGAAGAGCATGTTAGTGAGTTCAAGTCAATTGAGAAGTTCAAAATTTTTAACACAATAACTTATGGGTGAACTTAAAGGCCATTAAAAGGCTTGTGGAGGCTGATGCTCTTACAATGGAGATAATTCTAAATCCCAAGGAAGTGGATGGTGTGAAGATCCTTCAACTCAAAATAGTGGCAGGTGCTGGCATAAGTTTTTCTTTTTCTTGATCATGCAAATGGCTATTCTCAATCATTGAATCTTGGATCACTAGATTGTATGAACATTGTGCTCAAATAATCAAATGTAAATAGTTTAGTTGGAACTAAAATAAATTTTCCAGTGAGTTCTATTTCTTCCATGCATGACTCAGCATGTGAAGAATGACATCCAAGCAAAAGAAGGAAGTTTGAACCTTCCTCTCCAAGTAATACACATCAAGAAGATGAAAGTGCAATGATATCTATTGTGAGCCCAAGTGAGGTGAAACTAATTACAAAAAGGAAAACATCAATATTTAATTATCCATAAATACTACTAGATATAAGAAATTAGCAAATGCATAAGCCACTAAGGGGAAGATAGAGAAGAGCCACATGATCAGGGTAACATAGAAGGTAAGAAATGGTGGCAACATGAAGAAATTGCAAGAAGGCATTAGCTAATGAAAGATGGAGAAGTCATTTTTTTATAATGAACCATTGGAATGGAGCTGCAGCTAGATAAAGTGGAAAGGTGACCCACAGTAATGAAACAAACAATGAGTGCCATTAAGAAATAACCTATTGAAGTAGAAATAGTTTTGAGGAAGGCATGGTCAAAGCTACCTACAGGTTCTTATGTTGAATTGGGAAAACTACGGCTAGTGCTGGAAAAGATAAGGGATGATTTTGATAAATGCTCATAGGATTTAGATGTAGAAATGAAGCAAATAATCAAGTTGATGAAGGAGAAACCTTCAATAATGTTGGGTGTTTCAAATGAAGCATATATTGTCTATCTTGAGAAAGGAAAGCTTGCATTAAAGGATGCAATAGAGAAGTTAAAATTACAAATAGAAAATATAAGAGAACTTGTAGTTTCAAATGCAGAGGAAATACACAAAGAGGGAAAGAGAGACAAGCTCCCCCATCCAGAGATGGTAGTGCTACTAAAGTAAAGAACCCAAAGTAGTCTCAGATGATGACACATATGTTGTATGGAATGTAAGTAATGTTTGGAAATTTGATAGGGGGAGCTAAAAGGAGTTGTGGCATGGAAAAATCAGAAGTAATAGAGGTGGACGACTATAGAGGAGTTTTGAAGGTATGAATATGTCTAAGGTATCCATATGTATGTAATTGATTCATTGAATTTCTCAATAGATAAGGCACTGATCAACTTCAGGATCATTAGCCCTTACTATTGCATATTAAGTGTTTTGTTTAATTAAATATCATTAATGAAATTCTTTTCCCCCTTTCATGTTGAAGAGTTGAAAAGTCTAACCCTCACTTAGCTTATGAATTTCATAGATTTGCATTTGGCTACTATAGATTTGTGTTATTTCATGAGTTATTCGGGGATATAAGGGTTAAATTTTCTAATTATAGATTCAGGAATATGTTTTGCACTGGTACCATATTAATTGAATCTAAGGTCCACTCACCTAATTTTTGTAGAGCCTAAAGTAGAAGAATGGTCTAGCCTTATAGTTGGCTCGGTGTCTAAAAAGATGTGTTAAGAATGGGATTTGGCTACCCCTAGATGTGTCTTATTCTCATTGAGGTAGTTGGGAACCTATAGAATTTTCAAAGACCAACACATGGAAAGAGGACATTCAAACCCTATCAAAGGAGAAATTTGTTCATGAATCATTGTAAGTTTGGTGGTATGATCTGTAATGTTATTGTAGATGATGGCAGTACTAATAACCTAGTTGATCATGAGATGGTTTAGAATATTGGTTTGAAGAGGGTAAGACATCCTTGTACTTATAGGATTGATAGGTTACAAGATGAACATGCTTTAGAAGTGAGGGAGAAATGTCTTGTTTATTTCTAGATTGGGAAGTATAAGGATCAAGTGTTGTGTGATATCATGGACATGAATAGTTGTCACATATTACTTGGTAGACCTTGGTAGTATGATTGCAAGGTTGTGCATGATTGTGTGAAGAATGTGTTTATAGTTGAGAAGGGTGGAAAGAAGCATTCCATAATTCCTTTGTAGAATGGAGAGCTCAATAGGAACCTAGGTATTGGTAGCCAAGTTGAGATCAAATATTTTTAAAGGGTTAGAGATTAGTGTGGAAAGACAACATGTTGTGCATCAAGGATAGATGTGAAGATGATAGTTGTAGAAAATAAGTTGCTCAAGAAGAATAAAGGAAATAGTGTACAAGTTGATGTGGTGGAGGACATGTATTCAAATAACAAATTTTGGATTTGTATGTTGAACACTAAAAGTTGTTCTTCCAGCTATCAAGAACATATTTTCTTGTCACTTGGGGTGTCTAATGCAGGAGGATACTAAAGAATTCAACAAGCATGTATGATGGGAATTCATGCTAGATTTTTGGAGTTATCATTTATGAAATTAGGAATATGTTTGGGATATATTGAGGAACCTTCTCCTATGTCCTCATAGAGATTGGAGTTACCATGTTCAAATTAGAGCCATTTTACCTTGTAGCTAGAGCTGTATTTTCTCTTTTCCTCATGCTAGTTGTGGGATGTTTATCTTTTGATCCTTATGAATCAGACTTTTCACTTTTAAGACATTCAAGATACCTAAAATAATACCTTTATTTTAAAGTGAAAGAACAAATTCATCCTGAGTTGGGAGATATCACCATTTTCCCCAAGTGTCAATTTTTGGCTAGTTTTTGAAAAATGTGTGGAGTTTTTCCATCTTGTTTAGTTTTGTATGATGAAATTGGATCTTGTTAAGTTAGGTGCATGTCATTGGGTCATATGTGGACCTAAATATAACTTTTTCTTAAGTTTTTTTCATATTTTCTATAGTTTTGGTTTACTCTTCCAAGGTGGACCTATACTGTAATTAAATGCTTAACTAGCCAACTTGTAGCTTAGCTACCTATATAAGGAGCTTGGGTTCATATAGAAATCATTTTTATTAGAGGATTATTATGGTGGATCATGATTTGGAGGTTTTGATGTCATCAAAAGAGAAGTAGCTAAGATAACAACTTTGGAGAAGAGCTAGTGGTTGCAGTTTAGAAACAAGGAGGTTGCTTGGTGTCTTGGAAGCACAAGTTAAGATCTTGGAGGTTTCTAATTGATTGCTATTATGTTACAAATCTAGGCTAGCTAGGCATTGAGTTAAATTTTGAGGGATCTTTTAGAACTATTATTGTAATTTCTATTGTATTTGGTCATAACTAGAAGGCCTTACTATAGGTCATATTACATGTAACAATTATTTTATAAATAAAAAGTTAGATTTGGTATCAAATCATGTATCTTGTATTATGTTTCCACTATATTTTTATTTTCTAGGGGCTAGGAAATCTCCATTAGGGATTCTCCTACCTTTCTCTAAATCTAAATCAAGCTTCAAGATTTTGAGAAGGCGGGGGGTGGGGGGGGGATGGTGTGAATCAAGATCTCCAAAACTTTTACCACTTCAAACATAATCCATACTAAACTATATTCACCATACAACTTAACCTTAATCATGCAACATAATGTAATAACATATAATGTCACATCTAGCATCTACTTGCATAATAAAATACATAAACAAGTAATCAAACCATAACACAATATTTGGTAATGTAGAAACCCTCCAACATGAAGGTAAAACTATAGTGGGGATAACTGTTGATCTCAAAATTGGTTTTGACAATTGAATGTCAACACACTTAAGAAATTTACTAAGTCCATGCTAAGCTAGTAACATATGCCAAGTATAATATGTATAGACTCCAATTTGTAATGAGTGTCGAGTCACTCATGTGCTGAATAATAGTAAGTACCAAGAAAATAGAAAGAGCCAAGAAAGTTTCTGTTGGAGTTAAGGAAAGCCAACTCCGAAGATGCCAAGATCACCTGCATGCTAACCTGTCAAAGAGAAGCCATAGAAGGGGAGGAGCATGGAGCACGGGCAAAAACCCTAAACGGACATGAGAGCCAAAAATGCAAACACAATAAGAAATGTATTTACAATAAGAAAATGGCTTTACAATATATGATGATCTAATATGTTACAATGAGAGAGAGCCCGAATATAAAGAGCTCATGGAAGCTTGTAGAACAAGCTGAAAGGAGGTAGAAGATAAGATTGACAACTCAGCACACATCCACAAAAAGTGGAATATGCTAAAAAAGGAGAAAACTCCTGAGTTGTCAACAACTAACCACTACATGCATTAAATATAAAATATTAAATAAATGCATGACCTAAGTAAGCTTAAGCAATAGAATAAATAATTAAATATTAATTATTTACTCTAACACCCCCCCTTAAGTGCAACTTAGGGAAATGCCTTAAGCTCACAAAGCTAAGATGAATGCATAATGGGTCCCGG
This sequence comes from Cupressus sempervirens, assembly GCA_028749045.1. NCBI lineage: Eukaryota > Viridiplantae > Streptophyta > Pinopsida > Cupressales > Cupressaceae > Cupressus > Cupressus sempervirens. Next base: position 115,392,453 of record CM053789.1, on the reverse strand, counting down.
CAACGAGGCCATGTTAGGTACCCAAGTACAATGCAAGAAAATGAAACCTCTGTAAACGGGGAAAGAGAGAAAACCACATGGGAAAAACCCTCCCCTAAAAAGAGGTAAGTACCCAGTGAAGAGCTGAAGAAGTCTCCAACTAGGGAAAATGTCCCCTAAAACAGGAACAATGAGTGATCATGAAGAAGCAGCATCACTGAAGCATGAAGAAGTCGCAAATCTGTCAAACTGCTGATCTGAAAAAACCTCCATGGAAGAAGAAGGCACGAATTGAGCATGTCTATATGGTAGATGATCCATCTCACCAAAATGCATAGGTAGCCAGCCACTGCAATCGCCTTGTATGTAGGATCAACCACTGAATACATAGTTCACACTATCGAACCATCGAACCACAGATGCATTAGAACACAGCATAATCCCCCCTTAATGCAGACGGGGTGTGATGATAGGCAACTGAGAAGGTGAGCCAAAATCTTCTGCAAACGAACCAAGAACGAGGAGAGAGGAAAAGAGGTACAGACACTGATAAAGACACGGTCTAACTGACTCTGCATGGGCTAATGTCGTGGAAGGGACACTCACTTGACAAAGGGAGAATGCCTAAAATAGCAAACAAATAATCCCCCCCATGGTGCTTTATGAAATAGTGCAAGTACACCTGACTCAAAACAATGTTCATGACTCCCAGAAATACAAAAGTGACGGTTTATCTCAGTGCGAGAATAAAAAGTGCTTCAAAAAGATAGCTACAATGATCAAAACTAAAAAAGAGCTGAACCAAAAGAAAGTACAGCCGAAAAGAAAGCAAACCATGCCAGGAAAACGATCCTCGGGCCTAAAACACTCAAAATATCAACCATAGAGCAAAAACGCCAAAACTATGATAGAAAGAGAAGAGGCCAAAAGTGAGGAAAAAAGATGATAGTTCTGAAAAGTACACAGAACCAGCTTTCCAGAAATATAAATTTTTCCAAAAACAGACATGGGACGCAAAAGATATGCATGCCGGAGTCAAAAATAGGACTTCGGACTTCAACAAAAAAAATAGGCAATAAAAAAGCATCAAAACCTAAAAATACCTGCACCAAAATCTCTGTCTCAGAACCAGCTTTCTGGCACTTCTTTCGGATCGGAAAAATACCTCCGTATGCAAGAGTTATGGCCAAAAAACCACAAGTAGGTCCAAAAGCAATCGGGAGAGGTGCATGCAAGGGCTGATGCAGCGCTGACGTCAGCAAGTCATGCGATTAAAATTGACGGCTTGGAGGCCGTCGCAGCAAAAAAAGAAGTGCCACGTGGCATTGCCACGTGGCAGCTGATGTGGCAGCTGATGTGGCAGGGGTGACGTGGCGGGTCCACGTGGCAATGTGCCACGTGGCGCCCATGCCACGTGTCACCCCCACAGTGGCCTACGCGGCTGACGTTGCTGCAGAGTTGGCTGAGCGGAGCAGAGGCGGGCGGAGGCAACTGCAGGGGCAGCAGAGCTGGGGGTCGGTGGCCGCAGACGGCAGAGCAATCGGCGGAGGTGGCGATCAGGCGGCTGCCGGGAGGAGGCCGGGCCGCGGCGGAGCGCGGGCGGCGCTGCCTGCTGCGGTCGCTGCGGGCGGCGCGCGGGTGGCGCGGTGGCGGCCCCGTAGTGGCGCGACGGCGGTGCGCCCGAAAACCCGCTTTTTAAAAAAAATTTTTACGCTCTGCGTCCGTACGATCCGTACGGCAGCGACCCTGGAGGCCTCAAAAATTCGCCAAAATTGCCCTGTCTCCAAAAATGAAAAGCTTTATATGAATCCTGACTGCAAACGGCCTTCCGGATCCAATGGTGATGTCCGTTTGGGCTGAAAGTGCTCCAAAAATTGCTGATCCCCTGATTTGAAGAAAAAATGCACAAACAAACTAGGGTTTGTGACTTCAAATCACGGCTTCAAAATTTCTTCAATGAAGCAGCAGCAGGAAGGCTCTGATACCATGTTGGAGTTGAGGAAAGCCAACTCCGAAGATGCCAAGATCACCTGCATGCTAACCTGTCAAAGAGAAGCCATAGAAGGGGAGGAGCATGGAGCACGGGCAAAAACCCTAAACGGACATGAGAGCCAAAAATGCAAACACAATAAGAAATGTATTTACAATAAGAAAATGGCTTTACAATATATGATGATCTAATATGTTACAATGAGAGAGAGCCCGAATATAAAGAGCTCATGGAAGCTTGTAGAACAAGCTGGAAGGAGGTAGAAGATAAGATTGACAACTCAACACACATCCACAAAAAGTGGAATATGCTAAAAAAGGAGAAAACTCCCGAGTTGTCAACAACTAACCACTACATGCATTAAATATAAAATATTAAATAAATGCATGACCTAAGTAAGCTTAAGCAATAGAATAAATAATTAAATATTAATTATTTACTCTAACAGTTTCAAGTGCTGAGTGAATAGTAGATGTTGAGCAAGTCCAAGTGCCAAGCCAGGCAGAATTATAGTATGTGTCAAGCATCAATATCAACAAGTGTCGAGTAACATAGAATTGACCTAGTTATTTGTGATGGCACAAACAACTATGTAAACCATTTTTGAGCTAACATATGGATATATCTCAAAGCTTTAAAGATAAGATTGAATCTATTTGAATTCTCTATGTGATCAACATGCAATCAATTAGAAAAATGGAGGAAATTGAATGAGAAAGTTGAATGAATCTCAATCATAGATTCATATCTAACCCTATACCACCGAAGTATTTTTAAAAGAGAGATGAAGACCCATAATTTAGTGTGTATGAAAGAGATCATTTAGAGAATGCATGCAAGAAGGTGATGATAGCAGTAAAATGGGTGAATTGATCAGCATAAAGTCAAGGTGACTTAGAAGAAGGACAAAATTGCATAATCAGTTAGTAGAACAGAGGATCAAGGTTAAAACAATTTTATATCAGATTAGACAGAACTGAGATGAACTAAATTGGGATCTACAATCAGCAACATTAGATTGTAAGTGTATTAGATCAAATATTCTACTGTACTTTCTAACAACTATATTATTAGGATGAAATCCTTTGTATTAAGGTTGATTTAATAGTCATTGAGAAATCCTTTAATAGGGTGACATTCCAAGTGAGTGTTCTAAAGTCCTTTAGCTAGACACACTTTTAATAGGGTGTTAAAATCATTTAATAGGGTAGGATCTAAAATTCCTTTGTAAGCCTTTAATAGGGTAGGCCTTTTATAGGATAGATCATGAGAATGGTCAAATAATGTAACCTTAATAGGTGAACTTTATTGCTTTAGTAGTGAAGAATTGTGGGTTTCATCCCCACCCTAGTTTTACCTTCTCATTGGAGAGTTTTTGATTAATCATATCTAGTGTCAAGTGTTTATGTGAATGCATTTACTTTACATATTATTTCAATATGTTTATGCATGCATTTTTTTAAGGATTAAAAGTTTTATTGGTTAGAGATTAGTACTTCTGATCCATCCTCCCTCTTAGAAGTATACATTTTCCATTTATATTTCCAACAATTGGTATCAGAGCTAAGTTCTCATTAGGAGAATTCTTATAGATTGGAGAAAATATCTTGAGATGGAAATTTACAAGTTGAGAAAGACTATTGAGAATCAAGAGATTGAGATACATCTCTTACTCCAACAACTGGATGAAGCCAGAGATTCCTTGAGAAGTTCTCTAAAGAGAAGGAAAGAGATTGCCATAGCAGAAAATGACACTCAATACAAAGAGATTGACACCAGAATTTTTTTTTAGATGGTAACTCCTATGAATTTAAAGCAAAAATTGCAGATCTCATGGACAAGAATAGAGCACAAGCTGAGGAGATTAGAAATCTCAAGTTGGAGCAAGAATCACAAGCTATATTGCTATGTGAGGTGACTGAACAAAAGAAGAAAGCTATAGAGGACAAGGCCATGATTGAAGAGAATAGAAGAATTTTGTCAAATAGATTGAATGAAAAATTAGTAGAGGTATCTTGGATCTTAAACATGCAATTGGACACCCTAAGCCAAATGATGAATGCCCATCATGAGCTGAATGTCAAGGACATTGAGATAACCACATTAAAGTTGTAGAATGACCTAAAAAGAGAGAAGAATTTTTTAGAAAGTTTCAACAAGCCAAATAAAGCCATCAAATACTTTGAACAATTACTGAAATCCCCTATATCTAGTAAAGACACATTAGGATTGGGTCGGGCTACACAAGCACTAGAGAAGGAGAATCATCAAAAGCTATTGATGAAAGAAATAATAATGGTAAGAATTCTAAACCTACTTGTCATCATTGTGGAAAGAAAAGACACTTAGCTAATGTTTGCAAGAGCAATAATGCTAGTTAGAATGCCAAGCCAAAGAACATGATTCATTGTTATAAGTGCAATAAACAAGGTCATTTGGCACATGAATGTAAAACAAGGACCATTCATGCACCAAAATTTTAAGGACACTACTACAATTGTTAGAAGTTTGGACACAAAACCTTCGAATACAGATCCAAGTCCACATGGTCATCAAACAAGGGAAGAAACAATGAAAATTCCTAAAATTAGGACTATAATACAAGACACAAATGTCATAATTGTCAAGAGTATGGACACATCCATAAGAGTTGAATAAGAACACATTTTAGTAATAGTTATAATAGATGGTTGAGTCAAACTACATGCTTTAGTTGTTTGAAGACTAGTCATATTAGCAAGCATTGCCCAACAAGGACAAAGACACTTAACTAAGAGTTCAAAAAGAAAAAGGTAAGGTAGATGTTGAAAACATTAGATGAGAAATGAATAAGAGATGGAAGAAGAAATATGGATGCAACACATCAAATGAAGGGATCACTTCACCTAAAAGGTCAAGTGATCACACCTCATCAAACTAAGCAAAAGGAGGTATGTGGGACTGGTTTTAAATGTTTCATCATACATCAATTCCAAGATAAGTTAGTACTAAAAAGGATAAATAAACATGAATAAAGATGCAAATCAACAAGGAAAAACAAAGGTCAAACTTTAAGTTTTCATCTTACCATTGAGTGTGAAAAGTTATCTTTAATTGCTGAGTAAATTCCAATGTGTGTCGAGTTGCAGCCAAAATTAGTTGAAACCAAGTCAGTAGCAGTAACCAAGTAAAATAAAATTTCTATTGAAGTTGATTAAGGGTAATTCTAGTGGCTGTTGAGTGATGAAAAATCAATGGATTCTGAGTAATGCAAAAATTGCATAGAAGCCAAGTTTACAGCTATACATGCACCATTAATTAAATGCTACATTTTGAAAGGGTGTAAGGAAAAATTTTGCTCATTTTTTATCATTATGAACATAGAGCAAGAGTGAGCAGAGAAAGGAAGTGATTGGTGAGTAGAGGTTGAAGCTTTTGGACAAATTCCAATAGAGATCAAGCATTGTTTCATCGATTCAAAGGTATTCCTCACATGTCAAGTTACACAGTAATGTAGTTTGATATCTTTTGAAACCCTAGCTTGCGGAATGACCTCTAGTTCTTGAAATCCCAAGGATAAGGAACCTTTTGAAGTTAGTTGGTTAATAATGAGTTCAAGCAACTAGATTTTAGGCCTATTCCTAAAGTTGTATATAAGAATGACCCGACATGGGCATTGTCAATCATTTCACCCAAGGTCATAATGGTTCAAGACATAAGAAAATGTTATAAATACAAGGTTGGGGGGATAGGAGACATGGAAATTTGCCAAGCATATGAAAATTTTTTTGAGAATGGAGTGTTGAAGGAAGAATTTGAAATTGTTAAGAGGAAGGGCTTAACTCGTGCCCTAGATTCCCCATTGTCTTTAAGATTGAATGGATAAGAATTGTTTTGAGAAGAATCCATGATGGATGTTTATGGCTAGAAGGAGGGTCTATCAAACTATCAAAGAGGATTGTGCATAGAGTTACAAGATTTCCAATGCTAGAATGGCCCAAAACTCTAAGGAGTGATTGTAAAGAAGTAATTGAGAAGAATACATGGGCAAAGTGGAATAAGAGAGGAATGACAATTGAAACCATCAAGGATCCGCTTCTTGAATTTTTTGTGAGGGTCATATCTCACAAATTCTATCAATCAAGTTGACTAAATAATGTTCCATGTATTGCAATTGATGTAGGGTAAAAAATTATGAAGAAAGACCACACTTATGATCTAGAAAAGCTATAGTTGCAACAAATCATGGAGAATTTAGGAGCAATAAGGAGATCCAAAGGTGCTCAATGCAAATTTGGTTCAATTTTGATATGTATATTTTTCTATGATCAAAATGAGTTTCCTTCTTTTGGTAAGGTAGGTTGGAAGACCAATAGGTCTATGGGAATACAAATTAATGAGTACATAAAACAAATGGGAGACAATTTTGAGTCTATAATGACTAGTTATTTTGAGGATTTCAAGCATAGCATGAAACAAAGATTGAGAATCCCAATTTCCCTAGTGGAGAAGTATTACAATGACATATATTTCTTGGTAGATATTAATTACACATTTATCCAAGCTAAAATAGCTAGAGTAAGATGGTTAAAGCCTCTAGGGTATGAGATCAATATAGATGAAGCATCAATAGCCATCACTACCCTACTTACTGAGGAAATTGATATGTCAAAAAAGATATTTGGAAACTATGAGGTTGTGAAATTCAAGGTTGAAATAGAGTTGAAAACTACCTCAACTCTCAAAAAGAAGGATAAATTGGTGAAAAAGCTAAAAGCCAAATTTGGTGAAAGTGTTGAAGGTGATAATGAAGAAGAAGAAGACGAAGAATAGGGACAAGAACCTCTTGCCCTAACACAAGGCATGGGAGAAGATGAGGAAGAAGGTGTTGAGGAGGAACAACCCAAGTTAGCACTAGAAATGTAAGAGATAAAGAAGATAGAGGCTAATTCATAGCTAGTAGCTTAGGCCAAGGGTAATAAGATTACAAAACCAAGCCCTACAAAGCCTACTACTCCAGCCACAAGAGCAACTACAAGGGCCACAACCCAAAAGGAAAAGGAGCAAACAAAAGAGAAGAAAAAGGCTACTAAGTAGCCAAGTTTAGTGCAAAATAAAATAAGGATGAAATATGTTGCACAACCAGAATCTAATGAAGAAAGGACCAAGTCAGATGACAACATCCAATTTAGAGTGGTAAGTCATGCACCCAAGTCCACTATTGATAATATTTGTGATAATACTAGGGATAATGTAGACTTAACTGGTTTGAAAAGTATTGAATTCAATAAATTAAATAGAGAAGATCAAAATAAGGTTGAAGAATTAGTTTATGCCATGATGGAAAAATTCAAGAATACTCCACTTGAATTTGACACTACTATGTCTAAGGCTTTATATTCCATAGTTGAGAATAAATCACATTATTGCCTAAACATGGAGAAGGAAATAAGGGAGTCTGCATTGGCACAAGTGATGCTAGAATTATCAAAGGGGAAACTAACAAAAGAAAATAAGAAACATGATAGCAAGTTTGCACCTAAATATAGGGTATTCAACATTCTTTAAAACAAGATTGAAGATGTTGTCAAAAAGTCAACTCAAATATGGAAGTTGATAAATCGGTTGGTCACTATTACAGAAGGAGAAGAAGATCCCTTTGAGGGAAGGAACAATGAAGAAGAGGAAGAAAATGAAAAAGAAGGAGAAGTTGAAAAATAAAAGGTAGAAAATACAGTGGAGGAGGCATGACAAAAGGAGAAGAAATAGTAACTATCGAGGAGCAGCAAATAGATCAAGTTGTGCCAAACACATAATTGCGACCACTAAGCCCTCCATATGATACCAAAAAACTTGGAGAGATAATTAAAGTAAAGGATGTTCCTAATAGCTTAGTTTAGAACATTAATCCACTAACTATAGAGGATCTAAAGAAGATCCTTGACCAATCAACATTACAAGAAAAGTTGTATGGCAATCCAATATTGGTCAGTATGGATGAGTTGGAGAAAGTAGTAGTTGATCTAACTAGGGACAAGGTTACTACAAAAATAACCACTTTTTGCCATCCCTAAAGCTACCAATAGACAACCTCAATAGAAAACATTAGTAGATACATTAGGTAAGGTTGATACCATAGTTAAAGTTTTCATGACTAAACAACAAACTCAAACTAATAAGGAGTCAACATAGGAATAAATAGGATAGATCAAAGTATCTATTCCTACTACACAAACTCAAGGTGCACCAAAAATAATTGTGATTAAGGAGGATCACAAGAAGAGAAGGAAATTCCAAAGGAAAAGGAGCAGAAATCCATCCAGACATTGGTTAATTTGCCAACTACTAGCACTCCTACAAAAGTCCTTTAGAAGCTGAGCACTGAAGTAATGCCACTTCAAATTTCAGCACTGGGCTCAAGCTCCACAAAGGTTGTAAGGGTACTTTACTATGGAGACCCAACATTAGATCAAGAAATTGTCATACCAAAGTATTATTATGCACCCATGAACATTGAATAGATTAATGAGATGCAAGATGCATTGAAAAGGAAAAAGAACAAAGAAATACTCAAAAAGGAGTATAAGAAAAGGAAAGCATTACATGAAATCAAAGAAATCTTTCTAGATGCATTTAGATTTCAAACACCTAATGAAACCAATTTGATACTGGAACAATTGTCAAAAATTGTTGAACATGTGACAAATGAAAACTAGGAGACTAATGCAAAACTCATGGAATGGTTTGAAAAAAAATTTCAAGGTAAGTTAAATTAGAAAATATCAAGTGGAATAGCATTATCATGAGTGGAATTGGCTACAAAAATAGAAAATGTGAAGAAGGTACCTAAGAATATATTCTCAATGTACATTAAATTGTGTGACCCCACAGATGGAAATCCTATAGAAAGAACTATCCTATGCTGATACAGTACTCAAGAAAGATCCCAATCTTTCAACATTAGATGGCTTAGTTCACCTTGTATCTGAGACAACCATTCAAATCAAATCACTAGATGTTGCAATTGATATCTAGGATGTTGATCTCGAGATTGTAATGGAAGTTAATAAGAACTTCTTGGATAAATACATACTTAATGTATAAAACCTTTGACATCAGTGTCAAAAAGGGGGAGAAATATCTATGGAAGGGGGAGACATGTAAAATGAGGAGCTACAAGATAAATAGATAGAAGAAAGGGGGAGGAAAAAGCAAGAAACTAGGCATATCAAAACACATGAGATAAGAGTATTAGAATGCAGAATGATTGAAGACAAAGAGCAATAGCAAGAGTCAAATCTACTCTAAGAGAGATTTTGGATACAAAATAGACACATTAACTCAACAGGAGTCACAAAATTTTGAGGTATATTGTTCATTACAAAATTTTGAACAATTTTGAAAGTTTTGTATATATGTCGAATTGGAGGAGATTAGATTCATCATGTATAGTTAAGTGTTTTCGCCACTCATGTCAAAGGGAGAGATTGTTGGTCTCAAAATTGGTTTTGATAATTGAGTTTCAACACACTTAAGAAATTTACTAAGTTCATGCTGATCTAGTAACATATGCCGAGTATAATATGTATAGATGTTGAGTTGCAATGAGTGCTGAGTAATAGTAAGTGCTAAAAAATAGAAAGAGCCAAGTAAGCTTCAAGTGCTGAGTAAATAGTAGATGTCAAGCAAGTCAAAATGCTAAGTTAGAAAGAATTATAGTAAGTGTTGAGCATCAATATCAACCAATGTCAAGTAACATAGAGTTAACCTAGTTGTTTGTGATGGTACAAACAACTATGTAAACCATTTTTGAGGTGACATATGGATAGATCTCAAATCTTTAAAGATAAGATCAAATATATTTGGATTCCCTATGTGATTAGCATGCAACCAATCAAAAAAATGGAAGAAATTGAGTGGAAAAGTTGAATGAATCCCAATTGTAGATTCATACCTAACCCTAAGCCACCAAAGTCTTTTTAAAAGAGAGATGGAGCCCCATAATTCAGTCAGTATGAGAGAGAGCATTTAGAGAATGCATGCAAGAAGGTGATGATAGAAGTAAAAGGGGTGAATAGATCAACATACATTCAAGATGACTTAGAAGAAGGATAGAATTATATAATTTGTTAGCAGAATAGAGAATCAAGGTTGCATAAATTTCATATTAGATTAGAGAGAATTGAGATGCACTGAATTGAGATCTAAAATTAGAAATATTATATTGTAAGTGTATTAGATTAAAAATTCTACTATAATTTCTAACAACTATATTAGTAGGATGAAATCATTTGTATTAAGATTGACTTAACAGTCATTGAGAAATCCTTTAACAAGGTAGCATTCCAATTGAGTGTTCTGAAGTCCTTTAGCCAAACACACTTTTAACAGGGTGTTAAAATCCTTTAGCAGGGTAGGATCTAACAATCCTTTGTAAGCCTCTAATAGGGTAGGCATTTCACAAGGAATATAATGAGAATGGTCAAATCATGTAACCTTAATAGGTGAACTTTATTGTTGTAGTAGAGAATACTTATGGGTGTCATCCCCAACCCAGTTTTACCTTCTCATTAGAGGGTTTTTGGGTAATCATATCTTGTGTCAAGTGTTTATATGAATGCATTTACTTTACTTTTTATTTCAATATGTTTATGCATGCATTTTTCTAAGGATTAAAAGTTTTATTGGTTAGAGATTAGTACTTCTGATTCACCTCCCCTCTTAGAAGTATATATTTCCCATCTGTATTTCCAACAATAACATACAAATCCTTCACTATTGCAGTAAAAAAGTGCCTATTAGGGATTAAATTTTGATTACTTCTCATGATTTATCCTATAAGTGGCCTTCTTTTCTAAGAACATGTAAGACTATTAAGTCTACCTTTAAACAATGATTTTAACGTCACAATTAAGTGAGTACTCTATTAGGAGACTTAAAATAGACCTTCTAGGACTACTCTATTAAGAGATTCACTTGATACACTAGTTAGAATGTATTAATATCTTGATTCTTTGGTTTTCACTAATATGTCAATAACAAATCTTCTCTATCCAATATCTAATCACCTCATTGTGTCTGATTTGCAATACTTTCTCACTACACTACTTAATCACCTTAATCCTTCAACACTTGTTAAGTCTTCTTCTCCTTCACATACATGAATTTTTCCAACTTGTAACAACATATTTTTTCTTTAAATTATGCTTAAATGGCCATCTTAAGAAACCTCTAGAATGAAATCAATGATTATGATTCATCCTTTTTTCTTCTTTATCCTTCTTATTTTATGATTGGTCTATCATATTGCATTGGGATTGGTAATGCATAACATAGGTGCAATTACCACTCTGATCTTCTCCTTAAACTTCGAAAGATGTTTTACAATCAAAAAAATGGTTTACATATGATTCTTTTCCATTCCAAACTTATATACAAAAATGTATAGCTCAAAACATAAGCATCTGATATTCAGTCATGCGTGTTTCTTCATGCTATATCTTGACATGAACTACACTCAAATTAAATTTCTTTATTCTCTAAAATCCTTGGATCATGTGTTACCTCTTGAATATCTCGTAAACAACTGAAATGATCAATGAATATTGATGTGCTCGACAACTAGCTACTTTGAAACATACTAAACTTGTATACTTCTTCTTGATGTAGCTCTACCTTCATTGTAGCTTGGTCATAGTGTTGACCACCCTACTCTACCCATTAAATGAATAAGTGTTTTTGACTAATAGAAAACACTAAGATCTATGAATTTAAGTTGTTTAAGATGTTGCAAAATTTGAACTAGAAGGATATGACTATGAAGGATTATACTGAGGAGTTCTATAAGTTGACTATTCAATTTGGAAATAGAGAGATTTCTAAGGAAAAGGTGTCTCAATATATTAATGGTTTGAGATTCAATATTCAAGATGAGATTCATATGTTGAAGATTGATTCAATTGAGGATGCTTATCAGTATTCTCTAAAGGTAGAAGATAAGTTAAGGAGGAGATACCAAGGTAGTTCTAAAGGGAAGGAGAAGGAACAAAACTCAACACATGATAAATAGATTGCCTAGATGAAACAAAACCTATTAAGAATAACAAAAGAATGGGTAATGTTATATTTAAAGGTACATATTTTCACTAGGGATAAGGACAAAGAGCATTTTAATGTTCCTATAAGGTTGGTGATAGAAGAGATACTTTAGTACAATAGGCTAAAGACCCAGTGAATGAGCCCAAGAAAGAGGAGGATATCTTACAGTTTGATGGGTGTTTTTGGGTAAGGAATTACTAGAAACTTGTCAAAGACATATTTTTTATGACTCATTGTAAGTCTAATGGTAAATTTTGTATTGTGAGTATGGATGGTGGTAGTACTAATAAAAAATTTGTTGGGGAGATGGTTAAGAAACTAAGTTTGAAGAGAGTGAAACATCCTTTTTATTATAGGATTGACTAGTTACAAGATGAATATGCTTTAGAAGAGAGGGAGCAATGTCTTGTTAATTTTGAAATTAGGTAGTATGTTGATTGAGTGTTGTGTGATGTTATGGACATGAGTAGTTATCACATATTACTTGGTTGACCTTGGTAGTGTGATTGCAAGGGGTTCAAAGGACAAATCTGTGTCACCCTTCTGTGAAGGTGTTAGAGCTTGTAATTTTAGTCATCACCTATCTCATTTTAGTCCCAAGTCATCCCTTTGAAGTTGAACTTGAAGTTGTAATTTACTTCAACTTTAGGTTCAAAGTCTTGTTGGTCTGCCATGTAATAAGCACACTAGGTTTATCAAGTCGACCTTTGTAAGCTTGAAGTCCAAGTTGATGTTGAAACCAATCACTCAAAACTTCAACTTCAATTTCAGTGTTGATTTTGTCCACTAACAATTTTTGTATTTAGATTAAAGATTTTCGAGCCATTCCAAGGTGGGTCCTAGCATAATGTTTTCCCAAGCACTTGAAGTCATATGCAAAGAAATCTAAAGTAGCACGTATTCTCTTTGAGCAATACGTATGGAGTATTAATGGTGTCATTTAATGATTACTTGTTATCAGAAGGTGCGTGCAAATTTGATAGGTTATTTAAAGCAAGAACACCCATGGCACCTTTTCTGATCAATGTCACATGAATGAGCAATCATGATTTTTACTTGCTAAATCCATCCTATGGTCCTCTGTCCATGTCATTCTTTAAATGCATGTAATTAACCTTTCCCACTCATCTCATTTTCTCCAAGAAAAATCTCGGTGCTTTTGGGTGAGAAAGGTGAATTTTGGGCTGTGTCCTTGTCAAACTATAAGTGCATCTCCATTTCTCCCTTGCATTTTGGTTGTGCTTTGCTTTGTTTTGAAAAGTATTTTAAACCTAGTTCTGTATATTTGCTATCATAATAATCATGACACTTTTTCGGCCCAAAATGCCCAAATTGGAGAAGCCTCCATTACTCAGTTCCTTGCCTAAAATTCGTGATACATTTTTGGTTAATAAAAATTTGCCTAAAGTTGTCAAAAGAGCCAAAACTTCTCTATCAAGTCCCATTTACCAGAGGCTAGTTGATAGTGGTTTATTAGAAGCCGCCACTTTTCCCACTGCTATCCAATACCTTGAATGTATCCTTGAGTGTGCAAATCATTTTGACCCTATTTTGAGGTGTGTTAAGAAAGCCTCAGGAGAAGTAGTTGTTAAAATCAATAGAACCCGTGTAAATTCTGCCCTCAGAATCCCTCATAAAGAATCCTATGAGCCTTGGACATTCAAGGAGGCTGAGTGCCTATATGCAGCAAATAAAACCAGCTATGACACCAAGATTGCTCAGTCATGGCTCTTGAAGCCCACAGAGGGAGGTTCTAGATTACCCAAACCATTGACTATTGAGAATTTCATCAAAGAGATTGCAGATATTGTCCTACTATTGAATAGAATTAAAGGAAATGAACATGCTTTACACTGGGAATCCTAGATGTATTTCTTTATATAGAAGATAGTGGAGGGAGTCAAGTTCATTGATTGGTCAGACCTCATAGCTGAGAACTTGCACAAGGGCCTGATTAATGTGACCAAGTGCGGTCCGTTCTTCTTGTCTTCTTACCTGATCTACATCCTACCAGCATCCAAAGATTGCGATTTTCTCCCACATTCATCTTGGATAGATGACATGCCTATATATTAGTATTATAGTGATCTCCAAGAAGACACAGTATGTAAAGAATTTAAGAAAATCAATGATGTCTTTTTAGGGAAATTGGCTTTTGAGCTAAGAGGTCGAGAGAATGATAGGATGTCAGAGAAATCCAAACAAGCTATTCAAATTTATGGTTGCTATTTTATTCAGTTTCCCAGATTTATCTATATCAGAGTAGGTGGTTTTCTTGGTGAACCTTTGAAACTACCACGCTACTATTCAGACTCTATGGTGTTATCACAAATGTGTAGATAGTTTGTCTCTCTTGTTGAGTCCTTCCAAATTTCTAAAAAATCCTCTTCAATATTCTTTCTGATTGAAATTGGACATTATAGATGCCCTAGTGTGAAAGAAGCTCTATTATCAGCCAAGTCATTGACCTGCTTGTGTTTTAAACCTTTCACCTCTCGGCTAGATTTTGATTACACCAGCTTTACTAGAAATAATGTCAAAAATGCATTTTCTCTGTTTCACTCACCACAGCTAGAGGATTTTTGGGTGAATTGCCACAATGAATTTGAGGTGAGGAAGAGGCTTTGGTCATGCTTAACCTTTAAGAAGGTCATCATGTTCAACATGGAGCTAGATACCTATGGGTTGAAGGATGATGACTCCGAGGAAATAGTTGATCAATTTTACATAGATCAAATTGAATGCATGCCTATTCTGAAAATCAACTGGGAGAAAAGAGAAGAGAATAATGTGTATGCTCCTACCAAGGATGTGATAGCTAGAACTGCCAAATGGATAAAATCAAGGGCGACAGTTACTCCAAGCTTTTCTGAGAAATGTTATAGGAGCAGAGATAAAAGAGTTGCCCAAAAGAAAGCTAATCAAAGTGTCCTTGAATTTTTTGCAGGTCCACTTGAAGTTGAAGTTGAAGCAGTTCCAAAAACATTTCAACTTTAGGTTCAAGAGGAGACTTTGAAGAGTAAAAGGATAACTCGCTCGATTACGAAGAAGGCACTGATCACTAAAAGTAAGAGCACTATAACTGTGGACCTTGAGGCAATAGAAAATCCACCCATGGCAGACAATTTACCATAGACTCAGAGCTTGTTAGCGACTGTCGACAATCAACAGGGTAACCTCACTATAGTCAATATTTCCTCCACTACAAAAAAAGAACAGGCGACTCCCAAATGGCTAGAGAGATCAATGGAAAGCAAAAGAAGCATTGTTCCCATATCCATGCCAATTGATGACCTAGTTAGCAAGTGCCTTAGTAAGATGCCTAAAGTGAAAAAAGAAAGAACAGAGTTGAGGATCAACTTTGACAAAACTTTAGGGCGATGGGTGGTTGAGATAGCCACACCACCTGATGGAAGTGCTCAAGACTCCATATCTCCTCAAGATTATCAGATAAGCATGGTCGACCTTGGAAAGGAAAACCATGAGACAGATATGAAATTCTCCAAAGTATCTAGCAAGAAGATCACAGAAAGGGTGTGGAAAGATAGGCAAGATAAGCAGGAGATGAAGGAAAAAATTAAGAACATGGTGCAGTATATTAATGCTATCTTGCATCTCGAAGCCAAGCTGATATGTGAGATGTCAGCCATTGTTGACATATCCTCTGCAACCAACCAGCAATCACTAGAGAATTTACGCAAGTGCAAAGCAGTAGCCAAAGTAGCAGGTGAATGGGTACAAGATGTTCTACTTAATACTATAAAAAAAATTGGACATTTAGATCATTCCTCAAAGGAGATATAAAATATTACTAAAAAGGTGGAGGCGAGTAACGATGGATATGAAAAAGAGAAGAATAACTAGGAAAAAGTGGTAATATTTCTAGAGGATGTGCAGGAATTCGAGTTGCAGAAATTTCAAGTTGAATGTCCTATAGCGGGTCTTGATGAAAAAACTTTGTATGTCATAAAAGATTGCATCAAATGGTGAAATGAAGCACTGGCACAAGGGGTATCTAAAATCAAAGAAGCATTGCAAGAACTTAAGGTTATACATTAGATTATTCAGAATGACCTTAAGTGTTTGTAAAACAATTCATGGAAAGAGAAGATGACTCCGTTGCCCAATGAGATGAGATAATCAAAGAAGTGCAAAAGAAATTTTAGGAATGGAAGGAAAAAAAGAAACCAGTCAAGAAGGATTTCTCCAACGTGGCTCACACTGAAGCTATGTTAATTATCAACCTGAAGCACTTGGAGATGCATGAAGAAAAGGTTGCTGAATTGAAAAAGATGAAGGAAATTTGGAAACAAAGGCTCACCTACATTGGTCTTCCACATCAATCCATTAATTTTTATTTTTCAACTATCTATGGAACGTGGAAGCTGGCAAGAGGAGCGGTTGGTGGTGACAGTTCAAACTGATCAAGAACTGCTTAGCTATAGTTTCTTTACCGTTTGGTTTTCTTGCATTTTTAGTTATTAGGTATTCCAAAAGACAATTAACTCCTGGCGAGGTAATTTTTGGCTCAAGTCCAGCCCCATGCCTATAAATGTAATAATTAGTATTGTTTGAGTGGTTCAAATTTCTCCAATAGGCTGGTAAACAGAACTGCTTTTGTTTACAGTTTTATTTCCAGTTTATAAGTAACATTTTAGAACTTCAACAGATACTTCAAACTCTATAGTTTGATTTTGGGTTGAAAGCTTTGTAAGTGGGTACTGTTGTCTACTTATTTTTAGTACTTCTATAGATACTATTTAAGCTTTTAGCTACATCTGTTATCAATTTTGAAAATGCGAATTCTAAATTTGGAAATTCTGTGGGAAATGAGTTCATGAAATTTGCCTACTCAATAATTTAATTATTCATCCATGTGGATCATTTTGATAATTAAAGTCAAGTGGTTCTTCTGCATCAATGTTTGTTTTGTATTAATTAGATAAAATAAGTTGTTTCGACATCTCTAGCAGATTACATTCTTAGAGAGTTATTCTGTTGAGTTTATTTAGTTAAAACTTTCGATGCAATAAAGGTAGCTGCACCTGTTTCATTTGAAGAAATTTTAAGCAGAGAATTCGTAAACTATTCAAGTAGGAATTCATTTGTTAGTTTACATTCTTTTCTCAATTTCAATACATGAACATCCATGGGAAAAATTGTTCACTAAAAATTTTTGGCGACTCTGCTGGGGAATGATAAAATGGTGTTACCACATCATGAAGTCTTCCCAGTACTTCAACCAGGCTTAGGGTTCGATAACACACAAGAAGATATCATTTCTGACTTAAGTGCACTAGCCTAGAAACTCAGAACAAGTGTACAGAAATTTACACAAGTTAATTAAGTGCTTGAAAGAGAGGAAGAAAGAATCAAACTCATTAGGGGTATACCTATTGATAATGAGGAAGAAATAGTGGATAGACTAGTTCCAAGAGCATTCTGAGTATTACACATTAACCTATACAGTGATAAGCTAGCTAGCAAAAGGTATACTCGAAGCGAAGAAAGGAAGGGATTCATTGATGAATCTTATGAGTTTGTAAAAAGTCTCAATTTTTCCCCTGATCTCTCTCAAAAGTGAAAGAAGTCCATCAAGAGTAAAATTAGGCCAACTTCTCCTAGGAAACCTACTCCTGTAACCGTAAACCTTCAAGCATTAATTTTACCTAGGACATTAATACCTTCTCATTTAAACATCCAGCCTTTGCACCTCATTTTCCCTACGATGGCTGCTAATCCTTGGGGCATGCAAGTGGGTCCCTTAGCTCTTGGAGGTAACCTACACCCACTTCGTAAAGGTGCTAAAGATGTATTGCCTAAATTCTATGGTGATGGAAAGAAATCAACCGATGAGCACCTTAACGCCTTTAATACCTCATGTGATGTCCTTGTTGTGGCTCATGAAGATGTAGCTGTGAGATTATTTGTGCAAACTCTAATTGATGATGCGACAAACTGGTTTCATCATCTACCTCAAGGATCTATTACCGACTGGAATCATATGCGTACTGCTTTTGAGGATAGATTGAAATCCTCTGAAGATGAACATACCTTGCTACTTCAACTGACTCAATTGAAAAAGGAGGTACATGAACCCATGAGGGATTTCATAGCAAAATTCAAAAAGATAATTCATAAGATTCCTACTACCAAGACACCCAATGATGAAAACTGTAAAGGATTCTTTGTTAATGCAATGCCTCCGGACATTAGTTTTCATTTGAGGAGAAATAGAGTAGCAGATGTTGAGGCAGCTCAAAGATTAGCTGTTGAACTAGAAGATGATCTTTTAGTTGCAAAAAAATGGAAGAAAGAAATGCAAGGTTCTAAAACTCAATCACCTTCCTCAGAAAAGTTAGACCCATTAGTTCAAAAGTTAATCAACGATGTGATGACTCTCAAGAAACAACTCCCTAAAATGAACACACCATACCAAGATATCCCAAGAAAATATCCAAGCCAAAGAAGTTATTAGGGGAGATAATTTACATTACCCTCAAGTCAACAAAGATTACAGATTGAAGCTCCACCTGGCAAAAACAACATGTGTGTCTTCCATCTTACAAATGACCATGAGGGAACTTCTTGCCTTGAAAATATCAGATATCAGCAACTAGAAGTAGAAAGGGTGGCTTCCACTAATGTGATAATAGAAGAAGAATCTTCTGAGGAACCTGGCAACTCCGTAAATTACTACCTTGAGTAGGAATTTGATTTTGATAGAGGTGATGATATCTTATTAACCTTAGAAGAAGCTTCATGTTTGGTCTTAACCCGAGGGAAATGAACTGTAGCAGCTGATATTCATGGCAAAGGTATTTCAATTCCAACTTAGGCTAAAGAGAAAAAAGTAAAAGGGGGTAATGAGAATAAGTCATCACCTATATTTACAACTACTCCTCAAATACTAAAAAGGGTATCTAATCTCGATTCCTCGTTTGACATCGTGGAGTTTTGTAAAACATCCAAGATACAAATTTCTCCTACAGAATATTTAAGAATGAATCCTAATGAACTTGATAAGCTGATTGAATATGTTAACCAGTCATTCCTTGATAAAGCAGCTAAGAAAATCAACAAAGTCAAGGTCTCACAAGGTAGTGAAGTAGTTGCTGAACACAAAAAAGATCTCTCCAAAAGAAAGAAACCAGAAGCACAAAAGTCTCATGATCAGGAAGAGGTAATTCAACCAGACTCCATTAGTCCTAAACCTTCTTATAACCATAAGCCTAATCCATTTTATGTTTCCCTCTTTCTTCATGGGTTTAAATTGAGTAACTGCATCATAGATTTAGGGGCTTCTGATAATATAATTCCAGCAGCAGTAGCAAAAGCTTTAGATCTGCCTTTAACCAAAACATTTGGAAAATGTTATTCCATGGATTCCAAACAGGTACCATTGGTGGGTCAAATTAAAGATGCCCAAGTGGCATTAGCTACTTACCCAGAGAAAAGGGTTAAACTCACCATCCTAGTAGCGGATATCCCCATGAGTTATGGCATGCTTCTTAGTCAAACTTTCTGTTGAGACCTAGGAGGGGAAATTAAGATGGATTGGTCTTAAGTTGTGGTGCCTATTGGGAAAGAGAAAGTAACCCTATTACCTGAAACCAAATCTAAATATACAGTCTTCCCATCTGATGAACCCAAATCTCAAATCCTTTATCAAGAGATAGATTTTGCTAACTATTTAATTATGTCTAAAGATGAGAAAATAGGTGAGAAGCCATTGGGTGAAGACTTGTTGTGGACCCTCGAGTTTGATGGAAGCTGTTGTTTGAATGGATCTAGAGCTGGTATAGTCCTCATATCACCTGATAATCAAAAATTTCCTTTTTCTTATAAGCTTGCCTTTGAAAATACTAATAACACAACTGAGTATGAAGCCCTACTCCTCGGCATCAAAGAGGCCCAAAGGAAGAACATCAAGTTGTTGAAAGCTAGAGGAGATGCAGAGCTAATTGTAAAATAAGTGAAAGGCATGTTTATAGTGAAAAATTAGAGATTGAAACATTATAGGAACCGCGTGTGGGATGAAATTGAAGGTTTTGATTCCTTTGGAATTGAAGCCAATCCTTGAGAGCTAAATGACAAAGCAGACTCCTTAGTAGTTTTAGCTTCCTTGTTAACTCCTCATCCTGATTTCATAGATCAGAAGTATTCAGTAGAGATCATCCACAAACCAAGTGTTCCTGATAATAATAGCAATTGGCAAGTATTCAAAGATGACACTCATATTATTTCCTTTTTGCAAAGTGTTGAAAAATTTTCTATGAATTACTTTGAAGATTCAGATGTAGGATGCAGAGAGTTTTGTCCTGATCCACATGAAGAAGGTAATATGGTGCAATTAAAACGGAATATTATACCTAAAGGCTTAGTTGAGCTTGAAAAGATTTTTGATAGGAAAGATACCTTCCTAGCTCAAGATTTAACACCTAGAGAAGATCCAAATGCTGATTATGAAAAAGTGAATCTAGGTGATAAGCATAACCCCAAAATCATTAATCTAGGAACCTGTTGTGATGAAGGTGAGAAAGCTAGATTCATAAAGCTCCTATCAGAATATATAGACATTTTTGCCTAGTCTTATGATGATTTGAAAACTTTTAGAAATGGTAAATACAAACACCATATTACTCTGAAACCAGGAACTTCTCCTTTTAGGAAAAAATTGAGAACATATAATCCAAAGGTTTCTGATGCCATATTCAGGGAAATAGATAAGATGCTTAAAGCTCGAATTATTTTTCCAATCCACCATTCCACATGGGTGGTGAACATAGTGCTAGTCAGAAAGAAAAATGGAGAAATAAGGATTTGTGTTGATTTCAAAAATCTTAATCAAGCTAGTTTGAAAGACAACTTCACCTTACCAATAATGGATCAAGTTTTTCAAACAGTTGCTGGTTTAGAAATGATGTCTTTCCTAGATGGCTTCTCAGGTTATAACCAGATAGAAGTTGCTGAATAAGATCAACACAAAATGACATTTACAACACCATGGGGAACTTTTTCTTACAAAAGAATGCCTTTTGGCTTAATAAATGCTGGTGCCACTTTCCAACGAGCTATGAGTTCAAACTTTGGTAATTTATTGGATAGATGTATTACAATATATTTGGATGATATGAAAGTGTTTTCTAGGAGATAGAAGAAACACCTGAAAGACTTGAGGAAAGTGCTCCAACAATGCAGGGATCATGGAATCTCATTAAATCCCAAGAAATCAATATTTGTTGTAACCGAAGGGAAGTTACTTGGACACATGGTCTCAAAAGAAGGAATCAAAATCGACCTAGAAAGAGTGAAAGCCATTCAACAATTATGCCTCCCTGTCAATAGAAATGGTGGAAAATATTTCTTTGGATAGACCAATTTTCTGAGAAAATTCATGCCAAACTTTTCAGAGGTTGTCAAACCTATGGCTAAGTTACTTAGTGAGAAGAAAAACTTCAAGTGGGATGAACTAGCATCAAAAGCATTCAAAAATGTAAAATAAGCTATTGCGAAAGCCCCAATGCTATTTCATCCTGATTTTAAAAGAGATTTTATAATTTACTGTTATGCTTCTGAACACACATTGTCAGGCATGCTACTTCAGAAGAATGATAAAAGGGAAGAGACACCCATCTCTTTTATGAGCATACCTCTAAAGAAACACAAACTCAACTACTCATTATCTAAAAAACAAGCATTTGCTGTTGTAAAAGCAGTAAAGTACTTTAGATATTACATTTTGCACTCTCATTCTATAGTATATGTTCCATTCATAGCAGTAAAAAGCATTCTCACACAACAAGATGTAGCAGTCAATGATCAAGCAACATGGGTAGCAAAAGTCTAGGAATTTGACTTGGATAACCACCCAACTAAATTAGTCTAAGGACAAGGCCTATGTAAACTCATTGCAGAAGGAGAGAAAGAAGAATCATATCTCTCTTGTTTGTTTGTAGGTCTCAAGGATGAATGGTATTCATATATTGCGTATTTCCTGACATACAGAAGGTGTCTTGATCACCTCAAAGGGAAAGATCGACACACACTTCAACTTAGAGCAGCTAAATTTATTATAATTGATGATACCTTATATAAGAGAGGGCTAGATGGCATGTTTCTAAGATGCGTTGACATTGATCAACAGGATAAGTTGCTGAGAACTTTCCATGATGGAGCTTGTGGGGACCATTTTTCGTCAATAGTGATAGCATTCAAGATATTAAGAAGTGGATATTATTGGCCAGGTATGTTTAAGGCTGCTTATCATTAGGTTAGAAATTGTGAAAAGTGTGAATTGTTTACTGGGAAACCACAGTTAGCTACCTTGCCTTTGAAACCAATGATCATAGAAGAACCATTTCAACAATGGGGGTTGGATTTTATGGGACCCATTAATCCAGCTTAAAATGCGGGACATACACACATACTCACTGCTACTAATTATTTTACAAAATGGGTAGAGGTCGTTCCTGTTAAAGCAACAACTTCACAAGTGGTGTACAAATTTTTGATTGAAAATATTTTGACCCGTTTTGGCACTCCCAGCAAAATAGTGATAGATAATGCACAAAATTTTTCATCCAGAGAGATCCAGTTATGCTACTATGATCATGGAATCCATTTGTCACATTCTTCGAATAACTTTCCTCAAGGTAATGGACAAGAAGAGTCCACAATTAAAAACCTGGTCAGCATTATGAATAAATTGGTGGATGAAAAAGGAAAAGACTGGCACAAGAAGTTGTATGAAGCAGTTTGGGCTGACAGAACCTCTTCTAAAAGAGCCATAGGTATGACACCTTTCAAACTAGTTTATGGAGTTGAAGCACAACTATCCCTGCCTCTAGAGTTAGCCACTTTGAATTTACAAAAGGCAATCGAAGGAGAAGTATTTCAGTCTTCCATTGAGAAGAGAATATTATATCTCTAAAATATAGAAGAAGAGAGGAGGGAGCTAGTAGATCATATCACAAATCACCAGGCAAGAGTCAAAAATATTTTTGATCAAAAAGCAAGCCCCTAGAAACTCATGAAAGGAGATCAAGTCCTACTATGGGATAAAAGGAAAGAACCTAAGGGAGCTTATTCTAAGTTTGAAAGCTTATGGAAAGGACCTTTTGAAATATCTAAGGAACTAGGTTCAAATGCCTTCAAGCTGCAATATCCAAATGGTGATGAACTTCCCTTGTCCTTCAATGGGAAAGATCTCAAACTGTATCATCTTTAGGTCTGTGTCGCGTCTCATTGTAAATACTGTCTTCTGGCTTTCTTTCCTTTCTTGTTGAGTTTGGTGTGTTGTGTCATTGTCTTTTGAGTTAGTTTGCAAGCCTTAGACCTTGGGTTCATTCTTGATCCTTTCAGTCTCATTCCCCAACAGGAACCAATTGTTAGAGCTTGTAATTTTAGTTGTCACCTATCAAATTTTGGTCCCAAGTCATCCCTCTGAAGTTGAACTTGAAGTCGTAATTTACTTCAACTTCAAGTTCAAAGTCTTGTTGGTCTACCATGTAATAAGCACAATAGGTTTATCAAGTCAACCTTTATAAGCTTGAAGTCCAAGTTGATGTTGAAACCGATCACTTAAAACTTCAACTTCAATTTCAGTGTTGATTTTGTCCACTAACAATTTTTGTATGTAGATTAAAGATTTTCGAGCCATTCCAAGGTGGGTCCCAGCATAATGTTTTCCCAAGCACCTGAAGTCATATGCAAAGAAATCTAAAGCAACATGTATTCTCTCTAAGAAATACTTATGGAGTATTAATGGTGTCATTTAATGATTACTTGTTATGGGAAGGTGCATGCAGATTTGACAGGTTATTTAAAGCAAGAACACCCGCAACACCTTTTTTGATGAATGTCACACGAATGAGCAATCATGATTTTTACTTGCTAAATCCATCCTGTGATCCTCTGTCCATGTCATTCTTTAAATGCATGTAATTACCCTTTCCCACTCATCTCATTTTCTCCAAGAAAAATCTCGGTGCTTTTGGGTGAAAAAGGCAAATTTTGGGCTATGTCCTTGTCAAACTGTAAGTGCATCTCCATTTCTCCCTTGCATTTTGGTTGTGCTTTGCTTTTTTTTGAAAATTATTTTAAACCTAGTTTTGTAGATTTTTTGTCATAATAATCATGACACTTTTTTGGCCAAAAATGCCCAAATTGGAGAAGCCTCCATTACTCAGTTCCTTGCCTAAAATTTGTGATACGTTTTTGGTTAATAAAAATTTTCCTGAAGTCGTCGAAAGAGCCAAAAGTTCTCTGTCAAGTCCCATTTACTAGATGCTAGTTGATAGTGGTTTATTAGAAGTTGCCACTTTTCTCGCTGCTATCCAATACCCTGAATGTATCCTTGAGTGTGCAAATCATTTCGACCCTATTTCGGGGTGTGTTAAGAAAGCCTCAGGAGAAGTAGTTGTCAAAATCAATAGAACCAGTGTAAATTATGCCCTCAAAATCCCTCATAAAGAATCCTATGAGCCTTGGACATTCGAGAGGCTGAGTGCCTATATGCAGAAAATAAAGCCAGCTATGACACCAAGATTGCTCAGTCCTGGCTCTTGAAGCCTGCAGAGGGAGGTTCTAGATTACCCAAACCACTAACTATCGAGCATTTCATCAAAGAAATTGCAGATATTGTCCTCCTGTTGAATAGAATTAAAGGAAATGAACATGCTTTCCACTAGGAATCCTGGATGTATTTCTTTATACAGAAGATAGTGGAGGGAGTCAAGTTCATTGATTGGTCAGACCGCATAGCTGAGAACTTGCACAAGGG
Organism: Cupressus sempervirens; assembly: GCA_028749045.1. Taxonomy (NCBI): domain Eukaryota; kingdom Viridiplantae; phylum Streptophyta; class Pinopsida; order Cupressales; family Cupressaceae; genus Cupressus; species Cupressus sempervirens. The sequence goes on along the minus strand of CM053789.1, from coordinate 115,367,623 downwards.
CCTAATTAATGTGACCAACTACGGTCCGTTCTTCTTGTCTTCTTACCTGATCTACATCCTAGTAGCATAAAAATATTGGGATTTTCTCCCACATTCACCTTGGATAGATGAAATGCCTATATATCAGTATTACAGTGATCTCCAAGAAGACACAGTATGTAAAGAATTTAAGAAAATCAATGATGTCTTTTTAGGGAAATTGGCTTTTGAAATATAAGGTCGAGAGAATGATAGGATGTCAGAGGAAGCCAAACAAGCTATTCAAATTTATGGTTGCTATTTTATTCAGTTTCCCAGATTTACCTATATTAGAGTAGGTGATTTTCCTAGTGAACCCTTGAAACTACCACACTACTGTTTAGACTCTATGGTGTTATCAGAAATGTGTAGACAGTTTGCCTCTCTTGTTGAGTCCTTCCAAATTTCTAAAAAATGCTCTTTAGTATTCTTTTAGATTGAAATTGGACATTATAGATGCCCTAGTGTGAAAGAAGCTCTATTATTAGCCAAGTCATTGACCTGCTTGTGTCTTAAACCTTTCACCTCTCGGCTAGATTTTGATTACACCGGCTTTACCAGAAATAATGTCAAAAATGCATTTCTCTGTTTCACTCCCCATAGCTAGAGGATTTTTGGGCGAATTGCCACAATGAATTTGAGGCGAGGAAGAGGCTTTGGTGATGCTTAACCATTAAGTAGGTCATCATGTTCAACATGGAACTGGATACCTATGGGTTGAAGGATGATGACTCTAAGGAAATAGTTGATCAATTTTACATAGATCAAATTGAATGCATGCCTATTCCAAAAATTGACTGGGAGAAAAGAGAAGAGAATGATGTGTATGCTCGTACCAAGGATGTGATAGCCAAAACTGCCAAATGGATAAAATCAAGGGCAACAGTTACTCCAAGCTTTTTTGAGAAATCTTCAAGGAGCAGAGATAAAAGAGTTGCCCAAAAGAAAACTAATCAAAGTGTCCCTGAATTTGTTGCAGGTCGACTTGAAGTCAAAGTTGAAGCAGTTTCAGAAACACTTCAACTTCAGGTTCAAGAGGAGACTCCGAAGAGTAAAAGGATAATTCGCTCGAGTACGAAGAAGGAATTGATTACTAAAAGTAAGAGCACTATAACTGTGGACCTTGAGGCAACATAAAATCCACCCATGGCAGACAATGTACCAGAGACTCAGAGCTTGTCAGCGACCATCGATAATCAACAGGGTAACCTCACTATAGTCAATATTTCCTCCACTACAAAAAAAGAATAGGCAACTCCCAAATGGCTGGAGACATCAATGGAAAGGAAAAGAAGCATTTTTCCCATATCGATGCCAATTGATGATCTAGTTAGCAAGTGCCTTGGTAAGACGCCTAAAGTGAAAAAAGAAAGAATAGAGTCGAGGATCAACTTTGACAAAACTTTAGGGTGATGGGTGGTTGAGATAGCCACACCACCTGATGGAAGTGCTCAAGACTCCATATGTCCTCAAGATTATCAGATAACCAAGGTCGACCTTGGAAAGGAAAACTGTGAGACGGATATGAAATTCTTCGAAGTATCCAGCAAGAAGATCGTAGAAAGGGTGTGGAAAGATGGGCAAGATAAGAAGGAGATGAAGGAAACAATTAAGAACATGGCACAGTATATTAATGCTATGTTGCATCCCTAAGCCAAGCCGATCCATGAGATGTTAGCCATTGTTGATGTATCCTCTGCAACCAACCAACAATCATTGGAGAATTTATGCAAGTACAAAGCAGTAGCCAAAGTAGCAGGTGAATGGGTACAAGATGTTCTTCTTTTAACTATAAAACACAGTGGACATTTAGATCATGCCTCAAAGGAGATATCAAATATTACTCAAGCAGGATAAGAATGGCAGGACAAAAAGACACCAGTCAAGCAGGATTTCTCCAACGTGGCTCACACTGAAGCTATGTTAAATATCAACCTGAAGCACTTGGAGGTGCATGAAGAAAAGTTTTCTGAATTGAAAAAGATGAAGGAAATTTGGAAACAAAGGCTTGTCTACATTGGTCTTCCACATCAATCCATTATTTTCACTTTTTCAACTGTCTACGAAACGTGGAAGCTGGCAAGAGGAGCGGTTGGTGCCGACAGTTCAAACTAATCAAGAACTGCTTAGCTGTAGTTTCTTTACTATTTGGTTTTCTTGAATTTTCAGTTATTAGGTATTCCAAAAGACAATTAACTCCTGGCAGGGTAATTTTTGGCTCAAGTCCAGCCCCATGCCTATAAATGTAATAATTAATATTGTTTGAGGGGTTCAAATTTCTCCAATAGGTTGGTAGATAGAACTACTTTTGTTTATAGTTTTATTTCTAGTTTATAAGTAACATTTCAGAACTTCAACAGATACTTCAAACTCTATAGTTTGATTTTGGGTTGAAAGCTTTGTAAGTGGGTACTGTTCTCTACTTATTTTTAGTATTTCTATAGATACTATTTAAGATTTTAGCCACATCTATTATCGATTTTGAAAATGCAAATTCTGAATCTGGAAATTCTGTGGGAAATGATTTCATGAAATTTGCCTGCTCGATAATTTAATTATTCAGCTATGTGGATCATTTTGATAATTAAAGTCAAGTGGTTCTTCTGCATCATAGTTTGTTTCGTATTGATGAGATAAAATAAGTTGTTCCAACATCTCCAGCAGATTACATTCTTAGAGAGTTATTTCATTGAATTTATTTAGTTAAAACTTTCAATGCAATAAAGGTAGCTGCACCTATTTCATTTGAAGAAATTTTAAGCAAAGAATTCCTAAATTATTCAATTAAGAATTCATTTGTTAGTTTACATTCTTTTCTCAGTTTTGATACATGAACATCCATGGGAAAAATTGTTCACGAACAAAAGGAAAGGCTAACAAAAGTACAATTGTTCACCTCCAATGGTATAAAACTGGTATTATTATTTAGAATTAGAAAATGAAAGAAAGTAATGAAATGTGTAGAAATTGATCAAGTTTAGGATTATAAATTTTAACAATTATTTGGATTAAGAATTGATATATTTTTATATTTTTTATAGATAATTTTTTAGTTGTTAAAAAATGATAAAAATTAGTGGTCTAGTTCCCACCACACAACTATATTGAAGTAAATGTATTTCCCTTTGATCTCAGACTATGTTATAGATAACATATATATAGAACATTCAAAAATAAGAATTGTCTTTAGATTTATATTTTCACTTTTATAATCATTCAAAGTTTAACTCACCTAAAATTGATAGTTTTTATTTCCCACTACATTTTTCAAAACAAACCTATTCTAACCAAAATAAAAATTATACATTCTAGAAGGGGACTCTCTCCTGTAGAACATCATATAAGTTTTAAATTTTTATGATATGAGTTACTATTTTTTTCTTTCTCAAAATTGACATCTTTTTTAGTGTCTATATGTTATTAAAAGTATATCATAAAACTTTGTAAGAGTTATTGAAATGTTATTTTTCTAAAATAATTAAATTTCTCTAGTAATTGGATATAAACTAGTATAAAACATTAATTTAATAGACATTTCCAATTGGAAAAGTGTGATACCATATATAACTTAGCTAGAATAAATTTATCTAGATCATATCTTTGAAAAAAATTAATTTTTAGATAGAAATACTCAAATTTAGTCATTCTAATTAGTCAAACTGAAAGATGACACAACTTTGTACTTCTACTCAAGGAAATACATGATTGTGTCAAGAATGTGCTTATTGTTGAGAGGGGTGGCATAAAGCATTTTGTAATTCCTTTGTAGAATGAAAAATTTGATAGAAGTAACCTAAGTTTTGGTAGGAAAGTTGAGTTGAAGGATTCTAAAAGGGTTAGATATCAACATGGAAAAAAAATCCATGGAACACAAATAAGGGATGTGAAAAGATTTCCAAAAGTAGGATAGAGGAAAGAGTGTACATGTTAAACATGTATGTGAAGAAATAGTATAGGTTTTATGTGCTAAATCTCAAAATACATTCTTCTAGATTTTAAGAACATATCTTTTGCACCTGGGATGCTTGATGTAAGAGAATCCTATGGTAGTTGGAAGTCATGCATATTGGAGTGGGTTTACATCTTGGAGTTTGAGATATCGATCAAAGAAAGGGTGTTGCTTAGTCATTAAGGGGAAGTTCTTGGGTATTGCTTGAGAAACTCAATGACTAAAGGATCTCGATGAAAATTGTGGAAATAAGTTGATATTATTATCAATCGAACCTATACTTGGTTATTCTTGTGGGAGCTTAGTGAATGTTCTTTCATGGTAATGCTTGGCTTTCTCATTTTCTTTTTTTTATGCTTGATAGTTTATCTCTTTGAATGGCATTCTTGAGGATTAATCAACTAACTTGGTGTATTTAATGCATGTAGTATGTGATCATGATGTGGATTGATCTTGGTTATTTATCGCATGTTTATTTAATGATTGTTGTAAGACAATTTGTGGTATATTGGGTTTATTTGATCTAGATTATTATATTAGCAACATGCCAACTTGTGGTCATGCAAATATTTAGGGAAGGCTTCGGTAGTGTTATAGGAAACAAAGAGAGGCTATCAAAGACTCAAGGAAGGAATCTGAAGTTGAGAATTTTCAAGAAGAGCTAGTAGCTATAGTTTAGAAAAAAAGAAGATTTCTTGGTACAATGTAAGCACATGTTTAGATTTTTCTTCAGGTTCCTTCATGATTTCTTTGATCTAGGCTAGCTATATTGGTTTGGATCTTAAGGGATTTTGTAGAACTATTACTTTCTTTGTATTTGGCCATAACTAAGAAGGCCTTACAACTCAACACATTGATTGTAATTAATTATTTATGAATAATTTACCTTGTGTTGTGTGTTGGGGGCTTGGACATCTCATTTGGGGATTCTTTGGGCCTTGTACTATGTCATTATCTAATCTTTTAGGTTGTTTCAATCCATAAAATTCCTTCTTCAATGTGTAAACCATATCTTCTTCATATATCAAGGGAAAAGATTCAAGTTATTTAATATACACCTCATCTTCAAGTTCTCCATTTAGAAATTGTTGGTCTAATTTTTCGCAGTGCAAAGAAGTTCCAAAAATTTTGGTGAAAAAATCATATAATTCTTGTGTCCTATAGATTAGGGTTTCTTTTCTTATAATTTTTTATTTTTATGTTACCCTAGTCATGCCCTAGTTTATGTGTTGCTTAAATTTTTTAAAATTCTCAAGGTTTGTCATCAACATAGTCATTAAAATGCTCTAAGTCTATTAAAACCCTAGGTTATTTTTCAAATTTTCAAAAGGGTTTGTAAAATTTAAGTTCCTCTCTTTACAGTCATATAGTGTTCGAGTTTCCCATAAGAACAAAATGCTTTCTTGCTTGTATTTCCATGGTCAGACTTCACAAAGGGGTGTAAATTCATAAATAAATTCATGTCTCATGGGGATATGACTATGTATTCTATTAGAGTGGAGTGGTCCACTTTGGGGTCCTCTAGTTATATGATTGACCCTTGAGCAGAGAGGCATAAAGGGTTTTTATGCTTTGGAGATGGTCTTACGATTCCACATGATAAGTGAAGCAAGTGAGTGAAAGGAGTTCATTAAAGTATTTTTGGTCATACATTGTTATTTTAAGTGTATGACCATAATAAGTTTAAATGTAACCATTTTTGTTGTTTTACGAGGGTATGAGTAATTTGTTGAGTGAACAAGCAGAAGGGTGGATTGCTTTGTTTCATGCACTCACATTTCATTGAATGCCTTAACAATGTAAAGACATATGATATTGTATAGGATGTCTCATAAGAAGACATAAAGTGGTTTTATGGTTCTACATATAAGGGGGACTCATATGAGAAAAATAAAGTTTAATTTTGCCTATGTGCCTTCGCTGCTTTGACTTCTAGGTAACTATAAAGAAATATTATAAAGAAGACCATGTTGTGTGGGACCTATTGAGTTGTCAGATTGGCCCTAATGAGAACAAATTAAATGAGGACATGTCATACATGTCAGATGGGCTCATCTCACATGGTAGATGACTTAAGTTTTTCATTTGGCATGTGCTTAAATTAACATCGATGTTCTTTTTCTATTTTCTTGAGATATGATCTAGGTCGTTGATTTGTTGAAAAGAAAATATTCTCATTACATCCTTACAATTGCATGAATATTGCATGAATAAATAGTTGTTTCATCCCTTTCTCTATGGTTACAAGATTGGTCTAAGCATAGAAACATACAAGATAGATGGGGGAATGAAAAGAAGGCTTTATGCTAGTACGAGAAGGGTGAAGCATAAGAACAGGATGCAGATTGTAAGGGGTTTCTAATGCTACAAAGAATGAGGTAACCTATGTGGGTATAAGGGAGAATAAAAAAAGGAAAAAGGTATTATGATGACATGGGGAAAGCTCCAAGCATTTGATCGAAGGAGGGATTTGCAAAGAATTACAATGTTTCAAAAATTGAAGCAAGCATAAGAGCATAAAGAATGTTTTAAAGGGCTCTAGTGCTACATGTGTGTATGAGCATAAAAGGTAAAATGAAAATTGTAGCCAAGGCTTTACACTGGTATGAGATCTATTAAAGCGTAAGCACAAAGAGGCATATTAAGAAGGCTTGAGATTCTACAATATAAGGGTTTTCATAAGAGTGTAAAAAGAAATGCAAAATCATGCTTAAAGAGCTCTAACACTTCTATGCTTGGAGTTTTCTGAAAGCATCATTGAATAGATGTAAAGGTTTGTTAGCTTTATCTCTAGGGCTATGAAGATTGAAGGGTTTTGACTCAATGTAAAAGAAAAAGACTAAATTTGAAAAAGAGAGTGGCTAAGGTGTCATGCTAGAGAAGAAGAAAGGACAAATTCACCAGGGCCAAGTAAAATAAAACATAGAAAAGTACTTCAAGATTGAATTACATGGCTGATTTTCTTTTCTGACAACCTACAAGGGTGGTATTAAAGTTCATGCATGTAGAATTTATTAAAGCTGATAGATTGCATGAATAAAATACAAATATTTGATTGAATGTTCAAGGTATTTTCCATTCTAAAGAGATCATGTTTTCTATTTTGAGAATTTCAGGTGTCCATAGCTTTGTGACCTCTGTGTTATTGTTGTGGGAATTTGAGATAAAATTTGTAGAATAAATGGCTGACATGGATGTTGAAGAGATCCCATCTAAGGAGGTGGAAGTTGAATATGAAGGTGATGTTGTTGTAGAGGTTATAGCTGAAGGAAAAGAAGAAGGGTGCAGTAAAAATAAAGAAGAAGTCAAGGGTCAAAAAGCTAAACAAGCACATAGAGGAATGGTTAAAAATTCTTCTATGGTCATCCAATGCAATTTCAATGAATGACCATATTTTCAAAAAATATTACTTCCCATGCAGGGATGCAAAATGCCCTAAGTTCGATGGTTTTAATATATTTTTGTATTTCTATTAGAACAAAATAAAAAATGTGCCAGTGTCCAACCAGTGGAACAAAAATATGGAAAAATTGATATTCCCTAAGGTATTTTTTGATGTGGACCTCTTGAAGGCTTTGATAAATTCTTACAATCTAGTTACAAGTTTATTCAATAGGCACAATGGGAGTATTCTATACACACTTGACAGGACATCTTTTATAGAAGCTTTTTGTTTGGAGGGACAAATGGATGTGCCCATAGACATTATGGATTTGTAGGGTAAATTTGGGAGGAATGAAACTTATTTAATGAACAATGTGATGCTACCCCACATCCATTACAATGTCAAAAAGGCAAGGTTGATTCCAAAGAAAGTATAGGATCATTTATCATTGAGACGATTCAAAAACTACTTCAAGAACACAACGTATGGACTACATAAGGTTCTGGTAAGTGATGGGGTAGAGGATTGTGTCTATGGTTCATTATTTTTGATGGCATGTAACACAAAAGACCCTATCCACAATAAAGAATATGATTATGTGGAATTCATCATGGACATCATGTATCATCAAATTGTCAATACTAGGAAAGGAGAGATGAAGGACTTCAAATTCTACCATTATTCATTGCTCATGCACCTGATCCTATACAAGAACATTGGCTACATCAGTCAAGATTTTATTGATCAAACTTCTAACAAATTCGGTGAGTTACCTATGCAACTATAGACTTGCATTTGGGATAGGAATTTTTATCATTCAAATGCAATTGTATTTTTCAATTTGTTTAGTTTTGTTATCATGAGAATGGTAGACAATTGTCATAATCATTCCACAACAAAGAATATGATTATGTGGCATTTATCATGGATGACATGCATCATAAAATTGTCAATGCCAAGAAAGGAGAGATGAAGGATTTCAAATTCCACCATTATTCATTGCTCATGCACTTGATCCTATACAAGAACATTGGCTACGTAAGTCAAGATTTCATTAATCAAACTTCTGTTGACTTTGGTGAGTTACCTGTGCAACCATGGACTCACATTTGTGATAAGAATTTTCATTATTCAAATGCAATTTTGTTGTTCAATTTTTTTAGTTTTGTTATCATGAGAATGGTAGATCATACTTTTTTTTAGGGCCACTAATGTTTTCAGAACATTAACTAGACATTCCTATTTGGATGATAAAGTGAAATTCAATCATAATTGGGCTGACATATTTTTGTTTAAGGAATTTAATTTAATGAGAGTTTGTTTATGCCCATAATCACCTCATTTTTTGCCTAAGTATCTTCCTCCTAGGTTAGCTATAATTGAGTTGTTTTGGCAATTTTTATTGATGAAAAAAGAGATGATTCCTCCTTCCCTACACAAGCCCACATTTTTTTATAGAAGTTTTAAGGTAGGAGATTTTGAAATTGGGAAGAATGCATATGAAGAACTGAGTCAATACCTAGGTTAGCATAAGTTTTCTACTAGACCTTATAAAATGTATGACCAAGAGAATTACATAAAAAATGAGGTCAAAGCCATTAGGGGTTAGATTCTACCTCCTAGCAAACCAATCCCTATAGAAGATTTGATTGCTAACAAAGTAGCAATAGGGGACACTAATGAGCTACTAGAGAAATATTGTGAAATAAGGAAAGTGGAGGAAGCCTTAAAGAGGACCAACCCATATTTTAAATATTTCTATACAAAGATCCCATATCTTGGTAATTTGAGAAAAATGGTAGAAAACTTTGATTATATCATGTCTCAAGTGCCAAATGAGCCATAGGGAAAGCAACCAACTATGAATAGAGAATTCCCTAAGCTAGATGTGTAGTTAGAGGTTGATGTTGAGGAGGAACAACCATAAACTTCAACATGGGTACCAAAAGGAAAGAAGAGGTAGAAAATAATTCAGATCTCAGAGAGGGTGGTAAGTAGGGCCTTACAGCTAATGCCAGGAAATGATCAATATTTTGCTAATATTAGGAAAAGTTACTTGTAGCAAAGGGCTACAGAAGTAGGAAGAGCCTCAACTAATCTACAAATTGTAGCTTCCAGATTGGATGATAGACTCATCCAATCTAAGAAATTTATGGAAGATGATGATTTTATCAAGTCATCTAAATTTAAAAGCTTTTTATACAAAATTAAGAAAAATGAGCTCACATTGAACCTCATACTAGGAGAGGATCTTGACAAGAATAAGGAATTGGTTGATAAGTTGATGGCATATGATCAAGATAGTGAGACCATGACCCCTATAGAAGCCAGAGAGTTGGTTCATAGGAGTGGCATGATTTTAGTATGAGGATGGGATATAGAGAAAGCCTTTGTTCTAGACCAAATGAAAAGGCAAGATAAGGCAATTAGCTATGAAGATAGTAGCAGTGAAGGCTTGAAGAGAGGGTTAGGTTTTAGTGTATATACAAAGACCTTAGTAGTATAGAGTGTTACCCCTAACACCAACAAACCCAAAATGATGGATATCAAGGAGACTGCTCAAGGAAATATGATTGTTTGGACACTGGATACTACCACTAGCAAAGAAATATCTAGCCTAGTTAATCACTTTGCACTCATGAATGAGACAAAGGTGGATCATATTGAAAATAGGCTTTTTGTAGCATATAATGAGTGTTTAGATATGAGACGATTGTATGAGGAAGAGCTGAAGACCAACTATGTGTAGATATAAAGGATAGAAGAGTTGGAGGGAAAAATACACAGCTTAGAAGTAGAAGTGGCATCCCTAAAAGACCAACTCAAGACTACACTAGACATAGAGCATGCAAAAAGAAATGTAGAAAAGGTAAGGCACACTGTGGAAATAGAGGCCCAAACAAAAGACATACCCATAAGGGTGATAGCGCTTGTGCTTATGGTGAGTATGGAAGAAGAGGTTCCCTAATCTGATAATGCAACAATGAAGGGTGTGATGATAAATATGCCGAATCATAGGGTAAGCATCTTGAAGAGTTTCTCTCAAGATGCATATAATGCATTCACCATCTTGCAAGCAACAAAACAAATGTGCAAAGAAGTAGTAGGTTGGCTTGATCCAAATTTTCAGCAATGCGGACCTTATATGCAATTTTTTAACAGATTGATATCATTGCTAGCTAAGAAGCAAGACCTTCCATTTTTATTAAAGAAGGCATAGAAAAAGTGAAAGATTTGTTACAATTCTTTACAACAAAGTTGACAATTATGCAAAATAAGATGAAAGTGTTGACAAATGGATTTTATTCTTTAATTCTTTCAATCCTTAATTCTAATGGCCAATTGAAAGATTGGAATGAGTGGTCTAGTTCTTTTGACCACATTACAAGTTTTCCATAGGTGACATCCATTTTTTAAGTTGACCTTAATGAGTTTGCTTTCAATGAATTCATTGATACTCTTTTCAATATTGAAACTAAAATGAATAAATTGACAATAGAAGGAAAAGAAATCATAGGTGCTAGGTGGCAAAAGTCTGATGGTAGGTTGGCAATAGATAAGACATGTGACTGGCCAACCAAAAGAGAGGTCATTATGTGAGAGGTAGTTGCAGAGACAAAAGCTTTACCATCAGGGGACATTTAAAGAAAAAGACAAAGTTGAAGATTTGATGCTCCAACTATCTTGTGTAATTGATTTTACCTTTTTCTATTTATGTTATGATTCATAAATATTTTTAAAAGGTCTGTTGTATTTCTTGTTGTAAAAGGACACCTGTCAATCACATTTTCCCTTTGCTTGTGGCAACTCATGCTTATATAAATGAGTTTTCAAGGCATTATGATGATCTGAATACTTGATATTTTTCAACTTTCAAGGAAGATACAAATAGTCCAGTTATATGTAGTTATTTTGAGTTTAATTTCAATTATGTACTCTCTGATGATATATAGAAATTACAAAATCAATAAAATATTATGGGTTTTCTGATTGAATTTCTATTGGTTATTGTATTAGTCATCTAAAAGTATAATGCATAAGAGTATTTACACTAGATCTTTATCACCATTTTATGCCTCCATTTCATGAGTTTGTTAATTTTGAGGTCATTTGAATAAGGTTCAATTGATTGAATGCAGTTTGGATGGGTTGTATATTGGTTTTATTGTTTCTTTTAATTCAAGGGATTATGTAAATGCTTCAGTAAATTTAGTAGAGTTCATGAGTTTATGAAAAGGATATTTCATAAGAATAGAAATGGATGATTACAGTTGATGAATTGATTTACAAATTATTTGAACCAAATCTCTGACCAATAGTTTAATCTTTACCCCCATGGATAAGGTATTGGTCACATAAGTTAGAAATGATTGAGAGTAAATTTTAGCTCTAGATATCAAATCAATTATAATTTCAAATCATTTTCTTTCCATTTTGTCCAAAGTAACAAATACTGACCACCACTAATTTATATCTAGTTTTTGAGTCATAGGTAGTTGCTATTTCTAGGAATATTTGTAAACCCTAGGAGAAATATGACCAGATATGCTTATAAGGGATGTAAATAACGCTAAAAATATTAAAAAATTGGATAAACTATGTATGTGTTTGAAAATAGAAGATGAGAATTAGAATGAAAATAAGATGGTTTTTCACACAGTAGTTTTGGATTTGAATCATCCCTAGGTATACCCACCTTGGTTTTGTAGAGCCTAGAGAGTAGAAAACCATCCTTGATTTTGTTGAAGTTGGGTCCAAGTGGTTTACACATGTAATTGTTAATAGGAATTGGTTGATCCTTAGGTTATGTGAGTATTATCACTTTAGTATTGAGCATTTTGTTATTTAGTAGTTTTAGACACCAACAAAATGGTGACTCTATTTGGGAAATAACACTTTATGTTGTCATGAACTACTGTATCATTCAAGATCTATGTTTCCCTTGGGTAGAGTCTAAGGTAGGCATTTTCATGTCAACTTTTTTGTGATCTTGAGAGTTATTTGCATTCTATCTAAGATTATTAGTGAAGTAATTGTGATCTATTCAGAAATTATTCCCATTTTGATAGGGTGGGTGACAACTCAAAAGGTTTTCACTAGTGTCAACATTTAGAAGTTTGCTCTCTCAAATCATGGAGAATAAGAAGAACACATAGGCAAATGTGAAAAATAACCCAGGAATCAAATTACAAACTGATCTTCCTCTTAGGGGAAGACAAAATTGGGTTGTGAAAATATCTTAGATGCATAAAGAAGACCATCCCCAAGAGAAATTAATGAGGGGAGAGTGTCATGTCCCCTTTTCAAATAATTAAAAAATAATAATCTTTGCTAAGGCAGGCAGGCCCAAGAAAGTGAAGTTTCGGAAAAAGGGGGTTAATCTTTGGAAACCGTTGGACTAATAAATGAAAATTATTATTAAAATATGTTTCATTAACCTCTCTTGGACGTGAGTTACAGTTATGCCCTCTTTTAAGGGGTTTTGGAGGCATTTTGGGCTCATTCCAGAACTTGATTTTTGGCTCATTCTTTGTTATTCTTCAGAGGCTGCCAAACCTGTGGAGAAGGAGACCCAAGAACGGGAGTTTGCAGGTTTCCAGGGAGACCCAAGAACGGGAGTTTGTAGGTTTCCAGGAAGGCTAAGGATGGGAGTTTGAAGCCATTCCATGTGCATGCTCATACAGAGTTTTCCTTTGTGCTGAACAGTGCAGATTTGTGAGTTTCCGGGTGTATTTTTGTAAGAGTTTGGTGTTTCCGGTTGAGTATTCCATATCAGTTTTGGTTGCTGCTGTATTTTATACTTTAAGCTGTTAAAATAGATTTGAATATATATATTGGGATGTGATTAAGCTTCTGAGATAGATTATTAGTGTTCTTGTGGTGTTTTCGGGCATATTTTGTGCTATTTCGAGAGCCTGATGAGCATAGTTTTGGTCCTACATTTTTGAGCTGTTGTGTAAAGGCTATACGGATCTGGAAATGTCAATTTGTAGGCTGTTATGCTGCTGAAAGTTCTGTAAAAATTTCCATTTTCAGATTCATTAATAATTTGTGAAGTTGTGAAGCTTTTAGCACTATTTTCAACATACCCGATTTGGGGTTTCTTGAGGAATTTGGTGGATCTTTGGGATATTAGCTGTTTGATTTTAAAGATCTGATTAGAGGTTGGAAATATCATGAAAAAATCAGAAAAGGGACATTACAGTGGTATCAGAGCCATGATCTTGCCAGCCTGAGGGTTTGTAGAAGTTGCAGGTCAGTTTTGACAACTACCCAGATCTTGCATGTCAGTTTTGACAACTACCCAGATTTTGCATGTCATAATTTATGGTTTCATGTTTCTTCTAATCAGATGCATGTTAAAATTTATGGTTACATTCTACTTCTAATCATTTTCATGTTAGTTCTTGGTGAATTTGGTGGTTGCATGTTGCTTCTAATCAGCTGCATGTCAAAATTTATGGTTGCATGCAACTAAGTAAAAGAGAAAAAAGATATTTGCAGCGAGAAAAGAATAAAGAAATTTTGATCAAACCTCCAGTTGAAAGTAAAAGTAAAAAATCCAAGGAAGGGAAAAGTATGGCTGATCCAGATGAGATGGCAAAGAAATTCTTCCAAGACATCCAAAACACTCAGAAGCAAACAGTGGATAGTTTGGCAGAAACTAGAGAGGCTTTGCGAATATTGACAGAAAAACTACAAGGAGTTGCATCTATTAATGAGAAAGGGAGCACTTTAGAGGAGCCAAGAAATCTGAAATCCACACCATCTAAATCAACCAAAACTATTTTCTTGCCTGCAGATGAGCCACCAGTACCAAATCCAGCCATTAATCCTATGGAAGAGGTTACAGGTAACTTGATTACATTAAGAGCTACTTATAATGGCTTAGATGATGACTTTCGTAGTTCAGTTCCTTTTAGAGAATATGTGGATATGATGAACACTTTGATGCCCAAGAAAGAATACAGAAGGGAGCATGACATAAGTGGAAGAGAGCTCAAAAATAAAATAAGCAAGTTTATAGCACCTACTTTTGATGGAACAAATAAAATTTCAGCTAGAGCATGGCTACAAAAATTACAGACCTTCTTCACACTTAACCCCATGAAGGAGAGTGATTTTGTTCAAATTGCAAGTCTACACTTGGAAGATGCAGCCTATGATTGGTGGTATCATGGAATGACTACTCAAGGTCATGATCAGGTAACTACATTTGATGATTTTAGTCAAAGAGTGATAGATAGATTTGACCTCAAGGATGATGATTATGAGGGTGTTGTTGTGCATGATGGTGAGATACCTGGTGTAGATGAGAAGACATTGAGCATTCATGACTTTTCTGAGAAAGAGTACTAGGCACAGTTAGATGCTTCATCACATGAGGTTGAGGCTAGTAGTACTTCACATGATTTATCCCACTAGCTGAAGGTGTGTGAAGACAGTATTGTCACTACATTATCTCATCATGACAGGTATGTGGAGTTAGTTGGTATTGGTCATATTACTCAAGTCAGGATTTTGCTTGAGTTACCAGCTAATTCTAGTTTACAGATATGGACTCGAGATTCTTATATTGGCATTTGGGGTTCAGTTGACCATTAACACTTTTTGGTAGCAGTGATTGTTTGGGTGCTACCATGGATTTGATTAGCAGATTGCACGGTGTTGTCTTTTCTTGTGCCAGGAGCTTATCCGATGTTTGTATTAGGTTTTATACATCGGTGTTGGGCTTTGTTCATATATCTAGTCGACCATACTTGCTGGAATGTGTTGATGATATTTCATATTTGGCAGTGTGTACAGATGAGTCCCAGGATCATATTGGCATTGATGACATCCAGGAGGATGTAGTGGGCAGTTTTGAAGACTTAGTTTCCTTGGGTACAGAGGAGTTGGACAGCAGTGCTAATGTTTTTGATACTTCGTATGTTGATATGAGCTTTAGATTTAATTCACAAGGTATGGATTGTAATACTCTAGAGACTAGTGACTTTGAGGATACTCCTTTAGACAGTGCATCAGAGGAGGATTGTAGGAGACAGTCAAGCCAGTGCCATCATGTGCCTAATCAGTTAAGAGTTAGTGACTGAGACATTGTTATCGCTTGCCAGCATTTTGATGCTGCTCGTCAGTTGTTAGCAGTTTACGGATGGGGTTCTCCTACTAGTGATGAGCAGGAAGGTAGTTATCTTTCCTTGATAGAGATCCACTCTTTATGGGAGGCTATCCAGATTCTGAGACAGGATTATATGCAGTTGGTAGCTGACAGAGATTATCTTATGAAGTGGGGCAGTACAGCATATGATGCATTGTTGGCCAAGGAAGATGAGGTGAGTGAGCTTACTGAGCAGCTTGTGGTGACTTCTGAGATTCTTGAGAGTACTCAGTTGGCTTTCAAGGAGTCACAATTTCATTTGGCTAAGGTGACCATGGAGTTAGAGCGACTACAGTCTTCACCTGATTCTATACAGTCACAAGCAGTGGTGTTTGCTGATCCGAGGATGTCCATGGCCGAGATTGTCAAAGACAGTGGAGATGGGGATGCATCCATTCTTGATACTAACATTGGAATATCAGGTTCATTCCAACTAGAGTTAGGTTTAGTTGAGTTGGGTATTGTAGCAGATTGTTGTATGCCTGACATGGTGGTGGCATCTAGTACTGAAGGCATAGAGACTAGAGATGTATCAAAGATCATGTGTGATATTGGTGAGTCGGCAGTTGGCATGGTTCCTGCTAGTAATACTACTCCCTTGGTGATATCTTTGGAGGTAGTAGTTAGTTCCAACATGGTTAATGATCAATTGCAGTTAGTTTCATCTGGATTACAGTCTAAGCCACTGACTGAGATTGGCGCATTCTATCGGCATTACACTATGAGGTATGCTCATCAATTTACCTTTGATGACCATGTTGATGAGATAATGATACAGAGATGTACTTTGGTTCCTAGTACTTATCATCAGCTATGGGACAATTTGATGCCTCAAGATGAGAGTTGTGATGGGCATGACATGGCAATAGGTTCTACAGTTGAAAGCTTGATAATACATGACTTAGAGCAAGAGTTTCAGAGTGATGCTTCAGCAGGTGTTGTTATTGATTCTACTCCTTTGGCTATGACATCTCCTGACTTAGCCGGTGATCAGTCACAGTGGGTTGTATCACTTGTTCATGGTGAGTTGTTGACTAAGGTTGGTTTTTTTTATCAACATTATATTGCAAGGTATGTACATCAGTTAGCATTTGATCCTTGTGTTGAGGAGTTGATGGCAGGAAGATTTGGTTTGGGTTCCAATTCTTGCTATTTATCTTGTGATGGCTTTTCACCATCAGGGGTGCATGGTAGTTATGGTTATGAGATAGTGGCCAATGATTTGCAAAGTTGTGTTGAATACAGGAGTTGTACAGTGTGTGGATTCTCCATACTTGGTACAGTTTCATTTGAGAGCATTCACCATTGTTGCAGAGTTGGATTGTGCATTCCGTATAGGCCAGTGGGATGCGTTGATGGTATTTACTGTGTTGGTAGTTTGATTTGTCCACTTTGCTTAGGTTCTGATGTTCTAAGAGTTTGTGCCTCATGGGTTTTTGACTGTGGTAGTGGTGATTTTGGATTTTGGTTGAGCTATAATTGTCAGTTTGATTATGGATTCATCTTGCTCATATTGCAGAGGATATTTCAGGAGCCTATGTTAATTGGTAGTAGTATAGTTCATGACTACATTTGGGATCCAGGTGGATTGATTGGTTTATTGTTTATCCATTGCTTGAGGACAAGCAATGTTTGGGAGGGGAGGACTTGTCATGTCCCCTTTTCAAATAATTAAAAAATAATAATCTTTGCTAAGGCAGGCAGGCCCAAGAAAGTGAAGTTTCGGAAAAAGGGGGTTAATCTTTGGAAACCGTTGGACTAATAAATGAAAATTATTATTAAAATATGTTTCATTAACCTCTCTTGGACGTGAGTTACAGTTATGCCCTCTTTTAAGGGGTTTTGGAGGCATTTTGGGCTCATTCCAGAACTTGATTTTTGGCTCATTCTTTGTTATTCTTCAGAGGCTGCCAAACCTGTGGAGAAGGAGACCCAAGAACGGGAGTTTGCAGATTTCTAGGGAGACCCAAGAACGGGAGTTTGTAGGTTTCCAGGAAGGCTAAGGATGGGAGTTTGAAGCCATTCCATGTGCATGCTCATACAGAGTTTGCCTTTGTGCTGAACAGTGCAGATTTGTGAGTTTCCGGGTGTATTTTTGTAAGAGTTTGGTGTTTCCGGTTGAGTATTCCATATCAGTTTTGGTTGCTGCTGTATTTTATACTTTAAGCTGTTAAAATAGATCTGAATATATATATTGGAATGTGATTAAACTTCTGAGATAGATTATTAGTGTTCTTGTGGTGTTTCTGGGCATATTTTGTGCTATTTCGGGAGCCTGATGAGCATAGTTTTGGTCCTACATTTTCGAGCTGTTGTGTAAAGGCTATACAGATCTGGAAATGTCAATTTGTAGGCTGTTATGCTGCTGAAAGCTCTGTAAAAATTTCCATTTTCAGATTCATTAATAATTTGTGAAGTTGTGAAGCTTTTAGCACTATTTTCAACATACCCGATTTGGGGTTTCTTGAGGAATTTGGTGGATCTTTGGGATATTAGCTGTTTGATTTTAAAGATCTGATTAGAGGTTGGAAATATCATGAAAAAATCAGAAAAGAGACATTACAAATTAATGAGGGGAGAGAATGTTCATTTTTCTATTATGGAAAGGGAATCATCTTGCCAAAGTTCTAGATCCCATCCCAGATTATTTGGTAATGACCTTTCTAGCACTCTTAATGTAATAAATGAAGAGACTATTAAATAGTACAATACACCTAGTTTAGATGAAAGAAATAGCAGAAATCTTTTTCAACAAAGTACGAACCCTTTCCTATTTGATTATTCTCAAGAATAAATAGGACCAAAACACTTAGATCCTGAGAGTTTTAATGATGAAAAAATTGCTAGTACTAAGTTTACCATCCCTGATCCTGATGAGATTGAGGTCCTGAGAATGCAGCTTGCTGAGAAAGAAGCTATAAATAAGAAATTGCAAAAGGAGAAGGGAGAAAAAATTACAAAAGATTTTGAAGAAAAGTAGAGATTACTTAGGAGAATTGCTGCCCTAAAGAATAAAAATGAAATAGTAACCAATGCATGGCAACTAGAGATTATAGATCAAGTTGAATAGCTTAAGATATAAGAACAAAAGTTTTTGGAAACTCAGAATATGAACTTAGATGGACCTATAATACAATAAATTAAGAAATATAGTGCTCTAGAAGCTAATAACAATAAACCAAAAGATGTAGGGCATGCTATTGATGCTAAATATAAAAGGAAATAGAAGAAGATTGGTGTTAAATTCAAGGAACCAACAAAAATTGTTCAGATCCATGATTCCATGTCACCTTTTGATATTGACTTGGAGAAGAAAAGGAAAGAAAAGGATGCTTTGGTTAAGAGGTTGCAAATTGTAGAAAATGAAGTAGCCATAGCTGAGATAAGAAACAAGATTAAATTCTAGGAAAATGCTATGAGGTAGTCTACAGTTATGCTTAAAGGTGATGGTGGATCTAATGATGCAAATCAAAATACTACTAAGGTAACTATTTCTTTCTTATCTTCATTTTCACTTAAAATAGATCTTAATAAATCTATTGGTGATGCTAGCACTAGTAATATTGTGGATAACACTAAGAAATATATTGACCATCATCCTAAGATTGATTTACAAAGGAGACCCACCCAATTAGAGGGTTATAGACAAATATGTTTTGATGGAATCCCTAGTTACCTTAAGCCCATCCTACAAGAAATAAGGAAAAAATCTAAATTTTCTAGGAACAATGCTATCGTATGTGAGGACCATTTGAAGTGTTTTCTTGATATGATGAGTGATTATGAGGTTAAGGTTGAAGATGTTATTATAAAAAAAATTGTTTAGTCATTAACTGAAGATGCTACAGAATGGTTCAAGATACTTCCCAAATTATCTATTTTTGATTACAAAGATATTGACTATTGTTTCAAAGAGAAATATGGTGATAAGTAGAATCAAAGCTATATCTTAAGTGAATTTAGTAATATTAAGAGGTTGCCTAATGAGTCTATCACTAAATTAAATAATTAGTTCAAAAAAAGGATGTATAAGCTCATGTAAGCCATGTGAGTTGATGACAATATCTGTTTGATTGCCTAATTGAATGCTTTTGATGAAAAAATGGCATATCAGCTTAGAGGCAAAGAACCTGGGACTTTAAGAGATGCTTTTAGAATTGCTATGAATGTAGAGAATAACTTGAGATTTTTAGGGAGACTAGAAAGTAAAAGAGATGATCCTAGGTTGTTTGGGAATAAAGGAAATAGAAACGAAGATCACAAAAGTGGAAGTGGAAAAAAGCAAGACCCTAGTGAGATAAGTCAAGTTCTAAATGCTATAAAGAGTCTGAATCTCCCTCAGGTAAAGAATGGTTGGAGTCCCATTGAAAATAGGATCCTTATCAATCAAATTTCAATAGACAAAATAGGTTTCAAAATTTCCCCTATAACACCACTTGGAAAGATGGTCAACCTAATGTTCCTCCCCCTAAGAATACCAACGGTAAGGTCACCCCTAATCCCTTCTCAAAAAACTCTATAAATTTAGTTGATGATCCTAAATTCACTACTAAGCCTACATGGTGCTTTGTATGTCAATTACCCCATGCTCCTCAATCTTGTGCAGTAGCCTTGTCCTTCCTTGGAAATTAGACTATAGTCGAAAATTTTCAAAAACATGAAGAAAATAATGATGATGTAGGATGTAATATGTTTGAGTCAAATTATGATTATTCTAATTATGAAGATTATGATAGAGATGTAAATGAACAAAGTCAGTTTCAAAATGAAATGCAATAACAAGTCTTTTCTAATGAGAGTGATGTTGAAGACAATGTTTGTAACATGGTAAATGCCAAAGAAGAAGTGACATTGAGGAATCCTTCTAGGGAAGAGATTGATCAAATTACTACTAACATGATAGCTCAAGTGTTGACTAGAAACATGGCTCAAAAGGAGGGTAATGACAAGGTGGCTAGTATGTTTATAAAATGAGCTAATCTAAAAAGGGGTAAAGATGTGAAGTTTAAATAAATCCCTACTGAGAAGGTTTAAATTACTAATAAGGAATGGGAACCAAAGAAGATGGATAATCCCAAGGTTTTTGAGTTCACAAATAATGCTCCAAAGAAGCTATATGAGAAGATACCAAAGGCAATCACTATAAGTGACAAGAATCACCAAGGTGTTGTAAACACTTTAGATAAACATAATGAAAAAAGCAATATGGTTATTGATGACTCATCTAATTCTTCTATAGATATGACTGCTGTGTTATCAAAAATCACTATCAAAGTCCCTTTGTTTGAATTGTTAAGAATCCCTGAAGATAGAAATAAAGCCATAACATGGTTGGGAGATATAGATATAAAGATAAGACATGAGTGTAATGAAAATCACAATCCCAAGGAAAGTAGTAAAGAAAGGGTGAAGGATAAAGAAGCTGAAGTAGTTATGTCTCAAATTCCTCAGACATTTTTGGATAACTCTATAAACCAATGTTTGGGAAATGCTGAGCTATTTTTCTTGAGTATTTTAGTGAATGGTAAGACATTAAAAAATTTCATAATTGACTCTGGTGATGCCTTTTGAAATAGTGAAGGAATTAGGTGTGAATATAGATAATACTTAGGGAAGATGTTGTGTTATGGATAAAAGAGAAGTGATAGTCATAGGTACTATTAATTCTTTACCATATAGACTAACAACATGTCCTGACAAGGAACTTACTATGAGTGTGTTGGTTATTGATATTTCACCTTAGTATGGTATGTTGTTATCTAGAAAGTGGAGTTCTACCATGGTAGGGAGTTTATAATGTGATTTATCATTTTCTACCTTCAACATTGAGAGGAATTTAATAAAAGTAAATAGGGAGCCTAAAAGTATATATATATAATAGAAGAGGAATAGAGGATGATATGAGAAACATTTTGGATACAAATATTAATGCATTCTAAGTTGAGGTTTAGACTTTGAAGAAATCCAAGCATAAATCCTAGATGGTAGTAGAAGCTGACACAAAAATAGACAAAGGTGATCTATGGACTATGTTTTCTAATGGTGCATGTTTTAAGGATGGATCTGGTGTAGGTATTTTGTTGAAATCTCTAGTAGGGGTAACATACAAATTGATGCAGGAGCATCCAGAGGTATAAGGGCAATCTTGTGTCACCTAAAAAAATGTACTTAGACTTAGTTTATGTTTCATGTGTTTTCATTTCTAGATACCCATTTGGGTCAAATAAAAGTTTCAATTCTCACAGTTCCACTATTGGTGTTCTCGGTTAGAGTTTTTAATCACCTTGGGATACATGTAAATGCCAGAAAAATAAGAGTATGTAATTGAGCCATCATTTTGGTGAACTAGAAGGTGTAAATTGGTTAGATGATTGTAATTATAATTTGGAGCATTCCAGAAAAAGAATTAGGTCAAAAGGCCCCATGGTTTGAAAGTTATCATAGTGTTTTAATTTCTGGAGACATCCTAAGAATGCTTCAAAGTTAGGTTAGGGGCATTAAATGACCTCAAATAGGGCCAAAAATGGAGGATGTGCAAAGCTGGTCCGTAGGGCTATAGAGTTCTTTGAGATCTTTTCAAAAATGTAAATAGTTCGTCAATTAGAGCTACGATTCAAAATTTATGCGTCTCGAAAGTTCGATTACCATTTCTGGATTCTTCTAATTTTGTGCCAACTTCTAATGCTACTTCTAGAGCCTTCTATTTGGTCAGTGGATGCCTACTAGAAATTTTTAGAATGTATTCCTAATCCTTAACCCTCTGGGGTCTATTTAAAGAACATTTCTAGCATTATAAAAGTCAGTTCGGAGTGGAGTTTGAGAGAAGGTACTGGGACAAGAATTTATCTTCAGATTTATGCTATTGTAAGCCCATAGGGCATGTTTTGGAGTCTTTTTCTTTGCAGTAAGTGTACTAGCATATTTTCATAGTTAATAAAATTTTCCCTTTCCTATTGTCTCCATTCTATACTTGGGTTGTGTCCCCATCAAGTGGTATCAGAGCTGGTTTTCGTAAGTGTGTAGACAGAGTGCTGACTATGAGGTAGTTTGCACCAGGACTGTGTGCTTGTGGGTTTGAGTTAAGAAAATGCCTCCATGAAGAGAGCATGGTGGAAGGGATAGAGCTATTAATCTTGAGGAGGTTAGAGCCCTCCAAATTCAGGTATAAGCTTTGCAGGAGGAGCTCCGTAGGGGAACAAATGTTACTGTAGGTGACAAAAGTGAGGACAACAATGAAGAAGAAGAAATTGGACTAGAAGGGGAAGTTGACAAGGAAGTTCTGAATTCGGTAGAGGAGAGGATTTTTAGGGCCATTACAAAGTTTGGGAAAAGACGTACAATTGATGTGGGTGTATTTTTAGGAAATGTGAAACTAGATGAGTTGATCGACTGGATCAATGAACTGGAAGAGTACTTTGAGTATGAGGATATCAGGGATCCAGATAAGGTTAAGTTTTGAAAGGCCAAACTAAAAGGCCATGCCAAAATTTTGTGGCAAGAGGTTCAATTGGAAATAAATAGAAGACGAAATGATAAGATCACAAGGTGGGATCACATGGTGGATGAACTAAAGAAGCAGTTCATTCCTATTGACTACAAGCTTGATTTGTTTAAGAAGATACATGGGATAAAGCAAGCAGGGAAATCAGTCTAAGAATATACAGAGGAGTTTTATCAACTTTTGATTAGAGTAGGGCATGCAGAAGCAAATAAGGAGAAGGTTTCTCATTATATCAATTGGTTGTGACCTAGCATCTAGGAGGAATTAAGTCTGGTAAAAATGACCAGTATTGAAGAGGCATACCAGTTTTCCCTATGAGTTCAAGAGAAGCTAAGTAAGAGGTTTGAAGCAAGACAAAGGGGGCGCGATCAAGGAAGAAGGGGTAGTGGTAGGTCATCTGGAGGCCAAAATGAAACCCAAAAGAAAAATGAAGATGTGGGTACTAGCAGGAACTAGAGGAACGAGGGTTTCAACCGCTCCCATGATCAAGAGTTTTAAAATCAGAGAGGAAGAGGTAGAGGACATGGACAAAGAAGAGGAGGCTTTCATGGTACCTATTTCCATTGTAATGAAGAAGGTCATCGTGCCTTTGAATTCCCTCAACAACAAGAAAGGATAGACAAGAGAGCTGAGGGTCAAGCTAGGGTTGCTCATGTGGATTAGGATGCATAATCATCACATTTAGAGGATGTAGAAAGAGGAGAGAGTTTGGTAAATAAAAGGGTCCTACTAAGTGGTGAGATTGAACTAGGACAAAGAAGGAGTCTATTATGTACCAAGTGCAAGTGTGAGGATAAATGTTGTGATGTGATCATTGATAGCGGTAGCACTGACAACTTGGTGTCAGAAGAGATGGTCTCTAAGCTGAAGCTCATGAGGGAGAAACACCCCAGCCCTATTGGATTTCTTGGGTGAAGGATGATAATAAGGTCCTAGTAAGTGAACAATGTTTAGTGAAGTTCAAAATTTGGAGTTACCATGATGAAGTTCTCTGTGATGTTATTCCAATGGATGTTTGCCATCTATTGTTGGGAAGACCATGGTAGTTTGATAGGCATGTAGTACATGATGGTTATGCAAACACATATTCTTTGACCAAGGATGGAGTTTTCCACAAACTAAAGCCCATGTAAAAGGAAGGCAAAAAGGTATGTAGCAATGCTAGGATTTGTAGAAAGTTTCTAGATGGAATGAAACATCAGTATATGTGCTATGCTTTGATCCCTAGGAAAGATAAAGAAGGTAGTAGTGAAATACCACTTGAAGGTTTAGATTTACTAGGTGAGTTTGGAGATATCATCTCTGATAATGTTCTAGAAGGATTTCCATTGGTAAGGAAAATTAGTCATCAGATAGATTTAACTCTAGGAGCTATTTTTCCTAACAAGGTTGCTCAGAGGATGACTCCTACTAAAATTGAGAAGATAAATAGACAGGTTCAGCAGCTATTAAGGAAGGGCTTGATTCAAGAGAGCCTAAGTCCATGTAAAGTACCTCCAGTACTGGCACCAAAGAAGGATGGAGAGTGAAGGATGTGTATAGACTCTCGAGCTATAAATAGGATAACCATCAAGTATCTATTTCCTTTGCCAAGAATGGATGATCTTATGGACTGCTTGAGTGGAGCTCAGTACTTCACAAAGATAGATCTCAAGAGTGGCTATAATCAAATATAGATACAAGAAGGAGATGAGTGGAAAATAGCCTTCAAGACCAAGGAGGGTCTTTATGAGTGGTTAGTCATGCCCTTTGGATTGATGAACGCCCCAAGCACCTTCATGCAGCTTATGAATGAGGTACTTAAGAAGTTCTTGGGAAAATTTGTTATTGTCTATTTGGATGATATTTTAATTTTTAGCAAGACTTTGGAAGAACATTTATTGCATATTCGTAGTGTTCTTGATAGGTTAAGGGAAGAGAAACTGTTAATTTATTTGAAGAAGTGTATCTTTGCAAAAAGGGAGTTAGTCTACTTGGGGTTTTTTATATCACCTGAAGGTCTCAAAATGGATCCAAAGAAGGTAAAAGCCATCTTGGAATGGCCTACTCCAAGGTCTGCTACTGAGGTAAGATCATTTCATGGTCTGGTTAGTTTTTACAGGAAGTTCATTAAGAATTTCAGTGGCATATGTGCACCCCTGACTGACACAATAAGAGGGGATAGAAAAGAGTTGAAATGGACTGTGGCAACTACGAGAAGTTTTGAATTGCTAAAGAAGAAGGTGATAGAACAACCTAGGTTGGCACTTCCAAATTTTAGAAAGGTTTTCCAGGTGGATTGTGATGCTAGTGGCAGTGCTATTGGGGCTGTATTAAGCCAAGAAGGTAAGCCTATTGTATATTTTAGTGAAAAATTGAATGATGCAAAAAGGAAGTATTATGTTTATGATCAAGAGTTCTATGCAATAGTTTAGGCCTTAAAGAAATGGAGGCATTATTTATTACCAAAGGAATTTGCTTTGTATACTAATCACTTGGCATTACAATACCTAAATAGCTGAGGAAAATTGAATAAGAGGCATATGAAGTGGGTAGAGTTCTTGCAGAGCTATACATTTGTGTTGAAGCATATAAGTGGAAAATCTAATAGGGTTGCAGATGCATTAAGTAGGAGGCAGTTGTTGCTAATAGTAATGTAGGTTGAAGTAGTTGGGTTTGATGAACTCAAGAACCTGTACCCTAAGGATCTTGATTTTTCTGAAGTGTGGAAAGCTTGTAAAGAGCCTGTTGCTATATATAGAACTAAGTGGTTAGACTATCTAATTCAGGATGTAATGTTATTCAAGGGCAGTTAATTATGCATTCCAAGGAGTTCCACAAGGGAAAATCTGATTAAGGAGAAACACAATGGAGGGATGGTAGGACATTTTGGTCGAGATAAGACCATTGCCATTCTTAGAGAACATTATTTTTGGCCTCAAATTTCACAAGATGTGAAGAATTTTGTACAGAGTTGTCAGATTTGTCAAGTTGCCAAGGGATATAGTACAATACTGGGCTATATCAGCCGTTGCCTATTCCATCAAAGCCATGGAAGGACATAAGTATGGATTTTGTTCTTGGATTACCGAAGACACAACGGGGTAATGAATCAGTATTTATGGTGGTTGATAAGTTCTCCAAAATGGCACATTTCATTCCATGCCACAAAACTCATGATGTTGTCCGTATTGCAGACTTGTTTTTCAGAGAGGTGGTAAGACTACATGGCCTCCCAAGGAGTATAGTTTCTGACAGAGATAATAAATTTGTGGGGTATTTCTAGAGAACATTGTGGAAGAAGTTGAGAACAGACTTGAAATTCAGTTCCACACATCACTTGCAAACTGACGGCCAAACAAAAGTGGTAAATAGAAGTTTGGGAAATTTGTTGAGATGTTTAGTTGGGAATAAGCCCAAGGGGTGGGATTTGATTCTACCACAAGCAGATTTTTCTTATAATAACTCTATATACAGGAGTACTGGTAGATCACCATTTATAATTGTATATGGAAGTAGCCCAAGGACTGCACCAAAATTGAGGAAGATAGAGCAAGGGGAGAGGACAAGTGCTGAAGCTGAAGAATTTGTTGAACATATCAAGCATCTACATGAGGAGGTCCAGGCACACATTACCAACATGAACCAATAGTATAAAGCTAGGGTTGAACAAAGGAGAAGACATAAGGAATTCCAAGTAGGGGATCTAGTCATGGTACACTTAAGAAAAGAAAGATTTCTAGCCAGCACTTAGAACAAGATGAAAATGAAAAAATTTGGCCCTTGCAATATTTTGAAGAAACATGACTCAGGAAATGCATATGAGGTGGGTTGGCAGATGGTATTCACATTTCTCCTATTTTCAACATTACAGACTTAACAGAGTATCATGATGACGGTGCAGATGAGGAGCCGATGTTAGAGCCATGTCCAATTCCTACTTCTAAGAAGGAGGAGATAGAAGACATTCTAGATCATCATGTGGGTAGGAGTACCAGACATAGGCATTATGAAGAGTATTTGATTTAGTGGAGAGGATGGTCAATAGAGGAATCAACTTGGATTTCAGTAGCTGAAGTTTCCCATTTGGGACTTCCTCTACCATTCATAAAGTGACAGGGTGACTTTTTAATCTACCCTGGGTGTCTAATGTAGGAGCATCCAGAGGTATAAGGGCAATCCTGTGTCTCCCAAAAAAAGTACTTAGACTTAGTTTTTGTTTCATGTGTTTTCATTTCTAGATACCCATTTGGGTCAAATAAAAGTTTCAACTCTCATAGTTCCATTATTAGTGTTCTAGGTTAGAGTTTTTAATCACCTTGGGATACATGTAAATGTTGAAAAAATAGGAGTATGTAATTGAGCCATCATTTTGGTGAACTAGAAGGTGTAAATTGGTCGGATGATTGTAATTTTAATTTAGAGCATTCCAGAAAAAGAATCAGGTCAAAAGGCCCCATGGTTTGAAAGTTATTGCAATTTTTCAGTTTTTGGAGACATCCTAAGAATGCTTCAAAGTCAGGTTAGGGGAATTAAATGACCTCAAACCAAGCCAAAAAATGGGGGATGAGAGAAGCTGGTCCATAGGGCTATAAAGAACTTCAAGAGCTTTTTGGAAATGTAAACAATTTATCAATCAAAGGTACAGTTCAAAAGTTTGGTTATCGTTTTTGGATTCTTCTAATTTTGTGCTGACTTCTAATGCAACTTTTAGAGCCTTCTATTTAGTTGGTGGATGCCTACTAGCACTTTCTACAATGTATTCCTAATCCTTAACCCTCTGAGGTCTATTTAAAGAACATTTCTAGCATTGTAAATGGTATTTCAGAGTTGAGTTTGAGAGAAGGTACTGGGAGAAGAATTTATCTCCAGATTTATGCTATTGTAAGCCCATAGGGCATGTTTTGGAGTCTGTTTCTTTGCACTAAGTGTACTAGCATATTTTGATAGTTAATAAAATTTTCCCTTTCCTATTGTGTCCATTCTATACTTGAGTTGTGTCCCCATCACAAATTCTCTTTTACATTGATTTTCCCTTGTACCATCAATATAGTAGAATATGAGGCTTTGATATTGGGACTTAGATTAGCTCACAAGCATGGGATAAAATGTTTGCATGTTGTAGGAGATTTTGAATTAGTTGTGTCCCAAGTAAGAAATGACTATTTTTCAAAAAATAAAAGATTAAAACAATATACGAATGGTGTATGGGATATGATTGAACACTTTGATGCATTTGGGATAGTTTTGAAAGATAGGACTAATAACAAGATGGAAGACTTACTAGCAAATATAGCAATAAAACCTGATGATATTACATTTGCTAGTATATCTAAAATTGAGACTAAAACTAGGCCCTCTTTTCCTAATAATGTCCAAAATTGGCAAGTATTTGAAGATGATAAGGATATTCTAAGACTTTTGGACTATGAGAATATGTTGTCAGACAAGAAATTGATTGTGCAACCTATGTAGAGAATATAAATGGAAAAGATACCATTTTTGGGCAGAAGGTTTTTCAATCAAAGACAAATAAAATCCCAAAGGGTTTAGTTGTTTTAGAAACTATCTTTGACAACCAAGACAAATAACAAGTTGATACCAATAAGTATGATGCTAAAGATCTAGAAGAGGTAAATTTGGGAACTAAGGAAACACCTAAGAAGGTATATATTGGTAAGAAATTGCCTCCTAAAATTAGGCAAGACCTAATAGATTTTCTAAGGAAAGAAGTATACACATGTGTTTGCATGGTCATATGATGACTTAAAAGCTTATAGGGAAGATCTTTTTTAGCATGAAATCCCTTTGAAACCAGATACTAAATCTTTTAGGAAAAAACAAAGGCCAATAAATCCAACTTTGGCTACCAAAATGCAAGATGAATTAATCAAGTTAAAAGATGTAGGGATCATAAAGCCTATTATACATTCATCTTGGGTGTCTAATTTAGTACCTATTAGGAAGAAAAATGGAGACATAAGGTTATGTGTTGATTTTAGGAATTTGAATATATCTTCATTAGAGGATAATTATGGATTGCCAAATATGGAAGCCATGTTGCAAAGGGTCACTGGTTTTGAACTTATATCTATGATGGATGGATTTTCAGGTTATAATCAAGTGGTTGTTAAAGAATAAGAACAATTTAAGACTGCTTTCACCACTCCATGGGATACTTATGTATATGTCAGGATGCCTTTTTAGCTTACTAATGTTGGGGCTACTTTTCAAAGGGCTATGGATGTGGCTTTTGCTAATATTATTGATAAATTTTTGGTTGTATATCAGGATGACCTAACTACTTATTCTAAGGATGAGAACGATTATTTCATACATCTAGAAAAGGTATTTATTAGAGCCCTTAAGTATGGTATCTCCTTAAATCCAAGGAAATATAGTTTTGGTGTTACTGAATAAAAGTTGTTAGGGCATCTAGTTGGTAAGCATGGAGTGAGGATTGACCCTAAAATGGTAGAAGCAATAGAAAAAATTTAAAAGCCCAAAAGTGTTAAAGGTATTTAATCATTCTTTGGGTAGATTAACTTTTTGAGAAGATTTGTGACTAATTTTGCAGAGATTAGTTGGCCTATATCAAGAATGTTAAAGAAAGGATTTGAGTTAAAATAGGATGGTGAGCCTAACATTGCATTCCAAAAGATCAAGAAAGCTATTAAGGTTGCTCCTATTCTTAGAGCACCTAATTATGATAAGCTAATGCGTATATTTTCCTTTTCTTCATTTCACACGATTGTTGGAGTATTGTTACAGAAAAATAAGGAAGGTTATGAGAAGTCCATTGCATTTTTTCGAAAATCTTTGCATGCGTCAAAGCTAAAACAAGCATATACATTGGTGAAAGGGGTAAAATCTTTTAGATGTTACCTAATGAGGGCCACTATTATTGCATTTTTCCCTACTATTGATGTAAAGGACATCTTTTCACAATAAGAGGTATCTGGTAGAAGATGTAGGTGGATCAATAGAATACAAGAATTTAATATTGATATTTAGATTACCAAACTAGTTAGAGGTCAAGACCTAGTCAAATCAATGGCAAAAGCCAATTTAGAGGCAAACCAAATCAATTAGCTTGATGATGGTTGCAGGGACAACCTTTTTGATATGGATACTTTTGACTGGTATAGAGATGTGATTTATTATTTGTAGAATATGAAATCCCCACTAGGATTAACAGACAACCAGAAAGATCTCTGAAGTTGTAGGCTATAAGGTATGTTATAGTGCAAGGGTAGTTGTGGTGGAGAAATATGGAAGGGTTCCTTTTGAAGTGTGTAGATGAAATTGAGTCTAAAAGGATCTTAATAGATATGCATGAAGGTATGTGTAGGGGTCATTATATGGTTAAAACAACTACTCATAAAATCCTCAAGGTTGGCTTTTGGTGGCCAACACTTTTTAGAGATGCTCATGAGTTTGTCAAGATATGTGATGCTTGTAAAAGGTTTAGTGGAAAGTTAATTTTTTTTGGGAATTTACCATTAAGACTTTTTGAAGTGTAGGCACCATTTCAACAATAGGAAATTGATTTCATTGGTGAGATTTCAAATAAGTCTAAAGGTGGACATTCTTGGACCCTGGTAGCTACTAATTACTTCACTAAGTGGGTTGAAGAAATTCCTACTAGGAATGCAACATGTAAAGTAGTGATTAATTTCATTATAAATAATATTGTGACCAAGTTTGGATGCCCACAAAATATTTTCAATGATAATGCTATGTGTTTCAGATCTAAGGAATATATTTTTTTTGTAAGAAGTATGGAATTACAAAATACACATCATCACCTTATGACCCCCAAGGGAATGGTCAGGCATAATCAAGCAATAAAAGTATGCTAAAAATCATTAAGAGGATTTTAGGAGAGAACAAGAAGGCGTGGGATTGAAAACTACCATTAGCTCTATGGGCTAATAAGGTTACTATGAAAAAGGCCATTGGATGTGCTCCTTTTGATTTGGTCTATGGTATACAAGCTAGACTTCTACAAAATAATTTAAAGGAAATGCATAAATTTGTTCAACTTTATGAAGCTGATATCATTGATGAGATGCAACTCAAGATGGATGATATCATGCAATTAGAAGAAACAAGAAGAGAGTCTTCTATTCAAAATGCCAAGTTACAATCACAGATATGAAAAAAGTGTCATTGAGAGGAAATTTGAAATAGGCACATGGTATTAATGTGAAATGCTAGAATCGAAGATAAAGGAAAACATTGAAAATTTTACCCAATTTGGCTTGGCCCATACAACATTTGTGATACAAATGGTGAAGACTCATATTTTTTGAGGGATTTAACTAGAGATATTCTTGAATCGCCAATTCATGGAAAATTCTTGAAAAGATACTTTTCCTAAAGTATCTATTTTCCATGAACAATAGTTTTAAGGTGTTTTGTGTCCCTGTACATTATGTATATTTTTGTAAATCCCTATAAATATCTTTTTATAGTCTAGTTCCCTATTTATGTTGTTCTATTTTGTGCTCTCTGATGAAGTTGTCATTCATGTATCAAGTGTGTGGTTTGTTGTTCCATAAATTCTAAATTCTTGCATAGACTCAAGTAGTCTATCATCCCCTGATAGAGCCATTGCTGATCTAATTTTTCATAGTACAAAGAAGTTCCAAAAATTTGGTGAAAAAATATATAATTCTTGAATCTTGTAGATTAGGGTTTCTTTTCTTATAATTTTTCAAATTTTATGTTACCCTAGTCTTGCCTTGATTTATTTGTTGCTTAAATTTTTTTAAATTATCAAGGTTTGTCATCAACACAGTCATTAAAATGCCTTAAGTATATTAAAACCCTAGGTTATTTTTTAAATTTTTGAAAGGGTTTGCAAAATTCTTAAGTTCCTCTCTTTACAGTCTTATAGTGTTTGGGTTTCATGTAAGAATGAAATGCTTTCTTGCTTATATTTTTGTGGTCATGCTTCACCAAGTGGTGTAGAGGCATAAAGGAATTCATGTCTCATAGGGATATGGTTATGTATTCTATAATAGAAAAGAAATCCACTTTGGGGTTCTCTAGTTATATGATTGACCCTCGAGTGGAGAGGCGTAAAGGGTTGTTATGATTTGGAGATGGTCTTACGATTCCAAAATGATAAGCCAAGTAGGTGAGCAAAAGGAGTTCATTAAAGTATTTCTGATCATACATTGTTCTTTTAAGCATATGAGAATAACAAGTTTAAACATCACCATGTTTGTTGTTTTATGGGGGTATGAGTAATGTAATGAGTAGACAAGTAGAAGGGTGGATTTCTTTGTTTCATGCACTCACATTTCATTGAATGCTATAAAAGCATAAAGGCCCATGATGGCATAAAGGATGTCTCATAAGAAGACATAAAGTGGTTTTATGGTTCTACGTATAAGGGGGACTCATAAGAGTGAAGTAAGGCTTAATTTTATCTAATGCCTTTGCTACTTTGACTTGCAGGCAATTGTAAAGCAATATTATAAAGAAGACAATGTTGTGTGTGACCTATTGAGTTGTCAGATTGGCCTTGATGAGAAGAAATCAAATGATGACATGTCATACATGTTATATAGGCCTATCCCATAGGTAGATGACTTAAGTTTTTCATTTTGCATATGCTTAAATTAATGGTGATGTTCTTTTTCTATTTTCCTGAGATTTGATCTGGGTCATTGATTTGTTGAAAAGAAACTCATCTCATTACATCCTTATGATTGCATAAATATCATATGAATGAAGAGTTGTTTCATCCCTTTCTCTATGGTTACAAGATTGGTCTAAGTGTAGGAGCATAAAAGATAGATAGGTGAATGAAAAGAAGGCTTTACATGGGTATGAGAAGGGTGAAGCATAAGAACAAGATGTAGATTGTAAGGGTTTTCCAATGCTATGAAGAATGAGGTAACCTGTGTGGGCATAAGGGAGAATAAACAAAAGGAAAAAGGCATTACGATGACATGGGGAAATCTCCAAGCATTTGACCAGAGGAGGGATTTGTAAAGCATTATGATGTTTTCAAAATTGAAGCAAGCATAAGAGCATAAAGAAAGTTTTAAAAGGCTCTGGTGGTATGTGTGCGTATGAGCATAAAAGGTAAAATGAAAAATGTAGCCAAGGCTTTATGTTGATACAAGATTTGTTAAAGCATAAGCACAAAGAGGCATGTTAAGAAGGCTTGAGATTCTATAGTATAAGAGATCGTGTAAGAGCATAAAAGGAATTACAAAATCATTTTTAAAGAGCCCTAATGCTTCTATGCTTGGATTTTTTTGAAAGAATCACCAAAAAGACCTAAAGGTTTGCTAGCTTTATCTCTGGGGTTATGAAGATTGAAGGGTTTTGACTCAGTGTAAAAGTGGAAGATGGAATTTGAATAAGAGAGCATCTGAGGCATCATGCTAGATAACAAGAAAGAAGAAATTCACTAGGGCCAAGTAAAATGAAGCACAGAAAAGTAATTCAAGGTCAAATTACACAACTAATATTCTTTGCTGACAACCTCTAAGGGTGTTAATAAAACTCATGCATGTAGAATTTGTTAATGCTAGTAGATTGCATGAATAAAATAAAAAGATTTGATTGAACGTTTAGAATATTTTCCATTCCAAAGAGATCATTTTTTCTATTCTAAGAATTTTAGGTGTCCATAGCTTTGTGACCTCTATATTAAAGTTGCAAGAATTTGAGATAAATTTTGCAAAAAAAATGGCTGCAATGGATGTTGAAGAGGTCCCTACTAAGGAGGTGGAAGTTAAAGATGAAGGTGATGATGTCATAGAGGTTATAGTCGAGGAAAAAAGAAGAAGGGTGCAGTAAAAATAGAGAAGAAGTCAAGGGTTAGAAAGCTGAACAAGCATGTAGAGGATGGGTTAAAAATTCTTCCAGGGTCATCCAATGCAATTTCAGAAAATGACCATATTTTCAAAGACCATTACTTCCTATGTAGGGATGCAAAAGACCCTAAGGTCAATGGTTTTAATTTTTTTTTGTGTTTCTATCAATGTGCCAGTGTGTAAACCATGAAATAGAAATATGGTAAAATTGATATTCCTTGTGGTATTTGTTAATGTGGACTATTGAAGGCTCTGATGAATTCTTACAATCTAGTTACAAGGTCATTCCACAAGCACAATGGGAGTATTCTATGCACTCTTGACAGGACATCTTTTATAGAAGATTTTGGTTTGGAGGGACAAATGGATGTGCCCATAGATATTGAGGATTTATAGCATAAATTTGGGAGGAATAAAAATTATTTTATGAACAATGTGATGCTACTCCACATTCCTTATAGTGTAAAAAACGCAGGGCTGATTCCAAAGAAAGTGCATGATCATTTACCATTGAGTAGATTCAAAACCTACTTCAAGAACACAATGTATGGAATACATAAGGTTTTGGGAAGTGATGGGGTAGAGGATTGTGTCTGTGGTTCATTATTTTTGATGGCATATGACACACAAGACCCTTTCCACAACAAAGAATATGATTATTTGACATTGATCATGGACAACATGCATCATCAAATTGTCAATGCCAAGAAAGGAGAGATGAAGTACTTCAAATTCCACAATTCTTCATTGCTCATGCACCTAATCCTATAAAAGAACATTAGCCACATCAGTCAAGATTTCATTGATTAAACTTTTTATGAATTTGGTAAGTTACCTGTGCAAGTATGCACTTGCATTTGGGATAAGAATTTTCATTATTCAAATGCAATTGTGTTTTTCAATTTGGTTAGTTCTGTTATCATGAGAATGGTAGTTTATACTTTTTTAAGGACCCCCAATGTTTTGAGAACATTACTTAGACCTTCTGATGTGGATGATAAAGTGAAATTAGATCATAATTGAGGTGACATATTTTTGTTTAAGGAATGTACTTTGATGAGAGTCTATGCATGCCCACAACCACCCCATTTATTTCCTAAGTATCTTCCTCATAGGTTAGCTATACTTGAATTCTTTTGGCAATTTTTATTGATGAACAAAGAGATGATTCCTCCTTCCCTATACAAGCCCACATTTGTCTATAGAAGTTTTAAGGTAGGAGATTTTGAAATTGGTAAGAATGCATATGAAGAACTAAGTGAATACCTAGGTGAGTATAAGTTTTCTACTAGACCTTATAGAATGTATGACCCATAGAATTACATAACAAATGAGGTAAAAGTCATAACAGGTTTTTCTACATCCTAGCAAACCAATCCTTGTAGAAGATTTGATTGCTAACATAGTACCAATAGGGCACACTGATGAGCTACTAGGAAAATATTGTAGGAAAATTTGAGAAAGATGGTAGAAAAATTTGATTATATCATGTCTCAAATGCCAAATGAGCTAGAGGGAGAGGAAGCAACTGTGAACAGAGAATCCCCTGAGCCAGATGTGTAGTTAGAGGTTGCCGTTGAGGAGGAACAACTATCATCTTCAATATGGGTTCCAAAAGGAAACAAGAGGTAGAAAACAATGCAAATCCTAGAGAGGGTGGTAAGTAGGGTCTTGCAGGTGATGCCAAGAAATGATCAATATTTTGTTCATATCAGGCATAATTATTTGTAGTAAAGGGCAAAAAAATAAAGAAGAGCCTCAACTAATCTACAAATTATAGCTTCTAGATTGGATGATAGATGCATCCAATCTAAGAAATTTATGGAAGATGATGATTATATCAAATCATCTAAATTTAAAATCTTTTTATACAAAATTAAGCAAAATGAGCTTACATTGAGCCTCATGCCAAGAGAGGATCTTGAAAAGAATAAGGAATTGGTTGATAAGCTATTGGAATATGATCTAGATAGTGAGATAATGACCCCTACAAAAGCCAAGGAGTTGGTTCATAGGAGTGGCATGATTTTAGTGCCAAGATGGGATATAGAGAAAGCCTTTGTTCTAGACCAAATGAGAAGGAAAGATAAGGCAATTAGCTATAAAGCTAGTAGTAGTGAAGGCCTAAAGAGAGGGTTAGGTTTTAATGTAGATACAAAGATCCTAGTAGTATGGAGTGTTGCCCCTAACACCAATAAATTTAGAATGATGGATATCAAGGAGATTACTTAGGGAAACATGATTGTCTAGACATTGGATACTACCATTGCAAAGAAATATCCAGCCTAGTTAAACACTTTGCACTCATGAATGAGGCAAAGGTGGATCAGATTGAAGATAGGCTTGGTGCAGCATATGATGAGTGTTTAGATGTGAAAAGATTATATGAGGAAGAGCTGAAGACTAGCTATGTGCAAAAACAAATGATAGAAGAGTTGGAGGGAAAAATACAGAGCTAAGGATCAGAAGTGGCATCCCTAAAAGACCAACTCAAGACTACACTAGATGCTAAGCATGCAAAAAGAAATGTTGAAAAGGTAAGGTACTTTGTTGAAATAGAGTCCCAAATAGAAGACATACCCATAGGGGTGACAATGCCTATGCTAGTGGTGAATATGGAAGTAGAGGTTCCCTAATCTAATAATGCAAAAAAGAAGGGTGTGATGATAAATATGAAAAATCACAAGGTAAGCATCTTGAAGAGGATCTCTCTAGATGCATATAATGCATTCACCAACTTGCAAGTAGTAGAATAAATGTGCAAAGAAGCAATAGGTTGGCTTGATCTAATTTTTTAGCAATATGGATCTTATATGCAATTTTTTAATAGATTGATACCATTGCTAGCTAAGAAGCTAGACCTTCCTAATAAGGTTATTTCTATTAAAGAAGGCATAGACAAAGTGAAAGATTTGTTACAATTCTTTATAGGAAAGTTAACAATTATGCAAAATAAGATGAAAGTGTTAAAAAATGGCTTTTATTCTTAAATTCTTTCAATCCTTAATTTTGATGGCCAATTGAAATATTGGAATGAGTGGTTTGGTTCTTTTAACCACATTACAAGTTTTCCACAAGTGGCATCCATTTTTGAAGGTGACCTTAATGAGTTTTATTTCAATGAACTCATTCATAGTCTTTTCAAAATTATGTGAGAGGCAATTGCGGAGACAATAGCTTTACCATTAGGGGGCAATTGAAGAAAAAGACAAAATTGAAGATTTGATGCTCCAGCTATCATGTGCAAATGATTTCACCTTTTTCTATTTATGTTATGATTCATAAATATTTTGAAAAGGTCTTTTGTATTTCTTGTTGTAAAAGGACACCTATTAATCACAATTTCCCTTTGCTTGTTGCAACTCATGCTTATATAAATGTGTTTTCAAGGAATTGTGATGGTCCAAATACTTGATATTTTTCAACTTTCAAGAAAGATACAGTAGGTGCAGTTATATGTAGTTATTTTGAGTTTACTTCTAATTATGTACTCTCTGATGATATATAGAAATTATAGAATGAACAAAATATTCTAGATTTTCTCATTGAATTTCTATTGGTTATTGTATTAGTCATCTAAAAGGACGATGTAGAAGGGTATTTACACTAGATCCGTGTCACCATTTTTGGTCTCCATTTCATGAGTTTGTTAACTTTTAGGTCATTTGAATAAGGTTCAATTGATTAAATGTAGTATGTATGGGTTGTATATTGGTTTTATTGTTTCTTTTAATTCAAGGGATTATGCAAATGCTTAAGTAAAATTAGTAGAATTCATGAGTTTATGAAAAGGATATTTCATAAGAATGGAAATGGGTGATTATAGTTGATGAATCATTTACAGGTTGTTTGAACTAGATCTCCTACCAATAGTTGACTCTTTGCCCCCATAGATAAGGCATTGGTCACATAAATTAGAAATGATTGAGAGTAAATTCTAGCTCTAAATATCAAATCAATTATAATTTCAAAATCATTTTCATTCCATTTTGTTCAAAATAACAAATAATTGTCACCACTCATTTATATCTAGTTTTTGAGTCATAGGTAGCTACTACTTCTAGGAATATTTGTAAACCCTAGGAGAACTATAACCAGATCTTCTTATGAGGGATGTATATAACTCTGAGAATATTTAAAAATTGGATAAACTGTGTATTTGTTTGAAGATAGAAGATGAGAATCAGAATGAAACTAAGGTAGTTTTTCATATAGTAGTTTTCATTTGAATCATCCCTAGGTATACCCACCTTGGTTTTGTAGGTCCCAAAGAGTAGAAAACCTTTCTTGGTTTTGTTGAAGTTGGGTCCAAGTGGTTTGCACATGTAGTTGTTAATAGGAATTGGCTAAGCCTTAGGTTATGTGAGTATTATCACTTTGGTATTGAGCATTTTGTTGTTTAGTAGTTTTAGATACCAATAGGAATGATGATATAGTATCCATTTGATAAACTTTAAAGTTCTTGTTAGCTACATATACCAAAAACATTCTCACTACCTCTATTCTAGAAATAGGTGCAAAATTCTCATCAACATCAATTCCTTCTTTCTACAAATATCCTCTACAAACTAGTCTTTCTTTGTTTCTAACAACTTCACCATGTGCATTAATTTTTTTCTAAATGCCCATTTAGTTCTAATTATTGACATTTTAGTCAAGTTTGTTTATTGGTAATGCTTGGCTTCCTCATTGGTTTTTTCTAATGCTTGATATTTTAGCTCATTGAATGGCATTCTTAAGGATTGATCAACTAAATTGGTGTATGCATGTAGTATGTGATTGTGATGTGGATTGATCTTCATTATTTATCATATGCTTATTTATGAATTTTGTAAGACAACTTGTGGAATATCGGGTTTATTCGATCAAGATTATTATATTAGCAACATGCTGACTTGTGGTCATGCAAGTATTTAGGGAAGGCTTGGGTAGTGTAATAGGCATCAAAGAGAGGGGATCAGAGATTCAAGGAAGGAATTTGGAGTTGAGAATTTGCAAGAAGAGCTAGTAGCTATAGTTTAGGAAAAAAGAAGATTTCCTGGTGGCATGTGAGCACAAGTTTAGATATTTCTTGAGGCCCCTTCATGATTTCTTTGATCTAGGCTAGCTACAATGATTTGGATCTTAAGGGATTTTGTAGAACTATTACTTTATTTGTGTTTGGCCATAACTAGGAAGGCATTAAAACTCAGCACATTGCATGTAATCAATTATTTATGAATAATTTATCTTGTGTCGTGTGTTGGGGGATTGGACATCTCATTTGGGGATTATTTGGGCCTTTCACTATGTCATTATCTAATCCTTTAGGTTGTTTCAATCCATATAATTCTTTCTTCAATGTGTAAACCATATCTTCTTCATATATCGAGGGAAAAGCTTCAAGTTATTTAATATACACCTCATCTTCAAGTTATCCACTTAGAAATGATGATATAGTATCCATTTGATAAACTATAAAGTTCTTGTTAGCTGCATATACCAAAAATATTCTCACTACCTCTATTCTAGAAATAGGTGCAAAATTTTCATCGACATCAATTCCCTCTTTTTATGAATATCCCCTACAAACTAGTCTTGGTTTGTTTCTCACAATTTCACAATTTCACAATGTACATTAGTTTTTTTTCTAAATGCCCATTTAGTTCTAATTGTTGACATTTTAGTCAAGTTTGTTTATTGGTGACACACACACTTATTCAGATAGCTAGGAGTTACCAAGCTTATTATATATTTAAAAATATTAACAAAGTATTTTAGGCTCTACCAAGTTCTACATTTTCTTCCAAGTATAAGGAACATCATACAATTTGTGCTAAGTAGTTTCTATCAAATTGGTGATAATCAGTGTAAACCAAGCTTCATAATGTTTACCAAGTTTCTTAGTGCAAACTGAGTTGTTTAGTTCTTATTGATTTTATAGCATCAGTGACTTGAATCCTATGTTGATTGAGCTATGCAGTGTCAACCAATTGATTTAGTTTATACTGAGCTCATAGTGGTAATGTTGACTGAGCTATGCAATCAAATCAAGTGATTTAGTTTATATGCTAAGTTTCATAGTGTTCACTATGTCACTAGTATAGACTAAGTTCAGACTACTTGGAAGTTATTAGTATGAGTTGAGATTCTATATCTATCGAGGGCATGATGATGCCAAACATTGACAATGGTTATCAAGTATCAGAACCTCACCAAGTTTGTCTTCATAACCTAAGTACTTACAATTAGGTCAACTTTGTGTATTTTCATGAAACTTGTAAGTTACCCGACTTTGTTGAATTTTAATTTGAAGTGGTATATATGTAATATATTGGATCACAACCAAAAAAGAGGGATATAGAGTATGACAAGAATATTTTTAAGAAGAAGTGCAAAGTAAAAGGCTATACTAGTATAAGGAGTAGCAAATATTTATCTGTCGTAGTAAGGTGATCATTACACTCAAAGGAACCACACTTAGCAATGAGGTATTCCTTCAATAAGTACAATATCTAATTTTACTGCTAATCCTTCCATTTCAACTCTTGTTTCTATTCCAAGCATACAAATAATAACTACAAAGATAGTTGAGAGCAAGCCTCTATCAAATATAAAAGTTTCTAGGAAAGGTAAAGATAAGGAAGAAGACATTGATCTTGATGAAGATATAGTTATTCTGAATTGGGAAATCTCTACTCTAAATCCTAATCAAATTCATATAATAGGAGAGCTTC
Source organism: Cupressus sempervirens (assembly GCA_028749045.1). NCBI lineage: Eukaryota > Viridiplantae > Streptophyta > Pinopsida > Cupressales > Cupressaceae > Cupressus > Cupressus sempervirens. Next base: position 115,327,076 of record CM053789.1, on the reverse strand, counting down.
TAAAGAAGAAAGATAAGAAACATAGGCTTAGAAAAGAAAGAAATAATGAATTTCAATGCTTGAAGATGCAAAGACCATTCTTGCAGAGGCACTCAACATTGAGGTTTATATTTCTCAACCTATTTTAGCTCAATTAGTAGAATTGGTCTAGAAATTCAATTAATATTTTAATGGACACGAGAAGTTGTTGCAAAGAGTAGAGAATAAATTCTAACATAAAAGTATTGGAGCTAGTAGTACAAAAGATTGCAATATACCAAGTAGATGTGTCTACTATTCTAAGTTCACTAGAAACCTCTATCCACAATATGACCTCTTTATTTGGTAAACTCTGTAATTCATCCATAATTATAGAGGGAGTCAAAAGTAAACTCTTCAAAATAGATGAAGATCTAAAGGCAAGTGCACACCAATTTTCACTTGATTTGAGTTACAAATTTTCTCACTATACAAAGATCAGATTTTTGATTAATATGAAAGCAACATTGCTAAGGGAAGAAGCTAGGATAAGGGGTACACTTGTAGATATACAAGACATGATTCTTCCAAACATGGATGCATTGTAGAAACATATTTCACATGCTAAAACTCTCATCCATGACAACAACTTCTCTATTGTTGATTACATGATGGAATTATTAGCAGAAGTTCAAATTGTATTGCATGCAAGCAAGATGTTGCAAGAAAATTGTGACAAGACATTGTTACTAACTCTAAAGGTACATTCTGACTTCTTATCATATTTTGGAATAATAATGTAGCATACACCTTTGGCATTTATATCAAAAAGGGGGAGAAGATGTAATATAAGATGAGAAGATGTATATAATAAGTAAAGTATATTGAATATATATGTATGGGGAGCATCATAATATTATACATGTACATACATTCACATAATCATCTCTTACAAAAGAAATTTTGAAAAATCTCAAAAATATAGTATGTCACTAACTTGAGGACACAAGATGGAGACTAAAATTGTTTGGAACTTTTTGAATTTAGTTGTGATTGATAACTATTTTTGACTCTAATGACAAAGGGGGGAAATTGTTGACATTTTAGTCAATTTTGTTTATTAGTGACACACACACTTATTTAGATAGCTAGCAATTATTGATCTTATTGTATAGTTAATAGTATTAACCAAGAACTTTAGGCTCTACCAAGTTCTATAGTTTCTACAAAGTACAATAGAATCATTCAGTTTTCTCTGAGCAATTTCTACCAAGTTGGTGATTATCAGTGTACACCAAGCTTCGTAATGTTTAGCAAGTTTCTCGATGAAAACTAAGTTATGCATTGCTTACCAATTTTGTAGCATCAGTGATGTGAATCCATTATTGATCAAGCTATACAGTGTCAACCAAGTGATCCAGTTTATACCAAGCTCATGGTGATAGTGTTGACCAAGCTATGTAGTTATAATCAAGTGATTTAGTTTATATGTCGAGTTCCACAGTGTTCATTGAGTCACCAATATAGACCAAGTTTAGACTACTTTGAAGTGATTAGTATGAGCTAAGATTCTATGTCTACTGAGGACATGATGATGCTAAGTGTTGACAATGGTTACCAAGTATCAAAACCTCATTGAGTTTGTCTTTACAACTTGAGTACCTACAACTAGGCCAACTTTATTTATTTTGGTGAAAATTTTATAGTAGCTAAATTTTTTGAATTGTAACTTGAAGTGGTATATATGTAATGTATTGTATCACATCCAAAAAAAAAGGATAGAGAGCATGATAAGAAAATTCTTAAGTAGAAGTGCAAAGTAAAAGAATACAATAGTATAACACAAAGCAAAGATTTATCTATCATAGCAAGGTGATCATTACACTCAAAGAAATCTCATTCAACCAATCAATATTAAGTCCTTTCACAAGGTAGAATTAATAGTCTTTCATAAATCTCTTTATTGAGTTCATACTTTGTTGTATATTTGTAAATCCTTTTGCAAGGTGGACCTAGTAGTTCTTATTGATCCTACTAGGAAAGATCATTAGAAGTGATCATTGTATGCCTTAATAAGCCAACTTTATACTATAGTACTAAAGCTTGTGGGTATCATCCCCACCCCAATTTTACTTTCTATTTGGAAGGTTTTTGGCTTACCATGTTTTGTGTGAAAGTGTTATTAATGTATTAATGGTTTTAGTTTTTCATGTATGCAATTAGATTAAAATATACCTGAAGAATTAATTGGTAAATAAAGATTAAGTTTTATAAGTTACTGATTCACCCCTCCCCTCTTAGTAACTTAGCCTATCATATATTTCCAACATCGATAACATTCATTTATTTAGGTCTAGGAAATGATTCCCAAGTCTTGCAAAGCTTTAATCCAATAGTTATATTTACAAGCACCATCAATAATCTTAGGCTCAACTTTAGAAATTAAACACAAATATTCAATAACCTTTTTTTTTTGTTATAAAATATTTTTCACACTTCCAATGATCTATTTAAAAGGGTGATTCTTTGGCACATTCTTGTTTGGTCTCACTTGCTCGATTATGATTTCTTCTCCAGATTTTCATTTTGGTTCTTCTCTCCTTTCTTCTCTTTATCTATGTAATTTAGTGTCAATTTCATAAAATTGTTCCTTATAAAAATTATAATTTTTAGTTTTTTGATTAGTCTCTTCATTAGAATCATAATACAATATTCTCTCTTTCAAATTCTAAATCTTGTATGGAATTCTTAGATTAGTACTTTAAATAATAGTCTTCAATCTTTTATTAAAATATCCATGTTCCTTGATTTGCAAGGAATATCCACGAAACATTTCTTCATCACTTCTAGGATAAAACTTTCCAATATCATCATCTCTCTTAATATAGCATTGCAAATATTCTAAAGTATTTCATAGTAGGTGTATGGCCAAACCAAAGTTAACAAGGTCTCTTACCATTGTCTTGTCTAATCTACACTCTTTTCATAGTGTATACAATAGTATTCACAACTTTTCTCCAAAAGATATGTGATACCATGCTCTCAAACATCATTTCTCTAGCTACTTCTATCAATAATATCTTACTTCTTTCAACTATCCCATTCTTCCACAAATTCTTAAGGGTTGAAAGTTATCTTTTTGTTCTATTATCATCACATAAATTGTTAAACTCATTTGAATAAATTCTCCACCTCTATCAAATCTCAATAATTTAATCTTTAAATCAAATCCATTCTCAACTCTAATTTTAACTATCTCAAATTTCTCAAAATCTTTATATTTACTTCTAAGAAATACAACCCACATCATTCTAGTGAAATCATCAATCAAAAGCATAAAATACCTTTCACCATAAAAGGCTCCTGTCTTTTTATGAAAACTTAGATATATATGTGCAATCACAAAATTTGTTAAAGTAATAGAAATTTTACTTGGAAAAGAACTTATCATCTATTTTTCCAACAAACATTCTTTGCACATTATATTAGTAGGTTTAACAATCTTAGCAAAGTCTATAAGAACAAATATAGTACTAACCTTCACAATGTTATCAAAGTCGATTCAACAAAACCTCTTATGCCATAGCCAATTGTCATCCAGTTTAGCAACCAAATATGTCATTTCAATAAGGTTCAATTGAAATATAGTACTTATTCTTGTACCAATGCCAATCAATGTATAATTCTTCATTAAATCTTAAATATGTAAACAATAAATGAAATAACCATAAAAAGATAACCATGTAAAATTATACCTGATATGTTAACTAGGGAAACCCTAGTGGGGATGATGCTCACAAAATAATGTGCTAATATTAAATTTCTTTGTGAAAGGATAGATCATGTTAGGAGTCAATGAAATACAATCAATACATAGAGCCCCTATTAAGAGACTTTGAATCCTTGTTAGAAGATTACAACACTAATAGGATTTGTTCCAACCCTATTAAAATTTAAAAGGAGGACACATGAATTCACTATCCAAATAGCCTCAAAATAGTCTTCATTATGTAAGGAAACTCAGGTGCAGAAACAACTTCCTACACTATTCTCTTAAGAGAAGTATGGTGCAAATCCTCTTGAAATCTTTTGCACTTACAAATTCAATATCATGTAAACAACAATATTTTAGCCAAGAAAGCATAAAGAAAATAGACAGAGAAAGAAACACATAACACAATAATTTTCTAGTGGGGAAAAACCTTTCGGTAAAACAACCCCACCCCTTCACAACCTACACAATGTATTATCTTCAACACAAGGTTACAATACACTTGCAATGCAAGTTCAACATCAACAATAGACTCTAGTAGCTACTTGTAGTACCAACAATACACCCTTTTCACATCACATCTCTTCGCAACCCTTAAAATTCTTATAACATGTGCTTCACTTTAGGGCTACTCCCAAAGGTAAACCGTATTAGGGTTTTACCATTCTTAGAGAAAATAGGAACCCCAAATTTTTTTTTGGGGCGATGCCCCGAACCCCAATATTGGGGTAGAGTGTATAGTACTCAAATATCTTAGTTGCCACATGTCTTCACCTGTCATTGAATCTTCCTAACATAGATCTTACATGTCATAAGAATTTTTCATAACCGTTTTAGTCATGATCTCCTTACACACAATTCAAGATGTCGACACATCAACATTATTTGCAAGAAATACAATTTACAAAACAAATAATAAGAATAGGAATTATACAAGGTTGAGACATCTTATTCCTAACACATTAGAAAATCTTCTAGATAAGTGTATCAAAAATATTTGAATTGACTAAACAACTCATCCTTTGTCAATATAGATCCTTTGAAGCTTAAAATGCATCCTCAACATCAATATTTGCTATAATAAAACATTGTTCGCATCAAAATTGCACATTAAAAAGAACTTGTGATCTAACTAATGATACACTTCACACTTATAACCAATGAAATAATCTTCACTGTATACCAAGTCCTAAAAAAACTATTGAGTTGTCCTTGAGGCTTTCACAATTTATAATAATAATATAGGACATCATTAAGATATTACATTACACATTATATTAAAATATACTCTTTCTTCAAAGATATATACAATAGTCGGCTAACAGGAAACATCTTCTGAACAATCTTTACCAAACCTCATAGAATGAAAAACTATTTTTGCCCATCTAGGAAATATAATCCAAAACATATCTCTATCCTCTACAATCTCTTAACCAAGTTTTATCTCTTCTCAAAGATATAATCAATTTACCAGTATCCACTTTCCATAAACTCTCTATAAATGCTACATCCAAAAAACATCACATAACTCTATCATTTCTTCATATTTCTATCTATTCTAATTATTTTAGTATTCATATACATCACTGAGTATACTCCTAATCATGTGTAAGAAAACTCATTGACCATTAACTATACCAAATGCATATCCCTTAGAAACTCTAATATTTTCATAAAATAAGATGGATGTTGACATCAATAAAAAACACTATTATGAATGTATTACATAAGTAATAAATTATGTCTAAATAGCAACTCTAACATACTACCCCACAAGAATATCATTAGAATTCATGCTAAAATTTTCCCTCTTTGACATTTATGGAAACATAGATGCAAAACATATAAGTACTATGAATACAAAATATATTTCTTCCTCATCTTCCTTTACTCACCCATTTATGCTTCCCATGAATGTAAACATCCATCACTTTGAGATAGGCTATAATGAGTTTTTCAATCCATTGCTATAGTAAGATAATTTATCACTTTTACTATTTCCCACTAATACATTAGGGGTGAATTTGCGATGATGGGAAAATGTAATGTGTTTTTGGCTTTTTTTTTCAATTATAACTCGACAATGTCGCAATTGCAATGTTAACGGGATATGAGAAGGGAACAAAAAGCATGTTTGGTCATTATGTCCTCTAGAGCACACAAGGGTTTCAGAAGGTTTTCAGAGTTTAGGTGAGGTTTTCTGTTTCCTTTTTCTCTTTTCTTTTGTGATTCATAGTAACTAGCACTTTCACCAAGGTAGGGTGCAAGTGTGCAGTTGATAGGGTAAGGTTCAAAATGTGGGATTAATTGATTCATTAAATAAGATAATGGATAATGGAAATAGCTGGTTATTTGATAGTTGTGCAACTTTTACCTCACATTGTAAAGTCTATAAATATATTGGCTTTGTCAAAATGAATCTAGCACTGCATGTGTATATCTATAGTTGTCTACAAAAATTGTGATAAACATTGTGTTACAGGTTTTTCGAAGCCACGAGTCAAAAAATGAATTCAAAAAATTCAGTTTTGGATATTTATTTTCTACTGAGGTATTTAAGAGCTACATTGCTTATGATGCTACTTGCCTTCCCACCAATCTTTCTCAGCAAGTGTTATTGGGCCATTTTTGAGATACAACATGCATGCAATTTTAGTCCAAAAACTCAAAGAAGTGAGGAGATTATTCGAATAGGAATAAATCTTGCATGTTTCAAAGTCAAATGAACCATTTGGAAGGTAGAGAAAATTGTGTTGCAACTCAAATAAGAGGTAAGATTCTATCCTGCATCTCTTGGGCAACCTCAATTGGGCAGCTGGATTGGTTGCTGGTAAATTTACCAAAAAATAGATTTGAGTGTGAAAGGCACAAAAATTGACAATACATTTGCATGTGACATTGAAAATATATTTCATAATATTGGTGTTATATGCATGGATTTATAATCTGCAACAATCATAAAGTTTAAAATAATTTGTGTCACCCTGATAAATTATGTAGAATCAGTTAGTGTAGAAATCAGAAGCAATAAAAAAGAAATGCCTTAAAATATTTTAAATTGAACAAAAGAATTCATTATTATCAACTTACTACAATCCCATTGAAACCCCCATCAAAACTCTCCTAAATTTAAGAGTTTCCACTCTACAAAACCACAATAAAATGCTAACGAGAGCATACATTTGTTGCAACTCCCATAGAGAAGAATATCATAGTGGTGGTAATAAAAGAGAGAAAAGGGTCACAATATAGCCTATAGCTGGAAGGTGTCATTATACATTGTCTACTAGCCATAGACAAATATAAAGATGAAGAGGAGGAAACTGCATTGTGTGTAGTTTGATTAAGTCTAAAACTACCATGAGTCATGCTTGTAAGCACTAACTTTAGGCTCTTTATGTGGTTTTGGACAGGTCAGTCTTATTTTCTTCCTTGAAAAAACTAGAACCATCAATATACTCTAAAAATTATATCAAAAATCTATGGTAAAATTTCAACTCGAAGTGGTTCTAGCTTCATTTTTGTTTTTCAAAAGTCCAGAAAATAAAAAACTCTTGCAAGAATTGAACTCAAAATTATATCAAAATTAATGCAAGTTAGTAATTCACAAAATAGGCATTTCATCAAACATTATGTGAACTTCCTTATGTGACAAGCTGTCTAAAACTTATAGTTTAGTGGATCTCTCAAGATTCACATATTTGTCACATAAGCCATATATACAATCATTGAAAAGGAGAAAGAAAAAAAATGAAATGGCATGGCTCTTACAACTCCTACCATCATTATCAATTGCTCTACAACCGAGCAACTTCTTCCATTGGGTTCAACGTCAATGCCCACTACAAATTTAGAAAATAAAATCCTTTGCCTATTTTTCTTCTTCTATTGTTTTGCTACCTTTGCTGCCGCCTCGTCCAAGATGGGAAAACTTTTTGAGCCATCTAAATCTCCACCCAAATTTGGCATGTTCAGGCTCACTTCTATTTTCTCTGCCTCAACTCACCCAAATTCAAGCACTCAGGCACTTGATTCATTTTTTGCAATTATTTTTACTTTACCCTCGATGGCCAACCATGGTCATTATCTATTTAGTGTACCACGATAGCAGCAAACATCTCTGTGTCTCATAAAGGGGCACATGTCCTCTGCAATTTGACCACATAGTGGAAAGCAAGATAGTGTCCACTCTGAGGAAAAACAGTCACAAACTCTCTGATCTTGTATAATATTTCTTAATGATGAAGACAATTCTATTATCAAAAAAATAGGAATCCATCTATCACAAGCACTAGCATGAGGAAAAGCCGGTGGGCTATCGCCCAGGTGAAAGCCTATCAGCTAATGAAATGAGGTTTGTTAGTTTAGGTTTCTACAATTTTTGAGGATTAGAAAGCTATTTAGGAAGGGTTAGTGTGTGAAATCACTCTCCTCTTGAATGCAATCAAGTTAGTCCATCACCTATTTGATCTCTGTTGCCCTTTCTTTTTTCTCTCACTCTTTCAATTGTTTGGCCTCACAGAGTTGTTCATTTTCTTACCTCATGGACACTTTCCAAACAAAGCCTAGTTGAATCAAGCTCAATGGTCAGCTTACCAACCTCTCCCCATAACTGCTTGGTTAAACAAAAAGTGTCATCTGCAAAGTTGATGGGTACGTCTCTATTATGTATCATGTATAAGAAAACTGCTTTTAGTTCCTCCAAAGTGTTCTTGTTCATTCGCAAGTTGGCAAGGGTAATATTTTTTTCACATTGGTCTCTTGGTTTCTTTAAGATGATTTTTTCAACTAGACTTCTAATGTTGTAAAATTTAGATAAAATGCGCAATTCAATTTCCATAGGCACCAAAAAAAGAGATTTCCAATCTTGTTCAGTCAAGGGCAGTGAACTACTATTATGTTGCATACCAAAATCAGAACTTTTCTACCTTTCATCAAAGTCTCCAAGGCTGTCCTAAATAATGCACCCCTTCCTTTTCATCTTGAAAAATGAATCCAAATCAACAAGGTTAGAAGGTATCTGCTTAAGATCAACTACATGCAATGTGAAATAAGATTTTGTTTGAAGACTAAGGACAACATCATCAAGACTCAATACCATCCTCCATGTGTAACTATAGAGATAAAGTTAGAGAAGAACTACAGCCAAAAGGAAATTCATCCTAAACAGGATCCTCATCATTCTTAAGTTCCATTGCACCCAAATTCCTAGTGATAAAGGGCTAATTGCTCTATTCAGTAAAAAAGTGCTCATTGTACTCCTCATGTTTGTTCGCCTCTATGAATAAATTATTCTCCAACTCATATGTGCTTAACGCATCATAAAAATCACTGCTGACATAATATATCTATTATCATTAGCTAATTGGAGAGCATCATCATATCTTCTCTCAATATGCCCACCATCGGATAATATATTAATGATCTCAACAATTCCATCATTTGTTTTTTGGGTATAATCATATGTGTCATCAAATATGTTATTAAGCATTAATTATGCCATTGGTCATTACTATGACTAAGGGGTAGGTAGTTATGGTCATGACTATGCATCTCATGCACCCTTGGGGGTTATATGTACATTCTCTTGGATGAAAGATATCATTATCATTTGTATCACTACTGTTATGCTGATCGCTTGGATGTAAACTTAGTTTGACATTAATGAGGGATATGATAGTTTTTCTGATGTTACATTGTACTCACTTGTATCCATTATAATTCTCTATCTATGATTCTATAGTATGCATTTATTACCTTTACCTAGAGGCAGTAAACATTTGGTTCTATTGCTATTAGCTTCATCTTCATTACAAAGCTCAAAATATGTAAGCAAAGAATGTTGTTTTGTCACTTTCATTCCACACTTCTTATCCTTAGTAGCTACATGTATAATCATAGAATCATCTCAAAGCTCTGTAACATATTCCTTGTTCTCCAAGACAACCTCTCCAATATTTGTTGCATTGATCTCCTCCCTATTCAAGAGAAGAAGTCTAAAGTCCTCTTAGAGAAAAATTGATCCAAATCGATACATTTCTTCCTAATTTCTTCCTCTAGCATCCATGTGGCTTCCAAGTTTTATAGTATGATCTATTATCAATTATTTTTTCCCATTACACCTTGTGCCTTATCATTTTGGATTCTCTAGTATCCACAATAGCTTTAATCTATGTTTCCTTTGTCAATGGTAATTCAAACACCTAGTCTTCGTCATTTAGAGTTGAATATGTTTGTTTAACACCTTCATCCATAAAATCTTTGAACATGGTCAAATCTTAGATATTGAATATAGGAGAAAGACCTATATAAGGTGATTAAAAAAACTTGTAAAAAATTTCTCCATTCTTTCCCAAGATCCTGTAGGAACCTCTAATTTTTTTTACTGGAGGTAGATTCCTGACACCTTTTATATGTAGTCTCATAAGATATAGGTGTTTAGGCTTTCTCAATCCAATTCATGGTAATTGAAAACCTCCAAATTGATTTCTTAAAAACTACTAATTTTCGTAAAAAGAATATAGTATATTGTTTTATTCCTTTTTTTGACTCAATTTATTTTACACATTTATCTGGAATACCATATTTTTAAAAACTCTTGGCTGATGTAATCCATTTTTTCCATTTATAAATAAAGATATAGAGACAAATGAATGCCTGAAAAATAATGATGTAAACTACTAATTTTAATAACCCTTTACATATTTATAGATTTGCAGACAAGAGCACATTGCATGAATGTATCCCTGCTAGGGCTTCATCATAGGACTTTGAGTTGAGCAATGAGTTGGTAAATGACAAGGATCATGGGTTGGTGAGTTTTTGTGTTTGGCTAGATGTGAAAAAGGCATTCTACATAGGGGTGTAAAATTTATGCCATTACAAATTGTATATCTCTTTCCAGGTATATTGGCTCTATGTTATATTATAAAAATTGACATACTTTAAATGTATCTCACACATTAGGTAGTTGTTCACACCAACATGATGTATTTTTAAAAATGAAAACAGTATTATTTTCTAAAGAAATTTGTGAAATTTACAACAAACATGGAAATGTTGCTGACATTGGCCTCAAATAATTTGACTGTTAACTATATCAGTGTTGGATTTAACAATTAAGGGACAAGACAACATAAATTTATATTTTTGTTTCTAGTTCATGAAAAAGCTAATTGATACATGTGTTATTTCCCATAAACAAATACTTATGCTTCTTTGGAACATTTTTGATAGAGTACACTGATATGCATTGTAACATTTGTGTTTTGAGTTTTAGCAACATGCCTTAATCATGTTGCTAAAACTCAAAATATATGTTGAATTTGAGTCTTTCTACATTAGCTACTTCAAATAAACCCCAACTGGATAACCAAAACATATACAACAATGTTTATATTATGATTAGATAGATAAAGAAGAATGAGTGCAACATATAAGGAGCAGTACATCAGCAAATAAACATATACAACAATGTTTATATTATGATCAGATGGATAAAGAAGAATGAGTGTAGCATATAAGGAGCGGTACATTAGAAAATAAACATATGATACTGTCAACATTTCCTTTATAGAAATCTTTAGATTTCTAAGGATGTAAAATTTGTCTCAAGCACCTTTTACCAAATAAACTTTGAAAACACAATAAAATAATCAAATAAAAGCTACATAAGTATGCATTGATCACATGAGAATAATTAAAAGATTTTGATCACATATTAACTCTATTGAGAGTACTACTAGCTTGCAATTCCACTTGGAAGAAGTTTTGTTAAAGTTCCTAATGGTCTTGACATTTTTTATAACCACACTTATTATTTTTCTTTATGGTACCTCTAGTTCTTGTATTAAGACCAACATCCCCCTTAGTAGTCATTATAGAACCAAAACCAATTGCGATATGTATGCAAAATGTGGAAATATAGACAAGGCACATGAACTCTTTGAACAAATTCATCTAAGAAATGTGGTATCATGGAATGCCATGATTGCATGATATGTACAAAATGGATTTTTTGAAAAGGCTTTAGAAACTTTCAAGAAAATACTATTGCTAATGATTTATTAGTTCTCTATTTTGGTATTTGATGATTGTCCATGCTTAAACATTTAATGCCATTATGGTTATATGAATGGATTCTTTTACTTAGAACACTATCATCTTCAAAATCTTATATGAAATCTATATGACCATTTCATTTTTTCAATATGCCCTATGGATGTCCCTATCTAACTATATATCTTTTAATTTCATATAATAACTAATTTATGTGTTTTTTCATGACTATGTTTGACTCATATAATTGTGATCTCTTTAGCACTATGATGTCATTTAATATGTCTTGCTAAAGCTTGTAAATTTTTCCATGTCATGTAATATGTCTTGCCTTGTAGCTTATATGTTTTGAAATTACCGTTAGGCCTTGTAGCTTGTATAATTTTATTGCTAGAGATCTTCTACAACTAAGCAAGAAGGCCGTTGCACGAGTTATAGCAGCGTGCTCAAGTATGAAAATTGTATATTTTTTAATCTAATGTATATTTTAACTAGACTTTTAGCTTATATGTTTTGAAATTTCTTTTAGTGGCTTAATGTTGTAAGGTCTCTTGAAATAAGACCTTCAGGTGGTTGGTCAAAGTTTTACAAATAATCTTATCCACAAATTTGCCTAGAGAAATTGACTGAATGTTATAAAAGGTGATGGGGTTAAATGACTTAGGAATAAAGTCAAAGAAAGTATTTTTGAAATATTAAAGTATTTAACTAGGTCTAAGAAGATTTGTGTACTTTCAATAGTTTTGCTTAGTTTGTGGAAGTTGTAGACTGAAGTTTTCATAGCCCAATTTTTGCTTCCTGTGAAGAATGATCATGTCAAATAATATAAGTGAAGAACAAAATAGGGAGACAATCACTAGATTGTGGTCTAACTTGAAAAGAAAAGGTGATGGAAAATGTTATTGTCCTTGCAAAATTTGTAAGGGCTTAAACCATAGAAGACTGCTAATCAAAATAGTTAAGAGGCATTGTAGGGAGAATGGTCACATTGAAGGGGGGCATGACTATCATCCCCCTGGTAAGTTGTTCATTATATTATTTTAACAATTTATATACATATGAAATCACTTGATGATGAGTTGATGATCATGGTTTATTTATGTTAATCTTCCGAGGGAAGTACATGATATGAACTAAAACAATTCAAAGAATATGGTTTTCAAAGTGGAGGAACATGGAGGTGCGAATATCCAAGGTGAAGATATTGATCCCATGGAAGATGATGATCATGCCCTAGAAAACACAATTGAAGATGATCGTATGAATACATTGATCCATGACACATTTAGTCCAAGTGTATCTGATCATGATGATGATGATAGCCTCGATGTACCTCTACTTGAGAAGGCATACAAGCCCCTATACAAAGACTCCCAAACAACTCTTCTCTTTGCTATATTGTTGTTGTTGAACTTGAAGGTTATGAATAGTTTATCCAACATAACAATGTCACGTATGTTAAGGTATTTCATAGATGTCTTTATAGTTAACAAAGGGTGAATAATGTACCACTAATATTGTTTATATTAACAACTTATATTTTTTGCTATAGATTGATATGTGAGTTTCTATTACCACCATCAAATATTCTACCTCACTCATATTGAGAATTATCTACTGTTATGAAAGATATTGGAATGGAGTATGAAGCAATACATGCTTGTCCCAATGATCATATTATATATTATAAAGAACATGAATTTGCAACACAATGCCATGTATGTCATATGAGTAGATATAGAATAGATCGACTAACTCAAAAGGTGCCTCAAAAGGTTCTTTGTTACATCCTAATTATTCCACAAATGCGATGATTATTCAGGTGTAGTAGGTTGGCTCAATTTATGGATTATCATGCATGCAATAGAAGTCAAGATGAAATTATTTGAATCCCTATGGATGGTTTTGAATTTATGCACATAGAGGAAAAGTGGAACCACTTCAAAGAAGAACCTTTTAATCTCATGCTTTCATTGGCAGATGATGGTGTCAATTCATTTGGAGAGATGAGATCTGTTTACTCAGTGTCGCCTATTTTTGTTATCAATAATAATATTCCTCCGTGTATGTCAAACAAGAGGGAGCACATTATGTTGGTAATGATTGTTTCAAGTATCTTATCATTTGATAGTTATTAATTTACATGTATTTACAAATCTTGCAGTAAAATGGTCACAATAATTATGTAATGTTACTGTTCATTCAAGCAGGTAAATATCAAGTAAAAGATATGAATGTATATATTGAGCCTCTTATCAAAAAGTTGGTGGAGTTATGGAATGGTGTCACTATGTATGATGTGTCTAGACCAATAGGACAAAGAAAATTTCAATTCCATGCAATACTTGCATGGACAATACATGATGCCCTAGGGCTAACACATTTTTCTGGTATGTTATAGTGAATTCAAGTTGTGCATGATAATTCTAATTATAAAGATTAACATATTTAATAATCCAATTATATCATTATCTTGTAGGTCTTCAAAAAAAGGGAAAATTTGCATGTCTTGTTTGTGGTCCAAAGATGAAATTTTTTCATTCAAAAAATTTAGGAAAGCAGGTGTTTGATGAGTGTAGACACTTCCTCCATAGGAATCATAAGTATCGAAGTACGAAAAAGTATCTTTTCAATGTGTTGCCCCACTTTTTAGTCCCATAGTAATTTGGAAAAGTAGATGTTTTGTCATATTTGGTCTTGTCAAGTCAATAAGTCTTTCCTCTTTAGGTGATGATTGTCTCCATCGGGTTTCCATCTTTCTCCCTTCTCGCACATTGTATAGCCGGGTGGGTTTTCCTCATGGTCATAGTTCATTTGGGTAGTCTAGATCTTTACTCGATGGAGATTCTCAGAGGATACTACTTCAGATAAATTTACTTGTAGATTATATGAACCGAATATGAAGAAAGATGAAGGGGCAAAAATTTCAGTTTTGCCTTCTTGTTTTGTGGATTTTCTCACTTTGAAGGTAAAATTCCGCAATGAGTTTTAAATACGATTTGCAAATTTCAAAATGGAAAGGTGAGTGAAGTTATAGATGAGTCAGTTGATTATCATTATATTCTAGCATGGAATCATTCAAAAATTGCCAAAGTGTTCAGAAAAGGCATTGGCAGAAAACTCAGAACTGACTTCTCATCTTGCGGACTTTCGTAGCCGGAAGGTGAAATTCTACCAGAAATGTAAATGCAGTCTACTGGATGAATTCAGAAAGAAGAGTTATGTTTTTCTTAAGATCATCTAAAGTTCAGGATGTTTCAATGATGTGAGTGATTTAAAACCTATTGAGATGAGTAAAAGGAAGATTTGCGGAAAACCGAAAAATAGCTTCTCCTTTTACAAGCTTTCGCACCAAGAAGTCAATTTTTTGAACAGGCATAGCTAAAAAAAGTAAAGGAAGTCAATGGGCCCCACTTCCATTGGAGAAGTACTTTTTCTATTCTCCAAAGGCTTAAAGTGAAATTATTAAGACAGAAAAGACTAAACAGAGGCTTTGCAGAAAATTGGAAATTGCCTTCTCCTTTCCGGAGTTTCTACTTTCAAAGGCGATTTTCCGCATTGTCCAGAAAATTAATCTTGCAGACTTGGTTATGTAAAAAATTAATCACAAGAAGCCTAAGGGATACAAGGGAAGTGAATACTCACATATGAAAAGGATTCTAAATGCAGAATCGAGCTGAGCAGATTTCACCCTAGGAAGTACTCCATTTTGGTTTTTTCAAAACAAGGTTAAAATGGGGAAGTAAGTCAGTAATAAAGGAAGTTACTGTTAAGCCAATGGAAAATTGAAAAGACATGGAGGAACCCGTTATAATCATCAGTCTAATGGATTGATCATTTATTTCACTTGTGTGGCGCGGATCTTGAAAACTTAACGGGTAAATTGTGGTTTCTATATAAAGAACAGTATAACCAATTTTCAAATTACTACTTTCTTGCTTTGAATTGTTATGTTGTTAAATTGAAAATTGCTAATACAGTACTCGCAAAGCTATTTCTCACAATCATTTACATTCTCAAGTTTCATAGTCTACATCTGTTTGATTAAATGGCCCATTTCTCTGGATTTGATGGTTTGGGTGGAGTCTGATCAACATGGCAGAACATCACAGATACTTCACTCCACTTTTATGATATTCTAGATTTTCAGAGAAGGATAAGAACTGAACCAATTCATCCTATTACTGAGAAGCTCCACAGGAATGGATTGGTGGAGGCAGTTGTATTTTCTATGGTAGTTCAAGCTCAGGAGTTGATTGTAGAGTGTATCAATCATTACAATCCAGACACTAAATAGATTTTGTTGCCTGATCAGAGTGTATTAATTTTAGTTGATAAGCAAGCAGTGGTGAACTGTTTGTGAATCCCAAAACATGAGGAGTTCTCCACACTGACAGTTGGAGGAGCCATATGAGAATTGTCTTTGAAAAAGATGGTATAGAGGAAAGAAATCATGAAGTCTTGGTTCCAGAAACTGAGGGGAGACAAGAGTAAGGTTCCTAAGACCATTTTTGGAATTGATCTTAAGCCAAAGATTGTGGATATTATGGCTCTTTTGCATCGACTCAAAGGTGAGGCAGATGCCTTTAATTTTGTAGAGAAATATTTTTTCTTGGTGCAAATTATTTGCTTGGATTCGCAATATATTGACTGGGCATTTGAGGTCAATGAGAAATTATCTAGGGCTCTCAGTGCAGCCAAGTTTTATAATTCATTTTATATGTCTTCCTTCCTGATATATATGCTGGCCTCCTTACAGTTATGGCCAGGCCTCCCTAGAATTGAGGATGCGCTAGAAAATGTTAAAAGTTATGAATTTTATCCGTACTTGCAGCTACAAAACAACTATACAGATTTTATCAAAGTTAATGATGCATTCACTATGAGAATTTGTAGGGAACTTCAAGGGTGTATGGAGTGGAGATTCAGCCCAGAAGCAATGGCAATAATTAGTCAGTTTGGTTGTTTTTTTATACAATTCTTATCTTTCTCCTATTTTCATCTTGTAGCATTATGGTTTTCCCTTGAAGATGCCCAGATACCCGGATGACATGATTGTGTTGATGGAGATCATGAGACAGGCTATCTAGGTGAACACGTTAAGTGCTAGAATGCGAAAGAAAGGATATGAATTCGCTATGAAGGTTGGAGCTTATAGTTGCAAATCCAGGTCAGATGCTAAGAACATGGTGAAAGCGTTTGAAGGAAGATTCAAATTACAAGAGTATGAAGTTTTGAGACCCATGTTTGACTAGAATGGGTATGCTTGAGATGTGCTTTAGATTGGAGGCACGATCAAACATATCACCACCATAAAAGACTACTGGGCAAATTGTAAAGATGAGCTTGAGAGTAGAGATCGTGCCTTTGCTAGATTCACAGTGGATCGAGTAAGAACTTATGGTATCAATTTGGATGTAGAAGGGTTAGAGGATGATGGCCAGAATATGTATACAATACATATTTAACAAGGTTGAGAAATGTCCCAGTCAGTTTAGAGCCCTACACTAATATAGATGAAGATCTCGATGTTATGGTGGCTAGGATCATCAAAAGAATAGGAAAATGGGTAGAGTGGATAGCCAAGAAGGGCCGAAGTAAGGGAAAAGCTTCTCAGCAATCTCTAGTCGCTGCCACTCCCACTTCTTCTCATAGTGCCACACCCAATGTATCAATATCAGCCACTCAAGGACCAGCTATGCTCATAGGAGGAGGAGATCAACCACCTAAGAAGAACATTCCCATATCTCTGACATGTCAAGGTGGCTCTCTGCCAGTTTTTGGGACCCAATCTACTACTGAAGAAAAAGAGACTGATAAGGAAAAAGATAGTGGTGCTCCCCCAATCTTCATTCCTCACATTTCCCCATCTCCATCTCCACAGAATACACCTATCCCTTCTCCTTATACTACACCACTTCCATCTCCTTATCATAGTCCTATTCTATCTAAGAAGACTCCCATTTTGCAGCCATCTGGTTCTCCAATTTAGGTAGTAGAGGTTGGATATGAAGACTCTAGTAGTAGTGAATCCACTGAATTTCACAAGGTGAAAGGAGGAACACAAGGGGAGGAAAAAGCTCCAAGCTCATCTAGACTTCTTTCAAGAGATTCAAAGAATCCTTTTTCTGTGGAAACAATGGTGAAGAGTCCCGTGAAGAAGAAGATGTTTAACATCGAATCATTAGGAGCAGCTTCTAAGGTAATTGGAATAGAGTCCTGGCTTGAAGACTCACTGGAAAGAAAAAGGAAAAGGAAAGATGAACATGTTCCTACAAGGGACATTGTATCTCAGGCAGTTCACTCTGGTTCTGCCATGGTGAAGGTCAAGAAGCAAAAAACGTTGTCAATTCTGGGGCAAGATCCAAAAACAGGACATCTGACCATGGAGATTGCCAAATCTAGTAAGGTAGGGCAAATTGAAGACCTGACTCCTAGAGATTTTACTCTGCATTCCATTGATCTTGGAGAGGCCAGGCACGATACAAAGCTGGGGCTATGGAGATCGGGTAATGAGATCATAGAAAATCAATTGGAGGATCTCAAGTTGTCAAAAATCAGAATGAAATTTGAGATAGAAGAGCTTAAGAGGTTCATCAGGCAGTTAGTTGTCCCATTGGCAACTATTATTGGTGTACCTACTGCTGAAAATCCCATGGTAGAGGAAGTACAAGCCTTCATCTCCTAGCTGCAAAAAGATGGACATTTTGGTCAGATCGAAAAGGAATGGATTGACAAGCTCAATTCGGATGGAGTTATGTTGATTGATCAAATTGGAAATGTTATCATTCAACTAGAGAATGAGAAAGATAACCTCATATCTAATCAACATACTCTAGCCATTGAGAGAGGAAGATGTGAAGAGTGTTTTTCCCTTCTGAAGATGATTATTCAGATGAAGGCAAAAGAAGCAGTTGAAGCAAAGATTCTGAAGAAGGGTAATGATCCCCTATTTGAATGGCTTCAAGGTATGCAATTCAAATAAGAAATGATTCAAGAAGCAGAAAAGGGGCTAAAGCAAACGGAAGATAAAGTAAAGAAGACTCAGGACAGAGCTTTTGAGTTGATGAAAGGAATGCATTCTAAACCGCAGACTAGTTGTCAAGGAAAAGCTTTGATTGGAATAGAAGTAATGAAAAATAACTTCTCTATATATTTGAGTAACCTATCAAGCATCACTCCTAATAATCAAAACAGAATAACAAATTTACAGACTTTGAGCAGATGCATACATGTGGCAGCTAGAGAATTAAAAAGTTAGATGAATTTTGTAAAAGAATTAGCTCGAGAGCATTCAAAATGGCTCTTAAGAATCACCAATGTACACGTGTCTAGCAATGATGAGATAATTCCTATTGTAGTTGATGCCAGGGCATATAGAGTGAAAATGGAAAAGGGGAAGAGGTCAAAATAATGTCTCTTTTTCATTTTCTTTTGATTTTGTAAATGACAAATTAACTTCTTGTCATTTGTCTTCTGAGGAGATGAACTGATTGGTATTCCTATTGTAACGGTCATCTCTCATCTCTATATGTATAGGGCTAAATGATTAATGAAGGGTCGAAAATTTTTTGGTGTGAATCTTGTTGTAGAGACAACTGAGTTTTGTGCCATTTCTCTATTGTCCGCTTTCTTCTTTTGTATGTTATATTTCCATAAATATTAAGTTGAAGTAATTAAGTGAACAGAGTTTCATTTTGTTATTTCATTTTAATAGAACTAGTAAATCAATCAGAGAGTTGAAACTAGTTGTTGGAAATATTTATGTTAAGTGTTTCATTTGTATGCATTCCATCCTATTTCTTCTTAATTGTTGTAATATTTGGTGGTGTGTCAGAAGTCATAAGATTGTGAGGGTTCAAACACAACAAGTATCTGTTAGTTGTTTCATCTACATAGTTAAGCTTGCATTGCATTTCATATTTGCATCTATCATGATTGCTTTGTTGAGAAATTCATAAGAGTGTGAAGATCACAACGCAACATTTTTGCATCTAATTTCTGCCTGAGATTTCACTTGCCTGGGTGGAACTTGGTTTTCCTCTACTGTTCTCTGGTTAAGAACATACCCCGCAATAGGAATTAGAGATAAAAAAAATTCATTGCATATCATTTCATAAGGGAGTTGTACCTTCCAATTCAGAGGAAATCTATCAATCTCATGATAGATTATCCAACTGTTGGCATCTAATTTTTCTTTCAGAATTGGGCATTTGGAGAGTTTATTTAAAAGGACAATATGTTTACCAACAGATTTTTGGTGACTCTATTGGGGAAACGAACAGTCGCTTGATCAAAAAAACCTATGTCATGAGGAAAAATGGTACTACCTCATGAAAACATAGTTCCAGTGCTCCAACATAACCTTGGTTTTCAAGACGACCAAGAGGATATTATTTCATCCCTGAATACTTTTGTTTGGAGACACAGAAGAAATATTGAACACTATCAAAACACTAGCCAGGTATTAGAGGAAGAAGAAAGAAGAGCTGAAGACTTGGAATGACCTATTCAAAGGAGAGAGATCTGGAGAGTAGAAAGATAACTCAAACAATAGGCTCAGAGATAAACTAAACCTAGCATCCTGGAAAAGTTCTTAAGAAGTAGCAAGGAACAAGGTGGGCGAGACCCCATTTTTGATAAGCTTATAGAACTTGGATTTCCCATCCTAGAAGTTTTAAAGTGGAAAGGTTAACATAAGAGTCAAAATAGACCACCTTCCCCTATTCAGAATCAGAACACTAGTGCTTCTCAGTCTACCTGTCAGGTATTGGCCTTACACAGAATCACCACTCCCTCTATTGTTAATTTTCCTCCGTTTGTTGCCAGAAAAATCATGGCTACTCCATGGGCCATAGTGATAGGACCATTAGCATTAAATTCTTATCACCCACTTCCATCGGGTTCAAGGAAGAATTTTCCTAAATTCTTAGGTGACAGGAAAGTTACTACAGATGAACACATTAAAGCCTTCTTTGTAGCTACCCATATATTAGGGGTGGGACATGAAGATGTTGCTATGAGATTATTCGTAGAGACCCTTATGAAGGATGCATCAGACTAGTTATACCAATTACCTGATAATTCCATCACTGAATAGGACTCGATGAGAACCAAATGTGAGGCAAGGTTCAAAACTGTGGAAGATGAACATGCCTTACTGACACAATTGACTTTGATTAAGAAGCAACCAGCTATAAGCATGAGGGATTTTGTGGCTAAGTTTAATAAGATTAATAGTAGAATTTCTGCTGCTAATAGACCCATAGCCGATAACCTGAAGACTTTCTTCATTAGTGCTATGCCTCCGGATATCAATTATGATCTAAGGAGAGCTCATCCCATAGATTTAGCAGATGTGCAAAGGAAGGCCATAGAATTTGAGGATGATCTTATTTCTGCGGGAAAATGGAAGCAAGAAATTCAAACGAAAGGAAGCTCTAGCAATATTACTTCATCTGAAGAAATGATACAAAAATTATCAAATGAACTGACAGCCATGAAGAGATAATTGCCTAGGTTTAACCAGCCTTATCAGAGGAATTATTAGAATCCACCAGGAAGGAACAAATATGGAAAATTCCCACAGCTTCAAGGTGCACAACCTAGGTTAAAAATTGAGGCCGCAGACAAAAAGGGAAATATGTGTGTTTTTCATCTGACTATAGACCATGATAGTACTAGTTGTCCAAAAATTGCACGCATGATGTAGTTGTTATCCACTGAGGAATTGAATAGTGCAAGTCCTAGTTCAGAGCCTGATCCATACTCAAATGGCGACTCTAGAAATTTATTATTAGAATATGAATTAGATTCTAAATCTAAGGCTGAACGTTATGCAACCATCGATGGGACTTCATACATAGTGTTGACTCATGAGCAGAGGATGAAGAATCAGTCCTCTACTCACCCTCACAAAGATAATTCCAATCCTTCTTTGAACAAGGCACATACTGATCAAGGGATATCCTCCACTTTAATGGGTAAAGACAAGACATCTTTTGATTTTATTCAATTCTGTGAAGAATCAAAGGTTCAAATTTCTAGTATCGATTATTTGAAATCTCACCCTGCTGAGTTAAAAAAGCTAGTAGATAGATGTAAAAATGATGTCCCAAATCTTAATCATAATGTGATGGTTGAGAAAGAAGAGGAGACCTTAACATCTAAATTATTCAATTAGGAAGATTCTACCACCTTAGCAACATTTCCAGGACAAAAACTTGAACCTTTTTATATCTCACTGTATATCAATGGATGCAAGCTAAGTAACTGCATAATAGATTCAGGTGCCTCAAATAACGTTATGCCTCAGTCTATAGCCAAAGCCTTAGGACTCAATCTCACTAAGGTACATCGTAGGTGTTACTCCATGGATGTCAAACAGGTTCCCTTAGTTGGGCAAATCAAAGATGCTCAAGTAGCCTTAGTTGCACATCCCGCGAAGAAGCTCTTGTTGACTATCCTGGTAGCTGGCATCCCGGCTAGTTATGGACTATTATTGAGTAGAAGTTTCTGTCAAGACTTAGGGGGTGAAATAAAGTTAGACTGGTCTCAAGCTGTGATACCCATTGGAAATAAGAAAATCAAATTGGAACTTGAAGAAAAGGCTAAATTCACAGTTTTAAAGTCAGACGATCCTAAAGCCCAGATTTTGTACCAAGAGCTTGAATTTGGTAATTACATGCTCTTTATTGAAAGAGACCTAGATGAACAAATAAATGAAGAGTACATTGCTAAGGTTTCTAATGAAAGTAAAGATGTGTTAGGCATTTGGACACTGGAATTCGATGGAAGCTGTGCTTCTGCAGGATCTGGAGTGGGTGTGGTATTGATATCCCCAGAAGGAGAAATTGAACCTTTAGCTTTCAAATTAGAATTTGGGAATATAAATAACACTATGGAAAATGAGGCCTTACTTCTGGGAATCATGTCAGCAAAGGACAAAGGAGTAAAGATTTTAAAAGCTCGAGGTGATGCAAAGCTTATTGTGAAATAGGTAAAAAGACAATACTCTGTTAAAAATCACAAATTGAAAAATTATAGAAATAGAGTATGGGATGAAATTGAAGGCCTGGAGGCTTTTTCTATTGAAGTGGTACTGAGAGAAATGAATTCTAAAGCTGATTTATTAGCAGTCTCAGCTTCTCTATTACTTCCTCATCTAGATTTCAAAGACAAAAAGTATCAAATTGAAATTGTGTACGGTTTGCTGTCCCAGATAACATAGAATCATGGAAAGTCTTCAATGATGATAAAAGTTTGCAGTTGTTCCTTGAGAATGATGAGCTTAGCTTTGAGCATGAAAATATGAAACAACATCAAAACGGTGAAGTTCAGTTGAAAGGTAATATCGTTCCCCCATATTTTGTGGCTTTGGAAAAACTATTCAATAGACATGATGCTTATATAAAACAAAAGAGAATAGAAAAAGGGACCTACTACAGGTGAATACGAAGGAGTGAACATTGGAGAGGGTGATGATCCTAAAATGATTAATCTTGGAAAATGTTGTACTCTTGAAGAAAGAGAAGTTGCAAAACAACTATTTGAAGAATACAAAGATGTCTTTGCATGGAGTTATGAAGACTTGAAGAGTTACAAAGATGGGAAAGTAAAACATCAAATCCCACTTAAGCCAGATGCAATCCCATTTAGACAGAAACAAAGGAATTATAACCCCAAGGTTGCAAATGCCATTTTTTGGGAGGTAGATAAAATGTTAAAAGCAAGAATAATATATCCCATCCATCAATCCACTTGGATAGCTAATATAGTGCCCATCAAGAAGAAGAATGGAGAGATAAGGATATGTGTTGATTTTTGCAATTTGAACCAAGTGTCTCTAAAAGATAATTTTGCTCTTCCTAATATGGACTATTTATTGCAAATGGTAGTGAGCTCAAAAATGATGTCTATGCTTGATGGTTTTTTGGGTTATAACTAGGTTGAAGTGGAAGAGAAAGATCAACATAAAACAATGTTTACTACTCCTTGAGGTACATTCGCAAATCACAGGATGCCTTTTGGGTTGATCAATGTTGGAGCAACTTTCCAAAGATGTATGAGTAAAACCTTTGTAGATATGAAATATCGAATCATAGTTATATATTTAGATGATCTCACTGTGTTTTCAAAGAAAAGGAAAAATCATATGGAAGATCTAAGGAAGGTGTTATAGAGATGCAGAGAACATAGGATATCCCTTAATCCTAAGAAGTCATTTTTCTGTGTGACAGAAGGAAAAATCCTTGGTCATATAGTTTCTCAGGAAGGTATTAAGATTGACCCTAAAAGAGTGAAAGCTATTCAGAGATTAAGCCTACCCTCAAGTAAAATGGGGGTTAAATCTTTCTTTGGTTAGGTGGATTTTATTAGAAGATTCGTACCTAATTTTGGGGAAACCACTAAACACATAGTGGATATGATGAAAGGAAATTCAAACTTCAAATGGAATGAGGTAGGAAAATAGGCATTCCAAGATATAAAAATTGCTATTGCCAGTGCCCCTGTATTGTGTCATCCAAGTTATAAAAGAGACATTATTATTTATTGTTATGCTTCTGAACATACATTGTCAGCTATCCTCGTACAGGAAAATGAGGAAGGAATACAAGCTCCCATTGATTTCATGAGCATTCCCCTAAAGAATCATGAACTCAAATATTCCCAGATCGAAAAACATGCTTTTTCAATGGTTAAAGCCCTTAAATTTTTTTGGTTCTATAACCTGCATTCACGTTCAATAGTTTTTGTCCCAGACATAGCAGTTAAGAGTGTATTGACTCAACAAGATATAGGTTGTAATGTCAGGGTATCATGGATAGCAAAGATACAAGAATATGACATAGAGATTAAGCCTACTAAGCTAGTAAGAGGGAATGGTTTATGTAAAGCAATTGCAGAAAATAAAATTGCTGGTGAGTCAAAGGAACCAAGTGGAAAACAAATAGTGTTAGCTGTAAGTCTCTATGACCCATGGTTTGAAAACATCTCCTATTTCTTAACATATGGTGAATGTCCCGAAGGGCTCAATGCAAAAAAAAGGAGAGACCTTAAACTAAAGACAGCCAAATATGTAATCTGGGATGGTAGAATCTTCAAAAGAGCTATTGATGGCACCTTTCTTAGATGTGTGGATAAACAACAACAACAAAAGCTGTTGAAGAACTTTCATGATGAGGCTTGTGGTGGACATTTTTCTTCTTCAGTCATAGCTTTTAAGATATTAATACAATGTTGCTATTGGCTCGGAATGTTTAAAGATGCATATGCTTGGGTTTCAAAGTGTGAAAAATGTAAAATTTTCTCTAAGCATCCTCAGCTAGCAGCCTTACCGTTGAGGCCTGTTGTAATTGAAGGACCTTTTCAGCAATGGGGCCTTGATTTTGTTGGTCCTATCAATCCAGTATCCAGTGCTGGTCACCAATACATAATAACTGCGACTGACTACTTCACTAAGTGGGTGGAGGCCAAAGCTACAAAGAACACCACTTCTGAAGTTGTATGTGAATTCATAAAGGAGAATATTTTAGTTAGGTTTGGGGTTCCTATCAAATTAGTAACAGATAATGCTTTCTATTTTTCTTCAATTGAAATTATGGATTTCTGTTTCAAGTATGGAATAAGTGTTGGTCATTCATTAGATTATTTTCCTCAAGGGAATGGCCAGGCTGAGTCTAGCAACAAAAATTTAGTAAATATTATTAAAAAGATAGTTTCAGATAATCAAAAGAACTGGCACAAGAAATTTTTTGAAGCAACTTGGGTGGATAGGGTGAGACCCAAGAGAGCAATTGGTGTATCTCCTTTTGAATTGGTGTATGGAACAGAAGCAAATTTGCCTCTACCTCTAGAGCTGGCCACAAACAAACTCAGAACAATGATTGAAGATGATATTTATAAAGATGGCCTGGAAAAGAGAATCCTATATTTAAGTAAACTTGAAGAGGAAAGAGAAGAAATTGTTGACCATATTACGCAACACCAGAGGTGAGTCAAAGAACTATTTGATAAAAGAACAAGACCACAAAAATTTATGGTGGGAGACAGCGTATTGCTCTAGGATAATAGAAATGCTCCTAAAGGAATGCATAAAAGTTCAACACTATATGGAAAGGTCCTTGCACAATTCATCAAGCATTTGAGAACAATTCTTTCAAATTGGCCTATGAAGATGGTGAAGTACTACCCCTGACCTACAATGGTCAGGATTTGAAGCTCTATCAAATTTTGAATTGAAAATGGGTAACCCCTATATTGTAATATAGTAGGTTTAGTGTTTTATGTGTGCTTTAGTTAGTCTTTCCCTTTTTTGCTTTTCCTTTCCTTTGTTCTTTGTTTTGCTTTAAGTTTTGTTGTGCTGCCGCCTTTTATTTCCTTTTTGCAAAACTAGAGATTCTGAGTCCCTTGCTTGGGTATTCTCTACCCAAGTCCCCAGTCAGAGCCAGCTGTTGCCCCACTTTTTAGTCCTGTAGTAATTTGGCAAAGTAGATGTTTCATCATATTTGGTCTTGTCAAGTCAATAAGTCTTTCCTCTTTAGGCGATGATTGTCTCCATCAAGTTTCCATCTTTCTCCCTTCTCGCACATTGTATAGCCGGGTGGGTTTTCCTCATGGGCATAGTTCATTTGGGTAGTCTAGATCCTTACTCAATGGAGATTCTCAAAGGATACTACTTAAGATAAATTTACTTGTAGATTATACAAAATAAATATGAAGAAAGATGAAGGGGCAGAAATTTCAGTTTTGCCTTCTCCTTTTGTGGATTTTCACACTTTGAAGGTAAAATTCCGCAATGAGTTTTAAATACAATTTGTAGATTTCAAAATGGAAAGGTGAGTGAAGTCATAGATGAGACATTTGATTATCATCATATTCTAGCATGGGAATCATTCAGAAATTGCCAAAGTGTTCAGAAAAGGCATTGGCGGAAAACTCAGAACTGACTTCTCATCCTGCGGACTTTCGTAGCTGGAAGGTGAAATTTTGCCAGAAATGTAAATGCAGTCTACTGGATGAATTCAGAAAGAAGAGTTATGTTTTGCTTAAGATCATCTAAAGTTCAGGATGTTTCAGTGATGTGAGTGATTTAAAACATATTGAGATGAGTAAAAGGAAGATTTGCGGAAAATTGAAAAATAGCTTCTCCTTTTACAAGCTTTCGCACCAAGAAGTCAATTTTCTGAACAGGCATAGCTAAAGAAAGTAAAGGAAGTTAGTGGGCCCCACTTCTGTTGGAAAAGTACTTTTTCTATTCTCCAAAGGCTTAAAGCAAAATAGTTAAGATAGAAAAGACTAAACAGAGGCTTCGCGAAAAATTGGAAATTGCCTTCTTTGCAGAGTTTCTACCTTCAGAGGCGATTTTCTGCATTGTCTAGAAAATTAATCTTGCAGACTTGGTTATGTAACAAATTAATCACAAGAAGCCTAAAGGATACAAGGGAAGTGAATATTCACATTTGAAAAGGATTCTAAATGCAGAATCAAGCTGAGCAGATTTCACCCTAGGGAGTACTCCGTTTTGGTTTTTCTGAAACAATGTTAAAATGGGGAAGTAAGTTAGTAATAAAGGAAGTTACCGTTAAGCCAATGAAAAAGTGAAAATACATGGAGGAACCTATTATAATCATCAATCTAATAGATTGATCATTTATTTCGCTTGTGTGGCGCGGATCCTGAAAACTTAATGGGTAAATTGTGGTTTCTATATAAAGAACAGTATAACCTATTTTCAAATTACCATTTTCTTTCTTTGAATCGTTATGTTGTTAAATTGAACATTGCTAATACAGTACTCACAAAGCTATTTCTCACAATCATTTAAATTCTCAAGTTTCATAGTCTACATATGTTTGATTAAATGGCTCGTTTCTCTAGATTTGATGGTTTGGGTGGAGTCCGATCAACATGGTAGAACATCACAAATACTTCACTCCACTTTTATGATATTCTAGATTTTCAGAGAAGGATAAGGACTGAACCAATTCATCCTATTACTAAGAAGTTCTGTGGGAGTGGATTGGTGGAGGCAGCTAGATTTCCTATGGTAGTTCAAGCTTAGGAGTTGATTGTAGAGTGTATCAATCATTACAATCTAGACACTAAATAGATTCTATTGCTTGATCAGAGTGTATTAATTTCAGTTGATAGGCAAGCAGTGGTGAACTGTTTGCAAATCCCAAAACATGAGGAGTTCTCTACACTGACAGTTGGAGGAGCCATATCAGAATTCTCTTTGAAAAAGATGGTATGGAGGAAAGAAATCATGAAGTCTTGGTTCCAGAAATCGAGAGGAGTCAAGAGTAAGGTTCCTAAAACCATTTTTGGCACTGATCTTAAGCTAGAGATTGTGGATATTATGGTTCTTTTGCATTGACTCAAAGGTGAGGTAGATGCCTTTAATTTTGTAGAGCAATATTTTTTCTTGGTGCAAATTATTTGCTCAGATTCGTAGTATATTGACTGGGAATTTGAGGTCAGTGAGAAATTATCTAGGGCTCTCAGTGCAACCAAGTTTTATAATTCATTTTATATGTCTTCCTTCCTGATATATATGCTGGCCTCCTTACAGTTATGGCCAGGCCTCCCTAGAATTGAGGATGCGCTAGAAAATGTTAAAAGTTATGAATTTTATCCGTGCTTGCAACTAAAAAATAGCTATATAGATTTTATCAAAGTTAATGATGCATTCACTATGAGAATTTGTAGGGAACTTCAAGGGTGTCCGGAGTGGAGATTCAGCCCAGAAGCAATGGCAATAATTAGTCAGTTTGGTTTCTTTTTTATACAATTCTCATCTTTCTCCTATTTGCGTCTTGTAGCATTCGATGGTTTTCCCTTGAGGATGCACAGATACCGGGATGACATGATCGTGTTGATGGAGATCATGAGACAGGCTCTCCAGGTGAACACGTTAAGTGCCAGACTCTAAAAGAAGGGATATGAATTCGCTGTGAAGGTTGGAGCTTACAGTTGCGAATCCAAGTCAGATGCTAAGAACATGGTGAAAGCGTTTGAAGGAAGATTCAAATTACAAGAGTATGAAGTTTTGAGACCCATGTTTGACCCGAATGGGTATGCTCAATATGTGCTTCAGATTGGAGGCACGATCAAACATATCACCACCATAGAAGACTACTGGGCAAATTGTAAAGATGAGCTTGAGAGTAGAGATTGTGCCTTTGCTAGATTCATGGTGGATCAAGTAAGAACTTATGGTATCAATTTGGATGTAGAAGGGCTAGAGGATGATGGCAAGAATATGTATAACAATACATTTTTAACAAGGTTGAGAAATGTCCCAGTCAGTTTAGAGCCCTACACTAATATAGATGAAGATCTTGATGTTATGGTGGCTAGGATCGTCAAAAGAATAGGAAAATGGGTAGACTGGACAGACAAGAAGGGCCAAAGTAAGTGAAAAGCTTCTCAGCAATCTCCAATCACTGCCACTCCCACTTCTTCCCATAGTGCCACACCCAATCTGAGAAGAATATTCCCATATCTCTGACATGTCAAGGTGGCTCTCTGCCAGATATTGGGACCTAGTCTACTGCTGAAGAAAAAGAGACTGATAAGGAAAATGATAGTGGTGCTCCCCCAATATTCATTGATCACGTTTCCCCATCTCCATCTCCATAGAATACACCTGTCCCTTCTCCGCATACTACACTACTTCCATCTCCTCATCATAGTCCTATTCTATCTAAGAAGACTCCCATTTTGTAGCCATCTGGTTCTCCAATTCAGGTAGTAGAGGTTGGAGATGAAGACTCTAGTAGTAGTGAATCCACTGAATTGGACAAGGCTAAAGGAGGAACACAAGGGGAGGAAAAATCTCCAAGCTCATCTAGACTTCTTTCAAGAGATTCAAAGAATCCTTTCTCTGTGGAAAAAATGGTGAAGACTCTAGTGAAGAACAAGATGTTTAGCATCGAATCATTAGGAGCAACTTCTAAGGTAATTGGAACAGAGTCCTAGCTTGAAGACTCACTGGAAAGAAAAAGGAAAAGGAAAGATGAACATGTTCCTTCAAGGGACATTGTATCTCAGGTAGTTCGCTCTAGTTCTACCATGGTGAAGGTCAAGAAGTAGAAAACTTTGTCAATTCTGGGGCAAGATCTAGAAACATGACATCTGACCATGGAGATTGCCAAACCCAGTAAGGCAGGGAAAATTGAAGACCTAACTCCTGGAGATTTTACTCAGCATTCCATTGATCATGGAGAGGCCAGGAACGATACAAAGGTGGGCCTATGGAGATCAGGTAATGAGATCATAGAAAATCAATCGGAGGATCTCAAGTTGTCAAAAATCAAAATGAAATCTGAGATAGAAGAGCTTAAGAGGTTCATCAGGCAGTTAGTTGTCCCATTGGCAACTATTATTGGTGTACTTGTAGTTGAAAATCCCATGGTAGAGGAAGTACAAGCCCTCATCTCACAACTACAAAAAGACCGACATTTTGATCAGATCAGAAACGAATGGATTGACAAGCTCAATTCGGATGGAGTTATGTTGATTGATCAAATTGGAAATGTTATCATTCAAGTAGAGACTGCGAAAGATAACCTCATATCTAATCAACATACTCTGGCCACTGAGAGAGGAAGATGTGAAGAGTGTGTTTCCCTTCTAAAGATGATTATTCAAATGAAGGCGAAAGAAGCAGTTGAAGCAAAGATTCTGAAGAAGGGTAATGAGTCACTGTTTGAATGGCTTCAAGGTATGCAATTCAAATAGGAAATGATTCAAGAAGTAGAAAATGGGCTAAAGGAAATGAAAGATAATGTAAAGAAGAATCAGGACAAAGCTTTCAAGTTGATGAAAGGACTACATTCTAAACTGCAAACTAGTGTTCAAGGAAAGGATTTGATTGGAATAGAAGTAATGAAAAATAACTTCTCTGTATATTTGAGTAACCTGTCAAGCATCACTCCTAATAATCAAAATAGAATAATAGAGTTACAGACTTTGAGCGGATGCATACATGTGGTAGCTGAAGAATTAAAAAGTTAGATGAATTCTGTAAAAGAATTAGCTCGAGAGCATTCAAAGTGGCTCTTAAGATTCACCAATGTACACGTGTCTAGCAATGATGAGCTAATTCCTATTATAGTTGCTACTAGGGCATATAGAGCGAAAATGGAAAAGGGGAAGAGGTCAAAATAATGTCTCTTTTTCATTTTATTTTGGTTTTTTAAATGACAAATTAACTTCTTGTCATTTGTCTTCTGAGGAGATGAACCGATTGGTATTCCTATTGTAATAGTCATCTCTCATCTCTATATGTATAGGGCTAAATGATTAATGAAGGGTCAGCAAATTTTTGGTGTGAATCTTGTTGCAGAGACAACTGAGTTTTGTGCCATTTCTTTACTGTCCGCTTTCTTCTTTTGTATGTTATATTTCCATAAATATTAAGTTGAATTAATTAAGTGAATAGAGTTTCTTTTTTTTATTTCATTTTAATAGAATTGGTAAATCAATCAGAGAGTTGAAACTAGTTGTGGGAAATATTTCCATTAAGTGTTTCATTTGTATGCATTCCATCCTATTTCTTCGTAATCATTGTGATATTTTGTGGTGCGTCAGAAGTCATAAAACTGTGAGGGTTCAAACACAACAAGTATTTGTTAGTTGTTTCATCTACATAGTTAAGCTTGCATTGCATTTCATATTTGCATCTATCATGATTGCTTTGTTGAGAAATTCATAAGAGTGTGAAGATCACAACACAACATTTTTGCATCTAATTTTTTCCTGAGATTTCACTTGCCTGGGTGGAACTCGATTTTCCTCTATTGTTCTCTGGTTAAGAACATACCCCACAATAGGAATTAGAGATAAAACAAATTCATTGCATATCATTTCATAAGGGAGTTGTACCTTCCAATTCAGAGAAAATCTATCAATCTCATGATAGATTATCCAACTGTTGGCATCTAATTGTTCTTTCAGAATTGGGCATTTGGAGAGTTTATTTAAAAGGACAATCTGTTTACCAACACAATGAGAAAGAAGAGACTACATCAAAGTCGCGAAGAATGACACCTCACCTATGGAAGTTGAAATATAATAGAATTAATCATCGAGGTAATGTTGTTCCACCTAATGGTTTATGTTTTTAATTTATATATTTCTATTGTGATTTTTGTTTACTAATTGTGTAATTGATGATCATGAAGGTTGTCAAGGTAGTACTGACAACCTTCCAAAGGGACTAAAAAGCTATCCTAGACAATTTAGTAGGTTTCCCTACTACAAGCACTTACAAATTGTGCATTTGTTTGATACTATGCATATCAGAAAGAATATAATAGAGACATTGTGGAGAATATTGGATGGAAGGCGTGACAAAGAAAAAATTGTCAAAATTTGTAATGATATTCATGAATCCAATCATGCATTGAAGAATTTCATTCACTCAAATAGAAACAGAGATCAGAGTAATATAAGTGCCCTTCCTTGGTTATTAATGGAGCAGCAAAGTGATGCCATAAAATAAGTCATACAAAAAAATTGATTTCACATAGGATTTGCTGTTAACATAAATAATCTCATATTAAAAAAAAGTGAACTTGGGCCAGGGCTCAAAACACATGATTGGCATACTTTTATCAAGGTAAGTTATGCTCTTTTGTGTTTACAATATATTCATAAAATACATGTACTATTTGTTATGTTATGCTAGAAAGAAATGAAATGATTGGTTTATAATTATTATAGTACGTGCTTCCTCTATCTCTCCCAGAGCACTTCAACAATAACATCAAACATGTGATATACGATCTTGGAAAATACATGAGGTAAGTAGTAATATCTGTTCAATTTGTTGTATATATTGATTATATTCATGATTTGTTTTTCTTGCTATGTAATCTATTGTATAATATTTTGTAAAGTCTCATATCTATATATTTTTTGTGACTTGAATCTCTTAATGTAGGTGGTTGTCATCTAAAGAAATCCATAAAGAAGATATAAACTATTGGAAGAGAAGAATTCCTCATTTACTGTGTGAAATGCAAAAGTGTCTACCCCAACTTTTTTCAATGCACAAGAACACTACCTCATACACCTAGTTGAGGAGATTGAATTGTGTGGACCTATACACACTAGGTCAATGTGAATCGTTGACAGGCACTTGAAATCTTTTAAGGCTTTGGTTTGACAAAGAGCACATCTTGAGGGTTCTATGGTAGAGGGATATATGGTATACTAGACTATGGTGTACATTACTGAATATCTTCCTAAGTTTCCATCAAATATCCATGTAGATCGCATTTGGGATCTCGAGCCTTTTAAAAAATTAGAAGGGGATTACTTGATGGGGAAAGGTACATTGAGGAAAGTGAGAGGTAATAAATTATAAGATGTTATTGTAATAAATTATTTTTTAATCCTCAAAATAAATCGATTGTAAGTTGTCTATTTTTTTTTATAGGTGCTCGAGAGTGGGATGCACTATATTTGTATATTGCAAACAATCTTGATTAGATGACAATATGGATTGAATGATGTCAACATTCTGGTTGCACATTAACATGGGAAGGTGTATCTTCATTGGTTAAAGAAGCTCATTGTAATGGAGATTCCAATGTTATGCAAAGGGAAATATATTTAGCACATGGTTTAAGAGATTTCTAGGTACGTACAAATTTATTAAACACCCATATGTTTATCAACTCACAATACAATAATTTTAACATGTTTCACATATTATTGCAGGTTAAACACCACAAGGCTATGTTTTGTAATGGTCAAAAATTTTGCGTCAAAGTGTTGGGTGACACAAAGAAAACTTGTGAATTAGGAATAACTTCAATCTTTCAAGTGACTAATATTTCATCTAGAAACAACTTACATCCTCAAGATTCTTAAAATTGATATTATGGCATTTTGGATGATATACTTGAGTGTGACTTTAGTTCCTTCAAATTAGTATTGTTCATTGTCAAATGGTATATGCTACGACTTAATCCAAATGATCTTGATAGAACTATTATTGAACATGATAATGGATTTACAATGGTTAATACAAGGTTGTTTGAGTCAGTTGGGGATGAACCCTATGTTCTTCCAAGCCAATGTGAGTAGGTATTTTACTCAGAGGTTCTACATAAACCGGTTTGGTCATTAGTTGTTAGACATGAACCAAGAGGAAGGCCAATAAAGTATAATGCAATGGAAGAAGAAGTAAAAGATGATGTAGATGGTGATCATGATCGACAGTTATTGAATGATGTTCCTAATAGAAATTTTCATGAAGAAGAAGAAGAAGATGATGATGATGATGTTGCTACTGATGATGATGATGAAGATGATGTTGATGTTGATGATGATGATGTTGATGATGATGATAACGATGACAATGATGATGACAATGATGATGATGATGATGGTGAGGATGATGATGATGATGATGATGATGAGGATGATGATGACGAAATATAGAGGTATGCCATCAATCCTTAATCTATTTAATATTCATTTCTTGATAGAAATATATTTGTCTTATATGGTTACATAGTTTATTCATTATCTATTTAAAAGCTACAAGTTTCAACTACAAATAGAATACTGCTAATTTAAATTAACTATTAAACTAAATTAATTAAATAAAACTATTTAAAACACATATTGATGCATGAATTTATTGAACCTTATTTTCTTTCAAGTCAAAAGCATTTGTAAGTGTTTAGTTTAGAAAAGGGAATTCATTAAATATCTATAAAAGGGAGTTGTACCTAGAATAAAATTCATAGGGAAAACATAATATAAGTGCTTACCCAATTTTTTGGTTAATAATTCTACCTCTATAGGTGATGTAGAGACCCTAGGTGGACTTGCAATCATTCATAACAAGAGGGACTTCCATAGTGTTCTCACAACACCAACCAAGCATCTTTATAAGATCCCTCTCCTTGATCCAAGCCAACTCCATAGACTATCAGAGTGCACACCAAATCCTTATGCCACCTTAGGTTCTACATCTTTGGAATGATCCCATGAATCTCCCTCAATCCATCCAATGGATTCATCCAAGCAATCTAATCAACAAACTATCAAATGCTCACAATGCCTCAATAGGTGCCAAACTTGACTTCACCTTAACTAGGTGTTTCCTCTACCTCCACACACATCAAACAACTTCAAATAGCATGTCCCCAAGGTGACTAAGCCCTCAACTCATCAGCTAATACAAAAAGCCAGTTTTAGCCCTTCACTAGGCCTACTTCCCTAGTATGCTTATAATGTGAGCTTGATTTAAGTGTTATATTGTGTACCTTTTAATGTTTTTAATTTTTATGTGATGCTTATGACAAATGTAATTATGATTATGACATGATTATTCTCACAATAATTGAATTACATTTCTAGGAAATTGAACCCCTTTAAGGAGCATCCTGCATAGTCTCATGGATCGACAGGTATAAGTCAATACTCCTTATAGAAAGTATATTTAATACACTTATTGATAGTAAGATTGATGTCTTCTAAGATCTCTCCCATTTTCAGGTACCAATGAATAGGTATTTTTTAGAAGTGTCTTCCTCGAGTGAGGGAAATATAGGAATAGAAGAGAAAAGTGAGACATGCAATTTATCTAGAACATGGAGATTAACTAGAGGTCAAAGGACTAGAAGGAAATTCAATAAATGCATGAAATTTTTCCTTGCTCAAGGGGGGTCATGTTATTATGATGATGAGATGGAAGTGAGGCACCCTTGAGGTACCGACATCTACAGAAACATTGGGTACCCAAGGAACTTCCTCCAATAAACACTAATTATTGTGTTAATGAGAGGATATATTGTATAGCACCATCATCATTACATGGTTTGGGCCTATTTTCTATGGACAACATAAAGGTGTCTTACAAAAAAGTTTCTAAATTTATGGAGTATGTTGGACCATGTTACAATTACAAAAGTTGGATGCATATTGTTCAATATTAAAAAAGTATGCATAGGTATGCCCTCTCGGCAAATTATATACAACAACAAGACAATAATCAAAGTAAAAGTGTGGCTATATACATTGATGGAAGGCCAAAAGAAATGGGGAATATTGCAGGTTTTATAAATAGTACACAACTTGGGTCTACTATAAAGCAACCCAATTGCATATTTGAGGTGCGCAAGGGAAATCGCGTATTCATCTATGCAATAAAATCAATATGTGTAGGGGAAGAGCTTCTTATTGATTATAATTTGAACTAAATAGATAAAAATGAGGCTACTATCATGGGCATGGTACATACTATTAAACCAACTTCTAATCAATGACTCCAACATACCATTTAGTCAATAAATTTTTGGCTAACATTTTTATACTTGATCTTTGATACATGGGCACAATATGAAGCAACTGCCTAGAGGGTATGCTGGCTATGTTCCCAGCTCATTTACACATGAGCAAGTAAAACTCATTGTAATTGTGCAAACTAGATAGAAGAAAAATGTTATTTTTTTAATGTTGTTTTCTTCATTGTTTTGGATTAATTTTGATAATACTAATACTATTGTGGTCACAGAGGGCTAGTGGTCAGAGGGAGGGAAAAGAACCTACAGTCCCTTAGTAGCTTCCCCTTGAGGTGGACCCTTTCTATATTGATTTAGCAGAGACCAATGACTTGATCAGTTCAATTAAAATGGTCCTAAAGAAAATTGGTAGAGAAATTATACGTTTGGCAACCATAAAGCCTACTAATCAGAAAAGAAAAGATAGGGGATCTAAATTTTTGCACACCTCTACAACCTTAAAAGTAAGTATTAATGAAATTTTTAATTATAACAAGAGTTCAATAATGGTTTCTATGTTATTCTCTTTTATGGCATTAATTAAAATATGGATGCATTGTCTTTACAGAGTTTTTTGTGTGATTTTAGGCCCCATTCCCATGATGAGGGTGTTGTAGGTGGTTCAGGTAGATCACATGTTCAATTCCCCACTCGTGTTTTCCACTGAATATATATATAGGAATGATCATAATCATTGACAATACATTCTCAAACAATCCTTTTTTTTAATGCTCTAACAATCTTGTCCATGCTAGTCCACTTGTTCTATATTTATGCATGCTCTAACAATTTTATTCTTCAGCTTCAAATCAATTATATCCTATGACAATGCTGCCTCCATCTAGGACAACCACAAATCTCTTTTCGACTGCTGAGTTGAGAACACACAGCTTACATGCATCGACTATTGCACCATCTACTGGTACACAAATCCCTCTTTTTCTCTCTCTTTTTTATGTGTTGAAGTGTTATGTGTTTATGATGTAGATTTTAATGACCCCCCTTTGGTAGTCACTCAACATTTAAACCTTTTCACAATTTTATGATTCCAAACCATAAGAACTCGACTCCATTCATAGCTTGGATATACAAGGTTATGTTATAGGTCAAACTTCAATTAGCCGTCTTTAGTTATGAAAGATTATAATATTGAAGATCATCTTCTCTTGTAGTATATTATTGCAATTATATTCTGATGTAGAGTCTAGCAGGAACTTCTTCTACTAGCCTTCAGAAGGCTTTCACAATCCAATTTTCAGATCTAGGAATTGGTATAAGTCCCCTTACCCACACTGGGTATACACAACTGTTGAGCCCATATGAGGCAATCCACTTCAAAAACTTCACTCACTAACACAAGAAATGGTGATAGCAACTAGGACCTTTAGTCCAACCACAATCCTCAGTTGGTTTGGAATCTACCAAATCCACAACAATCCTTTGCACTTGTACACCTACAATCCTTGTAGCCTTTCCAATCATTTTCTTATATTATCACCAACTATCCCTCTATGGCATAGGGACTTATCCACTATTTTAGGCACCTCTTAAGACACTTGCTAGAATCCTAAAATCTTCTAGGATGATCTTGCTCCAGCACCCTCCAAACTACTACTTGGTACCTAGGCCTAGTTGATCAAGTTAGGCTAGGGCTTCAAGGAAGGATGAACTAGGTGGGTTCCCAAGACCCCAATCACTTATGGAAATCCTAAAAACATTCAATGCATCTAACTTCAGCACTCAGACAAATCATAAGTGCATCCAAACATGACTGTCACCACAATAACAACAAAAACCAGTCAAGCACATGGTCTTGCTTGACCTAGGGCCGGCTTGGAAAAATACTTGCCCAGCTCACCATGCCTCCAACTCCTGGAATCATGTAGATAGGTCCCTTAACTTGCATATCCCTCAGTTTTAGAGATTTCCACTAGTGGATTTGCAAGTTAGGGCTGCATTTGTACAAGGCCCTAGAAAATAGGGCTATTCAGACCTTTGAGGACAAAAATGCTAATAACTCACAAACCACAGTTGAAAATTGAATCAAATCAAAGCCAAAACCTTCTAAACACACATCCATCACTAATCCACTTGTAGAGTAATCATGAAAGTACTGTACAGACTCGTACAACCCATTGTAACAACAATTTTACCAGTAAACTAGAGATTTTTATTCATTTTCTCCAAGCATTTGCTACAACCTGATCTCTCCCTCCAACTGAGACCTCAAATGACATATTTGTAGGCCTATATGACCATTGGAACAGCCAAATAGCCATTTCCAACCATGACACAAACAAACAACAACTTTTTGTAATTACCGATCAGCATTTTAAAAGTTGTCAGCAACTTTTAGGCAATTTTTGCATTTTTTGCAAATTGGTAAGTCTAATGAACTTAACAAGTGCATGGTCATTTCTCTAGGTCTATATTGACTCAAACACCCTATTCTAAGGCCTTTTGGTCCCATTTGAGTCACTCGGTTTATAACCACACCAAAGTGCTAATGGGCCTTACATGTGCCTTTATTACAAAATATTACCAAACATGGGCCAACTTACTAAAGTATGGACCAAACCTTGTTAAAACTTCCTAAATTTCTTGAATCTACCCTTGCATGGAGTGGGTAGGTGTCTTGCCTCCTAGGTACTTATTCCCTACTTGTTCCCCTGCCTCTTAGGTTAGGTGCCTTGCACCATATTCATGTGCTTGATCATGTCATGAGATGTGAATAAATATTTCTTTTATTGATGAAATAATTGTCTAATACGAGCTAAAACATCATTTCCTAGATGTTCCTATGTTCCTAGTATGGGAACAGTGAAGGATGTCATATTGATCATCAGTGATGATGAAGGAAATCCATTAAAAGTAGCCAAAGTTCCAGGTACTTTAAAGTTATTATTATTCTATAGTAATATAATAGTAATATAGTTTTTGATCACTCTTCATTGACTTATGATCCCATGATTTTTTTGTAGGGAATGATTTTTTTTGGAAAAAACTTGGTGATGAGTGTTTGTGAATATTTGGGCCCACCCTACGTACCTGGTGGAACATCATATCCTAACTAAAACCCCAAACCACTATTTTGATTTCATATCATTGCTACAATAGTTTTCCTTTTCATCCATTTCTTGAACTATATTAAAGGTAGCTTCACTTCATTTATGAGTCTAACATGTTTTTTTAACTTAAAAGGTGGAATAACCAAGAAAAACTGTTGAAAGATGATCTTATAGAGAGCATGACCCAACTCTTTGGACATCGTGCATTCTAGAGAAACAAGCTCCTTGAAAAAGCTGGTTCATATTTGAAGTATATTAGGGACCAGTATAAAAAAAATTTACAGGATAACCCAAGGTACAAGCATCCGCCCTATGTTCCTGAGGCTGAGTGGTAGGCTTTGATTTTGGATGGAAAGTATAAAGCTGACAAGAAAAATAATATTACACCAGTGGAGAGTACAACAGGGTATGTGATACTATTGAGAATGTAATTATGTACTAATTAACCTCTATATTTATACTATCTAACATATTTCAAACTTTTCATAGATTGCTTGACACATCAAAGGCAACAAATGCAAGACTAGAAAAGCATAGGACACACAAGCTCAGCTCTGGTAGTTTTTCAAAACTTCAAGCACGAGTTGTAAGTATTAGTAAATGAAAAAATGTATCAAATTTTTTTATATATTGTGATGGGAAATGCTAGGATAGAGTAGCTTGTCTATGCTACTGATCCTCAACTTGGATCTTAGTGTTCCTCCACACCAATATATGATGTAGAGTAACACACTTTGGAAGCACCAACAAACTCCTAGCACCTTGGAACAACTAAGAAATTCAAGTTATCACCCCAATCCTCTGTTCTCCACAAGAACATTCAAGGCTTGATTCACCTTCAAATAAGGAACTAATATGCTATTACAACTGCTCCTTTAATTCATGGACCCAACTCATCACATAAGGCTGCATACTAGTTACTTCTCCCTTGTACCATTCAAGGCCTCATACACCCAACCTTGACACCAAGTGTTTTGGAGACTTTTGTATTTCCTTTTGATATTTTAACTACCCTCCATTGGTTGATGAAAAAGTGCAAGTAAAATTCACCATACCACTCAAAATTGTAGGGCTCAGAGTTCAAGAGATGCCTCATAGAAGAGGATAAGAAAATTGGCTTCCAACAAGGCTATAGAGCTATGGTTGAATGGCTACAAGCTGAAATTAGTGTAGAAGGTTCTAATAATGATGCATCAAAGCCACAGGTAAATAAGCTAAATACAACTTATTTCAAATTAGATACTTTACCAATTAGTTTATTTGATGATAAGTTCCAATATAAAGTGAGTATATATGTTTTAAGCAAGCAATGATAACAATGCATAGGATGTTGGAATGTAGCATGACAATCCTTCTACACAATCTATGGATGCTGAAGGTTTGCATGATGTGCATCCCACTGGTGGAGGTATACATTTGCTATTAAATTTTTTATATGTAATTGCAATTGGTGTTTGGATTAATGTAACATTTTGTATAGCAACTATAGAGGATCGAGGAGTCAATGTTCATGAGTGTGTTGACATTGAGTCTAGACAAAATGATATGGTCAAATCAGGTAAAGAGTGCCACAGTTATGTTATTTAAAATAATTAAATAATTGTAACAATTATAATAAATGGGAGTCTAATTTTACAATGACTGGAGCATGTGGCATGAGCGGGAATGGGTTTTCTTATCAGTAGCAAGGCAGGAATGGAATTTTGAATCAATAGCTAGGCAGGAATCAGGAGAACACAGGCATTGGGGGGCAATATGTAGGTGTAGGGAAAGAATCAGAGGTGAATGATGTGGATGCCTCAAAGGATGGGGACCCATGAGAGTTTCTGCCTCATCTAGGTGAGAAGATTCCTCCCCTTCTCTCGGGTAGTGGGCCGCCTGGGGCCTGGGGGTGCTGGTCGAACCTATTTGGAGTCAAACCATCAGGTAAGTTGACATTCTTGAAAGTCATTGATAAATCAAACAAGGAGAAGGGTATCTTTGCTTTGGAAGTTCCTCAAGAAATTATAAACCACAATATCCTTAGTATGGCGAATACCTTAGTGGGAAAATTTTTAGGGCCAAGGACCAACATTGGTGTTGTGAGGGTTTTTACCAAAAATAAATGGGATTTAAAGGGGCATGTAGATGTGACAGCAATGGCAAAAGGTTTCATGAATTTTGAGTTTTCTTGCTTGGAAGAATTTTCTAGAATCCTGTGCGCAAGGAACTGGTCTCTGGGGAGATCTACTTTAATCTTGCAGAAATGGTCTTCCAATCTGGACTTGAATAATGATTTCCTATCCCAGGCTCCAGTATGGATTAGACTCCTAGAATTGCCCATGGAATACTGGCATGAGGATGTCTTTGATGGCATTGCCAGGTCTTTTGGAGAGCTTCTTTCCATTGATCTTGTAACTGCAGCTAAGAAGAGACTTACCTATGCAAGGATATGTGTAGGAGTGATCGAAGGACAGGATATGCCTCAAGTTATTGAATTTCAATCTTGTTTGGGAAGCAGATTCCAAATGATTGACTATGAAAGTGTGCCCTTTACGTGCTTCCATTGTAAGAAGGCAGACCACAAGGCTGGATTCTGCCCAGTATTCAAAGGAAAGGGAATGGGGGGAAAGGCCCATCTTTATGGTGGGAAGAAAGCTGCTCATGCTCCCAAAAAGACTTGGAAGAAGAAAGAAACGCAAGTCAAGAAAAATGGAGAGGTTGAAGAAAAAGCTAATGATTCTATTACTGACCTCCAAGCTTAACCCCGGGACCTCTAGGTTGTAGTGGATGCAGTGGAAGGAGAAGGGAATGAGACAACTGAGGAAAAAACCAACCCTTCCCAAATGAAGGAATCCAAGGATAATCTCGAAGAGGCAAGTATTTTGGAGTCTCAAATCCCTGTGAGTTTTGAGGAGGTTGATCCGAACCTTTCCTCTATCCTAGACTCTATGGAGGAACAAAAGGAAGGGGAACCATTGTCTCAAAACTCCACAAACCTGATTAGTAGGGAACCCCCTATAATAGTGAATAGAATCTTAGAACAGCTATCTACCTCAACATCAGAACAACTAGCCAGGCTACATGCTTTGTTTGATTTATGTAAAGAAGAAGAAGAGCCACCTTGGACAGAAGTCAGAAGAAGAAAGAAGAAGAATAGATGGGACCCCTCTCCTGCCTCTCCTACTTCAACTAGAAGCAAGGCCAAGGTAGATCTTGGTCATAAAACCAACTCGGTGGGAAGGAAAAACAAGAATGAAATCAAGAAGGAGGAAGCAAGAAGAAACATCATGGATGGAATGTAGTGCACCATCCAGTAAGCCTGCTCATCAATTAAAGCATGAAGATCCTCTCATGGAATATTTGTGGACTCAATGGAATCCACAAGCAAGAAGTTGTAAGGAATATGATAAGGGATCATAGGCCTGATTTATTTCTTATTCAAGAAATGAAAATGAAGAAAGAAAATCTAGAAAATATTAGATTCAACAACAACATGAATGGAATTGCCTCAAACTTAGAAAGAGCATCTGGAGGGCTGCTGCTATTATTCAATAATAGACATTTCAATATTGTGCCCGAGTATGATGAGGATAACATCATTTTATATAGAGTACAACATTTTCTAACTAATGAATGCTGGTTTTTAGTGAACATTTATGCTCCCAACAACAAGAAAGATAGAAAAAAATACTGGGTCAAAGTTGGAAAGTTGGTGCAAGCCAATGACATTAATAAAGGCATTATCTTGGGAGACTCCAACTCTCCACAAGAGGACAAGGAGAAGATGGGAGCAATGCCCTTGGATTGGGAAAGCAAGCAAGATCTTTCCAATTTCATCAATGACCTGGCCCTAATGGATTTGGAGCTGTCGGGGGGTACCTTTACCTGGTCTAACAAGAGAGTTGGTTAGGACTGCATTCAAGTCAGATTGGACACAACTTTAATCTCCTTAGATTGGTTGCACTCTTTTAGCTATAAATTATCTCTGCTTCCTAGAGTTGGTTCTGACCACTCTCTCATTTCTCTTTCGGTATCACCTCTTGAGCCCAGGAGAAACTACCCTTTTAGGTTTGAGAAAATGTGGACCACTCACCCAGACCTATTGGATAATGTCAAAAGATGGTGGGGGATTGGTGTTGATGGCTCAGCCATGTTCAGAGTCACCAGAAAGCTCAAAAATGTGAAGAGGATGGTAAAAATTTGGAACAAGTCTAATTTTGGCCATATTTTCCATGACAAGGAGGAGTTGTCAGACAATCTATCTATCATCCAAGATAGTATTCAGAATGAAGGATATAATGAGAGTAACAGGGAGGCTAAGCTATTGATCCTGTCTAATCTTCATAACATCATCAACAGGGAGGAAAAGTTTTGGAGGCAAAAATCTTGAATCTCATGGTTTAAGGATGGAGATTAGAACACGAAGTTCTTTCATCTCTCCACCCTAAAACATAGGGCTAACAATAGGATCTCTGGAATCAGGAAGGGGTAGGTGTTGTTGTCTGAAGATCCTGTTATCTCAACTGAAGTGGTCTCCTTCTTCTCTTCTCTTCTCTCCGAGGACCCCCTGCTTTCCAAGGTGGATCAATAGAATATCATCTCTTGTATTCCTTAGATTATTCAACCCCACCATAATAAACTTCTCTATGCTATTCCTAATGCATTGGAAGTTAGAGAGGCCCTTTTCTCCCTACCTGGTGATAAATCACTTGGTTTGGACAGATTTCCCACCTTTTTCTTCCAAATGTATAGGCTGGTGATCATGGGGGATGTGGTAAAGGTAGTTCAGGCCGATCAGTTTGTGCAACTCTTTCTACAAGATTATCTCTAAAGTTCTCACTTCCAGAATGCTTAAAATCTTGCATCTGATCATTTTGTAGAAACAATCAGGCTTTGTTCCTAGGAGACAAATCTTGGACTCGATGTTGATGGTTCATAAGGTTATTCATTCTTTAGAAGCTTCCAAGTGGGAAGGTATGTTGCTCAAACTGGGTCTTTCAAAAGCCTATGATCGGGTGGACTGGTCCTTTCTTGGAAAGGTCCTTTAGGCCTTTGGTTTTGACAATATAGTATGTAAACTCATTTCTCAATTTGTGTCTACCTCTTCTCTTGCTATTCTGATTAATGGAGCCCCCTCTGAGTTCTTTAAACCTTCTAGAGGTCTCAGGCAGGGAGACCCCCTATCACCTATCCTCTTCATTATTTTAGCTAACTGCATTGGGAGGCTTATTGAATGTAAAAAGTCTAACGGAAGTCTTATAAGGATTAAGCCTTCTTTGAGAAATGACCCCTTCAGTCACCAGTAATTTGTGGATAACACTATAATGGTGGGGGGGGGGGGGGGGGGGGGTGGGAAGCTTCTATGAAAGAAGCTAAGACTTTGAAAGAGGTTTTTGATACTTACTCCAGAGGGACTGGTCAATTGATTAACTAGAACAAAAGCTTGACCTTCTTTGTTAACACC
The DNA here is from genome assembly GCA_028749045.1 of Cupressus sempervirens. Classification (NCBI taxonomy): domain Eukaryota; kingdom Viridiplantae; phylum Streptophyta; class Pinopsida; order Cupressales; family Cupressaceae; genus Cupressus; species Cupressus sempervirens. Next base: position 115,282,466 of record CM053789.1, on the reverse strand, counting down.
CCTAAAGTAAGAGAAAGGAAAATTTCCAAAATCCTTGGTTGTGGGGTGGGCTCTCTCCCTTCAACCTATCTAGGACTCCCCTTGGACTCTTCTCCCCCTGACTCTTTCTGGAATGGTGTTGACTCTTTCTGGAATGGTGTTCTGGATAGATTCAACAAGAAGATGGTTGGATGGAAAGGTGCATCTCTCAGCTAGGCTAGGAAATGTCTACTGGTCAAATCCACTCTTAAGAACCTTCCCATTTATGCTTTGAGCCTTTTTGGAATTCCTGTGAAATTTGCAGAGAAAATGGAGAAAATCCAAAGAGACTTTCTATGGACCGAACTTGAAGGAAAGAAAAGGTACCCTCTTGTTGCATGGGAGAAGGTCTGCCTCCCCAAGAGGTATGGAGGTCTAGGCATTAGAAATCTTACCCATCTAAATAAGGCACTTCTTGCAAAAAAAATCTGCCATATCTTCAATAACACTAGTGAATGGAGAGACATTTTAGAAAATAAATACCTCAGAAGAGCCTCTCTTCATTTTAATTTATTCAATGAGGATATCCCTAAAGGGTTGACTATTTGGAATGGTATCATGAAGGCCAAGGACCTGGCTAAGGCTAGGGTCTCTTGAAAACTAGGCAATGGGGAGGATATTTAGTTTTGGTCTGACAGGTGGTTATGTCAAGGCCCACTTTCTAGCAACCCAATTTTTGAGAGATGGGTGCAAGAATGCATGGAACTATATGGGTTAAAAGTAAGCAATTATAGGGTTGGTTAGGAATGGAGAGACCTTTCCCTCATTTCTAAGGACTTGAAACCAATAATGACTATGCTTAACACTTTGATCCCTAGTAATAATAAGGATGAGATGGTCTGGAGGGATAATCCCAATGGAAGTTATTCCATTGCTTTTGACTACAACTCTCTCTAGGGTTTAAAGGAGAAACCCCCTTGGGCGGATGCCTGGCTCACGGGCCTCACTCCTAAGATCAACATATATTATTGGCTGGCCCTTTAGAACAAAATTCTAATGCAAGATAACCTCATGAAGAGAGGCCATGTTATGCCCAGCAGATGCCCGCTCTGTAAAAACTAGTCTGAGTTAGGTAATCATATCTCCATTCAATGTGACTTTGCTAGGGAGGTGTGGAATTCTCTTAATTAGGAAATGGAGATTCTTTGGTGTAGGCAGAATAACTTTATCAACTTTTTCAGTCATTGGAAAAGCCTCTGTAAAATTGCAGGTCGACAGGATAATTATGCCTAGTTTTTGCCTCACTTCTGCTGGAGTATCTAGAAGGAAAGGAACAATAGAATTTTCAGGGATAGAGAGGAGCCAACTATAATTCTGGGAAGGAAGATTTTGAAAAACATAAAAGAAAACCTTCAAGTGATGAAGGAGGGGGAAGTTGATATAGGGGACAGGAAGACGGTTAAAGAAAAAGACCAGGGATCCTAAAAGATAGGATGCCAGATGGATTCTACCCCTGGAAGGATGGTCAAAAGAAAACTTTGATGGCACTTCTAAGGGCAACCCTGGCCCCTCTGGAAGTAGCAAAATTATAAGGAATAGTTTTGGGGAGGGGATTGCGGCCTTTGCTCTGCCGCTTGGAACCCAGACCAACCATTTAGCTGAAGCCAGAGCTGCGTGCAGTGTTGTAAAGCTGGCTTTTGAAGCTGGAGTTTCCAAACTTTGGCTTGAAGGGGACTCCAAAAACATAATTAACAATATTAATGGTATCTCCCCTCCCTCATGGTTGATTGCAAATATAATTGATGAGACATGTGCCGCCCTCACAAAATTTGAGAAGGTCCACGTCACTCATGCGTTTAGAGAGGAAAACCCAGTTGCTGACTGGTTTGCTAACAAAGGGGTGGGAGTAGACAAAGAGATAATCTGGCATTCCAAAAAAGATATTCTAATGGAGGCTAAGTCACTAATTGAGCTGGAGAAAATCCATGGAAGTATAGGTCAATCTAACTATAATCATGTTTAATAAAGAAAGAATAGATGTTGGTACGAGCAATAATATGTTTCTTGGTTTTCATAATCTCAAGGGATTTTCTCTACCTTTTCAACATGTTTGGAGGATCGTTATCATTTCCACTCACTATTGTATCAAAGAGGTGAACGATCACGAACCCAATAATAGAAACAGAGCCAAAATCTTTGCTGGAAAAAATTTGCAAAGATTGGGGCTCATGAGAATTGTTGAAGAAAAAATGGACATCATGACTGGAGAATGGAGAAGAAAGGAGCCAGTGGGTGAAGTGGAGAAGTTGAAGAATATGGGCAAAGTTTGGAAAAAATTGGAAAAGAGTGGTGTTGTGAATTTTTTCGAGAAACTCCATGGTTTTGACCCTGAGGTCACCAACAGTAGGGTGAACTCATGGAACAATGGCAAGGTCAAGGTGAATGGGGTTTCTTTCCAAATCATAGAGGAGGTGGTTGCAGAGGTCACTAGTATCCCTATGGAGGGTTTTAAATTCTACAAGGACAAGAAACTTTAATCCAATACAGTCAAGGAGTTTATGAAATTTTTTGCAGAGATGAACAAGCTAGAAAAGAAAGAGTCTTTCTATGTGACAGAGACTATAAAGAAGTTCTAGAGGTATGTTTTATATGCCCTCATTGATTATGTTACCCTGGACGCTAGGTTTGATTGGGTCAGAAGTCACCATTTTGTGATTTTAAATCATTTTTGCCATAAGAAAATAATTTCCATTCCCTTTTACCTTCTCACTTCTATGAACAAGGAAATCTCTAGTTTCAAGAAGAAAGCCACTGTTAACCCTGCTTTGCATGAGGGATTATTTCTCCTCATCCATGAGCATTTCAAAGCTCAGTCTATATGCAAGAACCCTCCTCAAGTTGAGGATGTTGGTGAAGGTAGGTCTAGCTTTTCTTCTGACTCTGATGACATTGAGAGCATTATCTCAGAGGAGGAGAATGTTTCCTCAACAAAGAAGAAAAAAGATCAAGCTAGGAAACTATCCACTGCTACAACTCCTAGCAGGAAAAGCCCTAGGGATCATAGCCAAGCTCAAGAAAAAGAGGGTTATGCTAAGGAGGAGGAGGAAATGGATACGAAAGATTCTAAAAAAGTGTCGGAGGAGGAGTTGGAAGAGGAGAAACCTAGCAAAAAATTGAAGAGGGAGGTTGTGAGAGTTGAGGAGACTACAAATCAAAGGATGGATGCTATTCCTCTTCCCCTCTCCCCTGTCCAGTCTCAGCCTCTTTTGGAGGAAAAAGTGAATGTCATCACTAGTTAGAATGAGGGGGAAGTGCAGGTCAAAAATAGGATAAAGGCCTAGAAAAATTTCAATGTGAGGACTGCTACTATGGGGATTTTTAGGGAAGCTATGAACCCTCAGATCCTCGTGGACAACCTGGAGTACCCTAGGCTCAATGAGCTCATAGACCCAACTATCCTAGCCATCTCTGAAAATGCAAGGGAGACTGGAATGAACCTTCTGAATAATGCCTACAGTAGTATGATTGACAACTTCAGATCAATCAAATGGCTCTTCCATGAGCTGGAGGAAGTTAGAGAAAGGGTATCCCAGATGGAAAGTATTAAGAATAAGATAGGTAATGATAGCCAGGATGACCAGGAAAATAGAGAAAGCTTATATGAAAGGAGATTAAGAAATCTTGAAAACTACAACCACAACTTGGCAAGTCAGATGATTTCTCTCCTGAGTTTGATGAATGACAATATCCAATCCCTTGTTGGTAAACTTAAGGATAGGGGCTTGCTAGTGGAGGAGGGAGGGAAGAACAGGGATAAGGCTAGGTTGAATGATGATAAGGCCACAATTAGTACACTCACCAGTATGGATCAGGGCATGGAGAAGGTCTAGGATCAAATGGCAAAGGAGCAACAAAAGATAGTCGAGGCAGCTCAGACTATGCAGGAAATGGAGAAGATAACTGAAGACTAGTTTTCTTGTCTTTTGTCTTTTCATCCTCCTGGCTTTTGTCTTTTCGACAAGCTTTTTGTAGTCTATTTTAGTTTGTTTGTTTTCTGGCCTTTTTGTGGGCCTTTGTTTTGGGTTGGGCCCTCGGGCTTTTTTTTAGCTGTTGGACCTCTATTTTGGCTGGGCTTCTTTGGTTTATTATTAGCCTTGTTTTTGTAAAACTTATGGGTTTCAGGATCCCTTAAAACCTATTTATCTTATCAAAAACAATTATAATAAATTATTTTTTAATTTAACTCTTTTATTTGTTATTGCAGAGAATCCCCCCTTTGCAACAACATAGGAATTTAAGATCATCAAGAATAGAGAAAAAAAACAACTAATGAGGGGGGAATTGATGATAACACTGATGCTCCTCTTAGAGCTTACAAAGAAAAAAGAAATAGAAAGAAAAAAAAGAAATGATTGTTATCTACATACCTTAATTGATAATGAATGAATTTTATGTCTCAATGAATTTCATTATGTGCTAATGAATGCTCATGAATTATGTGTTAATGTAGAATATTGATGAATGTTGCATGTTAATGAATCTAATCTGTTAATGAATGTTATCATGTGATATTGATTGAATGTTACATTTTATTAATGGTTGAAAGAATGAATGAATGTTAGATGTTAACGGGGAAAGTAGAGTGATGTTAGGGGAAGGGGGTGGGGCCAAATGAGCTTCCACCTTCATGTGGTTGGCCCTTTTTAGTAGAGAATATTAAACTATTCTTGAAACAAAGTGAAGCTCAATAGGATACTAAATATTTCTCTATTTTGTCCTATGTTTAGATTTTTGTCCTATGCATCTAAGGTTTCATGCTTTGAACTATCATGAAGTTCTAAACTTGTATCTTTTTTATTGCATCCTTGGATCTTAGCACTATCTTGGGACTGTGTTATCACCAATGATATGATTGTCATAATTAACTAGGGAAACAATGAGTCCCTATGTTTCATTGGATCTCATGCAATGATAGAAAGGCAATGAGAGTACAGATACTTGTGATGACACTTGAGAAAAACTTTGCATGTCTACCTTGCATTATCATACAATCAACTTAGGATTGATGCATGTGGACAAGTTCTTAAAATTTACAGTACAATTTCCTCACTATCATGATCAGCCTCCCTTTTCTAGATGATGCCTAACTCAACAAGCAAGAGGGGAAAAAGACTGACCAGCATCCACCTCATGCCAATAGATTGTAGTTAGACAATGTCATAATCAAAAGATCATAATTCAAGTCAATAGAAATAATTAAAATATTGTCTATATATGATTTGCAAAACATAATCAATTTTATCAATCTTATTTATAAATTATTCGAATAGGAGGACCTATGGAAAAGATTTAGACTAACATGATATCAAGTCATGGATATTCATAAAATAATAAAATACTAATTGACATAATTTGTATTTAGTGTCATCACATTTGGTTCATTGTATCGAAATATCAAATGCACATAGATAAATAGTTAGTTAGTAATCAATTTTTTTATTCACATAATGAGTTAATAAAATGGATTGTGACAAATAATATGGAATGCTCATGGAATGTGGAAAAGACAAGAAAGCTTATGAATAATATAATCAAGGCCACAAATGTCATACTCAGTGTCTCACCTGATTGTAACTGAGCCTAAATTGGAGAGTTCAATCTTCAAAAAAAATCACAAACCTTACTTTGATTTCCACTTTTTGTTATCATGGATTGTTTAAGCAGTATACAAATCTAGTCGTAATGTCATTATTGTTTTTTCTTGTGAAGGTATATGGGCAAGTATGAAAACTATGTGCTATTTTGATGGGAAAACTTATGAATGGGTGGGAATAAGTCGACAACACAATATTATGGATAAGGTAAGTATTATCTTCATGCTCAATTTTCCTTATCCAAGTAGAAAAGTATATTGTTTTTTAAAATTTCCAATCTAATTACATAGCTCTAGAAATAATGTATTCATTAGGCAGAATATTTACCTATCTCATCTTTTAGAATTGTTGATTGTATCTGTTTGATTATTTATAGCATAGGCTTTATCAAGTATTAAACATTTTTTCCTTCTCTAATTAAAATTTTGAAGTATGGAATACTTTGAATGACTCTCAAATGCTTAGAAATTCTTTAGCTATTCTTATTCGTACATAAGGATTTTTTGACTCTACTCAAGAAGTCATGAATTTTCTACATAATGCACATTCCCCTAAACTTTGGTGTAAATGTACTGACATTAATGGTTGTCTCCTACAAAATCTTCCTCATACAATCTATATTAGAATTTACTAGGGTGTGAGATATTTTTATCTTGTTTATAATACTTAAGTATATATTTTAGTTTTTCCCTATTTGGAAGACTTCCAATTGAAGCAGTATGTCTCAAATATTTGATTTCCATCTTTAGGGACCTTACCTTGGGTGTAGTATATATCTATCAGGGGTCATTTCTCTTTGTAAGTTTGACTCCCCATGTTAGTGAACTCTTCTCATCATTACATTGGCAAGAGAAGCAACATATGGGTAGTACACATGCACATGATACAAAATAACTGAAGTATGTTTATAAACTGACAATCAGTTTCATGCGATTCCCATGCTTGATAGTAATCCATCTTAGATCATGATTATTTACAACATTGTAAAACATGGCCTAAAAGTTTAGGCACTTTAATGCTTAATGAAATTGAGTAAGTAGCTTTATTTTTAAGATTTTAAATTTTGAGTGATCTTAACCATTGTATCAAGGACATCTCAAGATGACCTCCATGGCTAGTGGAGCACAAAAAATTGCTTGATGCATGTTGGTAATATCTTGCATAAAGGATAGCTAAGCATTTGTTACTAGAGGGAGGAAACTTGTAGCCTTTCACTCTATAAGAACTTCATATGTGTATGCATGCAATATATTTACATAGTAGGCATCTTTCCTAATAAGTTTTTGTGTAAGTTTTTGTTCAAATCATTCAAGTAATGCTAATTATATAAAAAATGATGAGATCAATACGCACACCTCAGAAAATTATGATGTTGCTTTACTGGCATTAATATCCAGAGATATTTTTGATCCAATTACATATATCAATGTAATCAATCTAATGCCACATCATTGCAATCTTTCTTCATAATATTTGTTTTCATTGAACCTTCCCAATTTTATTGTCTTTTGCTTCCATGGTTTCACTACTTCTATATTTGTATAATTGGTTTCACTACATGATATTGTAGTGCACAAAATATATATTGCACATTCCTAGTCCACCATAGCCAAAAAAGTGTGTGCATGTTCAAGAGATTGTTTCTATCATAGTTTATCTTTATAAGAAAGCTTCTGAAAAGAGAAATGTAAGGAATCATTTTTAGCAAAATTGACTATACTCAATGATTTAAGTAACATAAGTATGACATATTAAGGCCTAAAAAGGAGTGAGGCAAAGGGAGGAGACAAGGGAGGTGAAGCTTCCAGCTACATCATTCTCAACTACCTCCAACATCAAACCAAATCAAGACTCTTAAACCCTATATAACTTCATTTGGTCACATCTTATATTTGAGCAGGATGGTATCATATTGATGCTCCTTCCATTATTTCATGATATATTATTATCATGCCATCCAATCGACTATAGGAGAAAGATGATTCTTGAACAATAAAATTAGCAATAGGGTCAATCTGCATTGCATTTGGACACTTGGTTTGAGGTTCATCTCATTGATTCCCATTCATCACAAGATCTTTATCTGATTAGACCTTGATAGAAAACATTGATATTTCTCGAGCCCCAAGGCCAAATCATGCAAGCTTCAATCTCCACATATCATAAAGCTTGTATATAGAGCTGAGCATTCTCACACCATCCAAGAGCTACTCTATATATAGCTTTATGATATGTGGAGATTGAAGCCTACATAATTAGATAAAGATCTTGTGATGAATGGGAATCAATGAGATGAACCTCAAACCAAGTGTCCAAATATAATGCAGATCGACCATATTGCTAATTCGATTGTTTAGAAATCATCTTTGTCCTATAGCCAATTGGATGGCCTAATAATAATATATCATGAAATAATGGAAGGAGCACTAATAAGACACCATCCTACTCAAATATAAGATTTGACTAAATGAAGTTACACAGGGTTTAGGAGGTTTGATTTGGTTTGACATAGATAGAAGCTAGCAAATTTTATTTTTGTTTTACTTTGTATCCATTGCAATTGCATTGTCAGCCACAAGCATTGTGACGAGATTGTTGTAATGGCAATGCCAACTACCATCACAATTTCTAGGGTATCTATCACAATTGTGATGTTAGCCACAAGAATTGTGATAGGGTTGCTATAGCAGTGATGCCAACTATCATTGCAATTACCAAGGTGCCTGTCGCAATTGTGACATCAGCCACAAGCATTACGATGGGGTTGTTGTAGCAGCGATGCTAACTACCATCACAATTACCAAGGTGTCTATCACAATTATGACATCAGCCACAAGCATTGTGATGGGGTTGTTATAGCGGTGACACCAACTACTGTCGCAATTAACAAGGTGTCTATCGCAATTGCGATGTCAGACACGAGAATTGTGATGGGGTTGATGTCACAATAAAGTGGTTGCATAGTGATAGATAGGCATCATAATTACAACGGTAAAGGATAGATGTCATAATTTGTGACTAAAAAACAATGATGTCTATTACTGTCACAGTGGTGACACATTGCTATCGTAATTGTGACACATAGCCATCAAAAATTGATGCCAAATGTATTAGTGTCATCTATTTCTTTTGATTAATTATTCATTTATACCTCCCATTATCTATATGATTCTTGTCTTATTTCTCATAAGAGGCTCCAATCTACCCTTAATATATTGAAGTTTATTTTCATTTTCTATAGCACAAAGATTATGTATAAAATTTTCTCTCATCCTTTTGTCCTCTTTATGCATTCTCTTCTTCTTTGCCTTCAAACTTTCATAGATTTTATTTGGTATATTTCTATGAATGTGTATGAAGTATTTTTTAAAGTCTATCATATATATAATCATTGAATTCTCTAATTTTCTCTTCTAAAAATTATCATATAATAACTAATATTTGATTACTTGTGTCAAGTTACCATATTTGATGATCATTTGATCCATTATGCCTATTTTAGGCTTCCAAGTTTTCTTCTTCTTTTCAGTACCTTGTTCTTATTATGGTTTATACTTATGTGGAGGGATTCATCCTCTCATATTCTTAACTTGTGTCTCTTCCTCTTTTTTTCCTGTACTTATTTTTCTAATATACATAGCTAATACCTTCAAATGTTTCCTAGGTCTAGGTCCACTTTATATTTTCTTGATTCTCTTAGAACTTTTAAGAGTTTCCTCCTCTATTTCTTGATTAACTGTGACCTTAGGTATTTGTTCTACTACCATTGTAGTTGATGCAAGAGCATCTTGGGTATAAGAGAAACCTTGCATTACCCAAAAATATTTCATTTTTGTTTCTTGAATAAGGACTATCTCAATAAAAAGTTATTTTGATGCAGGAGCATCCTAGTGTAAGAGAAATCTTGTATCACCCAAAAAATATTTCCTTTTCAATCCTTTCTATTTTAATAAGGACTAATCGATAGGGTGGTTACTATTTATGGGTGTTTTCTATTTTTAGTAAGTTTTTTATAGGAGCTCATAAGGTTCTCATTTTCTACATGAAGGTTCACTTTAGAGTTATAAGCCTACCATAAAAATCTCATTGTTCCTACTTAAGTATCAAAAAATTTATTGCTGATTTTTGGTGGAAAATTTTATAGAAAAATCTTTAGGTTCATTGTTGGAGGCATTAGAGTGCTTGGATGAGGTCCAAAAACTTGACAGAAGTGTACTTGCATGGTTTCAAGCCTGTAGATCAAGAGTTGGCATATCTATAAAGTGGTTATAATAGCCAATCAAAGCAACAATTTGTGAGTTATGGTCTTCCAAAGTTGGCCTACTTGACATATCTAAAATAATTTTTAGTGTTGTATTTGGATGACTCTATATGGGTTGTTAGGGTCTATCGGCCCTAGGTACTAAGTTTCAATGTCTAGAACCTTCTTGGGTGACATAAAATTACCTATATAAGAAAGGCCCAAACATTGTCTAGGATAGCTCTAGGTGATGGTTCATAGCTTGTCTTTTAGATTATTGTAATGAAGGAACCCATGTGTGTTAGCATATTATACTTGTGAATTCTGCAATTTTGCATTTGTGGTGTAAATAATAAATCCATATTTTATTCTCGCATTTGTTGTTGTTTCTTTATTTTTGCTATAGTTTATGGTATTAAGAGGAGCATCCTTCATCAAGTGGTATTAGAGCTAGTTCTTGAGTGTGTGGATAGATCATTGATTGTGAGGCAATTTTCACTAAGACCATGGTTTGGGCTAAGAATGTAGATAGATTGCTAATTGTGAGGAAGTTTGCACTAGGGTTTTAGCAAAAGCATTAAAATGCCTTCATGAATAGTGCATTGTGGAAGAGTCAAAGGTGTTACACCTGAGGATTTTAGAACCCTCTAGAGGAAAATGCAAGTGATGCCAGAATAGATTCAAAGAGGAATGAATCTTACCTTAGGAGATGAGGAAAGTGAGGATGAAAGAGAAGAAGAAGGAAACATAGACCCAAACATAGTAGAGGAAGTTCTTAACCCAGAGGAGGCCAATATTTTTAGGGCCATTTCTATTATTAGAAAAAGACCTAAGTTTGATTTTCTCACATTTTTATGAAATCTAAACCAAAGGAATTGATTGATTGAACTAATGAATTGGAAGAGTACTTTGAATATGAAGATATTAAAGATCCAAATAGAGTCAAGTTTACAAAGGCCAAAATAAAGGGTCATGCAAAGATATGGTGGAAGGAGATATAGTTGGATTGAAATAAAAGAGGAAAGGATGAAATCACTACATGGGACTAGATGGTAGCTATAATGAAGTGATAGTTCATTCTTGTAGATTAAGAGCTTGATCTATTGAAAAAAATGAAAGGGTTGAAGCAAGCAAAAAAAATTGTTCAAGAGTATGTACTGAAGAGTTCTATTGAGTTCTCATTAGAACTGGCCATGCAGAAGGTGATAAGGAGAAAGTTTTCCATTATCTTCATGGGTTTCGACTAAGCATTCATGATAATATGAGTCTTGTTTTTGTGACCATTATTTAGGAGGCATTACAGTTTTCCCTAAGGGTTGAGGAGAAACCAAGCATGAAGTATGATAACAAGAATAGTGAAAGAGGTCCCAAAAGAATATCTAGCAAATGATCTTATGGAGGTCGAAATGATGATCAAAAGAATAAGGATGAGGCTAGAAGTATCAGTTAGAACTAGAAGGAAAAATTTCAATCATTTCCATGATTAGAATAATAGAGATCTAAGGAGAAGAGGTAGAGGAAAAGGATTTGGAAAAGGAAGCATCTATGAGAAATTTTTTCATTGTAGAGAAGAAGGGCATAGAGCATTTGAATGTCCCCAGTGCAAAGGAAGAATGGATCAAAAAATTGAAGATTAGGATAGAGTTTTATATATTAATGAAGATTCCAAATCATCACATTCTAAAGATGTTGAAAGAGGAGAAGTCCTACTTAATAGAAGAGTCATGTTGAGTGGTGAGAATGGGCCTAATCAAAGAAGGAGCTTGTTTCACAAAAGGTGCAAATGTGAAGATAAGTGTTGTGATGTGATCATTGATGGTGGAAGTACTAACAATCTAGTGTAAAAAATGATGGTCACAAAGTTGAAGCTAAAAATATAGAAACACTCATGTCTATATCATATTTCTTGGGTGCAAGATGACCACAAGGTCATGGTCAATGAGCAATGCTCAGTGAAGTTCAAGATTGGAAGCTACTAGGATGAGGTACTATGTGATATCATATCCATGGACATATGCCATATGTCTTTGGGTAGGCTATGGTAGTTTGATAGACATGCTATACATAATTGGTGAGCAAATACCTACACTCGAACCAAGAATGGAGTGAAACATAAGTTGAAGATGTTGAAGGATAAAGAAGAAAATGTTGTTAGATTATGGTGACTGATCAGGAAAGTACTGTACATACTTCATAATTAGCAAGGTTCAAAAAAAATTTTTGGGCCATGGCTGATGTTGTAGCCAACATATTATGGCCGACATGTTGTAACCCTAAAATGGATAAAATACTTGTATAAAAGGGTTTAGGGTTAGGTATTTTTCATTATGTTAGGATAAACCACAGACAAAAATAAAAACTACATGAAAATATAACCAATAAAAGAAAATAATAGAACACGCAGAAATGAACACAAGGCACCAAGATTTAACGTGGTTCACCCAATCCCTAGGCTACATCCACCAAACAGCAAGTCCGATCTTATTACAATCCAGTGATTACAACCTGATTACAATCCGTAATCCCTTACAGCTCAATACTGCCGCAAGAACCAATTTCATATCACCACATATATAAACACCCAACCCTAAGCCCTTTTTATACAAGTATTAAACCGCTTTAGGGTTATAACATGTCGGCTACTTCCAAATAAAAAAAATTATTTTATGAAGTATGTATAGTACTTTCCTGATCAGTCACCACAATCTAACAACCATGTCGGCTACTTCCAAATAAAAAAAATTTTGGGGCAATTCCCCGAACCCCACTATTTATGAAGTATGTACAGTACTTTCCTGATCAGTCACCACAATCTAACACATTATGTTGTGATACAAAATTGCTTCTTGCAGCAATATTGAGCTGTAAGGGATTACGGACTGTAATCACTGGATTGTAATAAGATCATACTTATTGTTTGGTGGACGTAGCCTACAGATTGGGTGAACCACGTTAAATTTTGGTGCCTTGTGTTCATTTCTATGTGATATATTATTTTTTCTGTTATTGGTTATATTTGCATGTAGTTTTTATTTCTGTTTGTGGTTTATCCTAACAAGTGGTATCAGAGCTAGGTTATTTTTCAGTTATCCTCTGTTGTGGCTACTGAAGATTTGCATTTAAAGCAGCTGGATGTTAAAATAGCCTTCCTTCATGGTGATTTGGATGAAGAAATCTATATGGCTCAGCCACAGGGATTTGAGGTCAAAGGTAAGGAGAACTTAGTATGCAAATTGAAGAAAAGTTTATATGGCTTGAAAGAAGCACCTTAGCAATGGTATCTGAAATTTGATCAGTTTATGCATGAGCATGGCTATAACAGGTGTCATTTAGATTATTGTGTTTATTTTAAGAGGTTAGATGATGATAGCTAGATTATTTTATGTTTATATGTTGATGATATGCTTGTAGCTAGGTATAACATGGATCATATTAAGGGGCTGAAATGCCAGTTAGCACATGCATTTGCTATAAAGGATTTGGGGGCAGAAAAAAAAAATCCTTGGTATGAATATTTGCAAAGATAGGAAGAATAGAACATTGATGCTATCTCAGGCTGATTATGTTGAGAAGGTGTTGTAATGTTTCTCTATGGAGAATGCTAAAGCTATCAGCACACCTTTACCTGGTCATTTGAAATTGACTAAGGAGATGTGTCTTAAGACATAGGAAGAGGAGGATAAGATGTCCAAGGTACCCTATGCTTCAACTATAGGAAGCTTGATGTATGCTATGGTATGCACTAGGCCAAATATTGCCCATGTAGTGGGAGTCATTAGCAGGTATATGAGTCATCCAAGATTTGAGCATTGGAATGCTGTCAATTGGATTCTCGGATATTTGAGAGGAACATCTAATAAGTGTTTACACTTTGGGGGCTCTACTATTGATTTACAGGGCTATGTTGACTCAAATTTGGTATGGGATATTAATACTAGGCAAAGTACTACAGGTTATGTCTTTACTATTGGTGGGGCAACTGTGAGCTGGGTTTCTAGGTTACAGAAGATTAATGCTCTATCCACTACAGAGGCAAAGTATGTTGTTGCTATAGAGGTAGCCAAAGAAATGATATAACTTCAATTATTCTTGGAAGAATTGGGACATCCTCAGAAGGATAATTATTTGTTCACAGATAGTCAAAGTGCCATTCATCTTGCAAAGAATTCAGCTCTGCATTCTAAGACCAAACACATACAATTGTGGTACCATTTCATTCGGTCAGTTTTGGAGGATGGATAGTTAAAGCTGGAGAAGATCCATACAAATGACAATCCAATAGATATGTTGACAAAGGTTGTAACAAGGAAGAAGCTAAACTCCTCTTCAGCTTCAGTTGGTCTTTTAGATTGAACATGAATCAAAGAATAGTAGAGTCTAGGGTGGTTTGATCCAATGGGAGCCCCATGTGGTAGTGGTATTCCTATAGGATCAGTCTCCAAGTGGGAGATTGTTGTTTAGTGTGGAGCCTGATCAGTCTCCAAGTGGGATATTGTTAGATTATGGTGATTTTTTAGGAAAGTATTATACATACTTCATAATTAGCGAGGTTCAAAAAAAATTTTGGGTTGTGGCCGATGTTGTAGCTAACATATGGCTGACAGGTTCTAACACTAAAATGGATAAAATACTTATATAAAAGGGTTTAGGGTTAGGTATTTTTCATTATGTTGTGATGAAAAATTGCTTCTTGTGTTGGTATTGAGCTGTAAGGGATTATGGACTGTAATAAGGTTGTAATCACTGGATTGTAATAAGACTAGACTTGCTATTTGGTGGACGTAGCCCACGGATTGGGTGAACCACATTAAATCTTGGTGCCTTGTATTCATTTCTATGTGATCTATTTATTTTTCTATTATTGGTTATATTTGCATTTAGTTTTTATTTCTATCTATGGTTTATCCTAACAAATGTATGTAGTAATGCAAGAATATGTTTTGTTGATGGAAAAGAGTTTCTCAAAGGCATGAAGGATAAGCATATGTGTTTTTCTATAATTCAAAAAGATAGTAAAGAAGAAGTAGAGGAGGTGTCTATAGAAGTTGTAGATATGTTGGGAGAGTTTTTGGGTATTGCATTAGATAATGTACTTGATAGATTGCCCCCAATGTGGAAGATCAGCCACCAGATGGATTTGGTTCTAGGAGCCAATTTTCTAAGAAAGAAAACACATAGAATGACACTAGAAGAAAGTAAAGAGTTGAAAATGCAAGTTCATGAGTTATTATAGAAAGGGTTGGTTTGAGAGAGTCAAATTCCATGTGCTACACCAATAGTATTAGCACCAAAGAAGAATGGAGAATGGAGGATGTGAATAGATTCTCATGCTACCAACAATAGCACAATCAAGTATAGATTTCCATAGCTAAGGATGGATGATATTATAGACTGTTTGAGTGGAGTTGAGTCTTTCAAAAAGATGTATCTAAAGAGTAGATACCATCGGATTCATATTAGAGAAGGTCATGAGTGGAAGATTTCTTTCAAGACAAAAGAACTAGATAAGTTGTTAGTCATGCCTTTTGGGCTAACCAATGTACCAAGCACTTTCATGAGGCTCATGAATGAGGTACTGTAGGAGATTTTGTGTATGTTTGTCATTGTTTACCTAGAAAATATTTTGATCTTTAGTAAGACATTGGAGGAGCATTTAATTCATATTTGCAAGGTGTTTGATAAGCTGAGGGAAGAAAAGTTGCTGGTAAACCTAAAGAAATGAAATTTTGTAAAGGAGTTGGTGTACCTAGTATTTGTAGTCTTAGTAAAGGTCAAAAAATGGACGTAGAGAAAGTGAAGGCTATCATTGAATGACCTAGTCTAAGGAGTATGACAGAGGAAAGATCTTTTCATGGACTGGCTAGTTTTTATAGAAAGCTCATAAGAGGTTTTAGCAGTATTCGTGGACCCTTGACTAAAACAATGAGAGGGGATAGGAAAGAATTTAAGTGGACTGTAGGAGTAGATAAGAGTTTTAATTTGTTAAAATAGAAAATTATTGAGTAGCCTATTTTGGCACTTCCTATTTTTAAGAAGGAGTTTCAAGTAGATTACAGTGCTAGTAATACTACAATAGGAGCTGTTATGAGCCAGCAAGGTAGACCTATTGCTTATTTTAATGAGAAGTTGAATGATGCAAAAAGAAAATATTTTGTTTATTATTAGGAATTTTATGCTATAGTTCAAGCATTTAAGAAATGAAGACACTATTTTCCTCCTAACGATTTTTTTTTGTATATTGATCATCAAGCTTTTTAATATTTAAATAGTTAATGAAAATTGATCCAAAGGCATTTGAAGTGGGTTGAAATTTTATAGAGATATACATTTATTTTGAAACATAGGAGTGGGAAGTCTAACAAAGTTGTAGATGCTCTTAGTAGAAGAAAATTTTTGTTAACATAAATGTAGATAGAGGTGGTTGAGTTCAAAGAACTCAGTACTTTGTATCTAAATGATCATGATTTTAGTGAAGCATCAAAGGCCTGTACAGAACTTGTTACACTTGACAAGACAAAGTGGCTAGATCTCATGATCCAGGATAGTATGTTATTTAAAGGAAGCTAGTTGTGCATTCCTAGAAGTTCAATGAGAGAGAATCTCATTAAGGAGAAGCATAGTGGAGGATTGGCTAGACATTTTAGTGAAGATAAAACCATAGCTTTGGTTGCTGAGAATTATTACTTGCCATAGTTGCAACATGATGTGAAGAAGTTTGTACAAAGTTATAGATTATCTTGGATGGAGAAAGAAGTGAAGAAAAATAGAGAAGTTATGGGAGGATCTCAACATGGATTTTAATCTTGGATTACTGATTACTTAGCATGGGCATGATTCTATTTTTGTGGTGGTTGATAGATTTTCAAGGATGAGACATTTTATTCCTTACAAGAACGCTAGTGATAATGTTCATGTAGTAGAATTGTTTTTCAGAGAAGTGGTAAGACTAAATGGTCTTCAAAAAGAGTATAGTTTCAAATTGAGACACCAAATTTTATGGGTATTTTTGGCATACATTGTGGAAAAAATTGAAGAAATATTTGAAGTTTAGTTCATCACATCATCCATAGACTGATGGATAAAAAGAAGCTGTGAATCACAATTTGGGAAATTTGTTGAGATTTATAGTTGGAGACAAGCCAAAATGATGGGATATGATTTTACAACAAGTGAAATTTGTATATAACAATTCTCTCAATAGGAGTACTAGTAAATCACCATTCTAGATTGTATGTGGGAGTGGTCATATAAATGCTTCTGAGTTGAGATAGTTGGAAAAAGGAGAGATAAGTAGAGCTAAAGTAGAAGAATTTGTTAAACATTTGAAAAATATCCATGAGGAGGTAAGGCGACGCATCAAATAGATGAATACAAAGTATCAGGCTAAGGAAGATGTGGAAAGGAGCTATAAGGAATTTTAGGTTGGAGATGAAGTCATGGTTCATTTGTGAAAGGAGAATTTTCCAGTGGATATATATAAAAAGCTAAAGATGAAGAAGTTAGGACCATGCAAGATCATGAAAATACATGATTCTAGAAATGCTTATAAAGTAGAGTTGCATGCTAAGTTGAATATTTCACCAATATTTAATATTTCAAATTTGATAGAGTATTATGAAGGAGGTGATGGAGATGAAGTTGTAGAAGCATAGTGGAGTATTCTAGTAGCCAATTTTGTTGCAAAGGAGATTGAGGAGATATTGGACAATCATATACTTATGAGTAATACCTAGTCAAATGAAAATGGAGGCTAGTAGAGGATTCATCATGGCTAGCAAGGGAGGAGGTTAACCATCTTGGTATTCCTCTAAACACTTGAGACATGATAGAGTCACTTATCAAAATACCCTAGGTGCCTAATGTAGGAGCATCTTGGTTGTAAGAGTAATCTTGCATCATCCAAAAATATTTCATTTTCAGTCTTTTCTATTTTAATAAGAACTAGTATAAAGGGTAGTTACTATTAATGGGATCTTGCTATTTTTAGTATGTTTTTCATATGAGCTTAGAATATCCTCAGTTTCTACATGAAGGTTTATTTTAGAGTTATAAGCCTACCATAAAAATCTCATTGCTCCATCTTAAGTGTTAGAGAAGTTATTATATATTTTTGATGAAACAAATTGTAGAAAAATCTTCAAGCTCACCATTGGAGGCATTAGAGTGCCCATATGAGGTCCAAAAACTCAATAGAAGGGCACTTGTGTGGTTTCAACACTATAGATCAAGATCTAGCATTTCTAAAAAGTGGTTATAATAGCCAATCAGAGCAATGGCTTGTGAGTTATGGCATTTCAAAGTTGGGCTACCCAAAATATCTAAAATAATTGTCAAAGATGTATTTGGCTGACTCTATATGTATTGTTAGGGTCTTTCGGCCCTATGTATTAAGTTTCAATGTCTAGGACCTTTTGAGTGACATAAAGTTGCCTATTTAAGAAAGGCCCAAACATTGTCTAAGACAGCTATGGGTGATGGTTCACAACTTGTCTTGCAAATTATTGTAATGAAGGCACCCATGTGGGTTAGCATATTGTACGTGTTCATTCTATAATTTTGCATTTGTAGTGCAAATAAGAAGTCCATAGTTTTTTCTCACATTTGCTATTATTTCTTTATTTTCTGTTATGTTTTATGATATTAAGGGGAGCACCCTTCATCATATTTTTTCTAAAGGATTTCTACTTATTATGTCAATCATAGGAGCTTGTAATTTTTGGAATAGTTTAGAATAATTGAGAGGGGGGGTTAATCAATTATCCAAGGTCCAAAAATCATACTTAAAATTTTTAGTGCTTAACATAACTCATACATATTACTCCTAATCATGTATCTTGTATTCATTCATCATATCAATCAAAACTTAAACTTGTAGATTACTGTCCTAGGTCAATTCACTTTGTTGAAGATGTCATTTACTTTCTTCCATTCTAATATCATTGAACTTAAATTTGAGACATTCATATTTGGCTCTCAAAATTTTTTTGTCTCCTCCATAGATGGTCTAAAGAGCATCCTACATCTTCTTTATAGTATCATAACCCTTTATGTCATTGAACTCTAAGTAACTTAGGGTAGATACAATCTCCAACATTGCTTGGTTGTGTTTTTTGTTCTTTTCTAGATCTTTAGCAATGAGGGCTCCAAGAGTGTCAACATGTTCAACATAAATGATAGGCTATGCATGATCTCCAAATCTTCCTAGGTGTAACTTCATCAAACTTTTCCATGTAGGAAAGATCATCTTGTTAAGCCTAGGTACCTCTCTCTTAAGAATTTTGATCTTTGACTTATAGTACCTTGAATCTATCTCTCGAAAAAAACCAAGGCTCTAATACCAATTATTGGAATATTTTAGAATAATTGAGAAGGGGGATGAACCAATTATCCAAGGTCCAAAACTCTAACTTAAAATTTTTAGTGCTTAACAAAACTCATTCATATAACTCCTTATCATGTATCTTGCATGCATTCATCATATCAATCAAAACTTAAACTTGTAGATAACTATCCTAGGTTAAAATCACTTTGCTAAAATGTAAACATGAAACACAACAAAATCACACACTTACATGACATGAGGATTTTACATGGAAACCCAATTTTGAAAAATTCAACAGTAACATGCTACTAATTCTCACTCTTTTGAAGTGATGCCCTATGAAAGGAAAACCCTATTCAAGGTTCTAATATATACTATTAAAGGTGACTTGGTTAAAGGATTTCAATCACCTTGTTAGGAGTGAGCCTTGTTAGAGGACTTTAGGACATTTCATTAGAATGACACCTAGTTAAATGATTTACAAATGATTTTTAGGTAAACCTTAATCCAAAGGATTCTACCATAAACTAATACAACTATTAGAGAGTAAAATTAAGGCTTGATTTGATAACAATATATAACTCACTTTGCTTATTATAGATCTCTATTTAGTCTTCCATTCTACTTGGGTTAATTCACTTCATCTCTAATAGCTTATTTTCCCTTCAAGAATTCATCCTCTTAAGTCTTCTTACTTTGCATGCCAATTGCAAACTCTATAGTTTAGCCTCCATATGAAGCAATAGCCTAGACTTCTTGTCTTCCTTGGGTTTTTTGTACATAGATAATGATCTCCTATAGCTCTAAGCTTTGCTTCATGCCTTGTATCCCCTTATAAGATAATTTATATCTTTTTTTGCTTTATCTCAATCATTCATTCCTTTTTTAGGTAGGATTAATTGAATCTAACCATCTTTCTATTTTAGCTTCATCTAGAAACCTCCATCTTAGTCCTCCTTGAATTTGACTCAAAATTATTTACCTTGAATTTTGTGCAACTAGATCATCAAGCTTATCTTCCACATGTTCACACAATCCATGAAATCAACCTTGTTAGCTTAGATTTTTTTAATTCATGATCTTTCTCATAATTATGCCACTTAGTATTTAACTTACTTCTGATGCTCAAAATGTACTGTGTTTCTCGATATCCACTAACAATTCACTCTCCACGCACTAAAGTTTATTGGTCCTCAAAACCAACTAAACTTTTCTTGGTTTATACTATGTTCACTCGACATACAATGAAACTTCACTTTATTCAGCTCCAACTAGATTTCTATTTAGCTTGCACTAACATTTCTCGACACTTGCTATGCACTCAATCAAGCTTGGCAGACTCAATTCTTCTTAATTGTTCTTCTAGGCTTAATAAGTGTATCCATCATTTGAAGCCTTAAGTAGATAATCAATACACTATATCATCACTGACTCAACTAATATTTTTACTCCTTTTTCATATCACAACTTAAACTTTCCTCTAGGTTCTCTTGTTATCACATTTGATCAAATCCTCTTCATGAATCAAAAAAATGATAGTTCTCAAATACACTAAGTAGTTATCTTACTAGTAGGTAGCAAGTTTGAGATTAGTGATAAAATAATGATTGAAACACATTCTCATATTTGTATCAATCTTTTCTCAACAATCCCCATCTTTGGCATTGATGGAAAACCAATACCAACAACAATACCAAAACTAAAATAACTCCTTTTATTGATATCTCTCCCTCTATCAATAGCTTCAATCTTCTATATAGGCTACAAAACTCTATTATGATTAATTGAAATCAATTCTTCCTTATGAATCCCTTAACTATCATCTTGTAGGGCTTCTCCTTTTGACATTCTTTGATCACTCTCTCTTTTTGATATTTAGGTATCTTTCTCTTTGTATGTACTTATTTCTATTATAATTTACAAGTGGGAAGATTTACTTTTGAGAGGGAGGGGCGGGCTGAATCAAAAGTAACAATATTTTAACCTTTAAAACTTTTAACTCAGATCAATCCATGCATCTAACACATTTAATAAACATGAAAGTAAAGACATGCATGAAAATAGATAGTACAAGATTTTGGTCACCTAGAAACCCTCCAAAATGAGAAGGTAAAATTGGGGTGGGGATGACACCACAAATGATCATTGCAGCAATATGTAACTGATTAAGGTTACAAAGTTTGACCACTTCCAATGGTCTACCTTGTGAAAGGCCTGCCTTGTTAAAAGCTCTACACCAATCTTCAATTGCTTATTCTAGATCCTTGTTCTACTTAATTTGACCTAATCCTTCCTAATCTAATAACTATTTGTTCATAGTGCTGGTACTCTATTCTAATAAACTTGATTCTACAATACTTCTCCTCCTCTAAGTTTTTACACCCCTTTGAACTTCACTAGCATACTCTCATACATTCCATACAACTCTCACATACATGAATTATGGAGTTTTGACCTCCTTATAAAGGCTTTAAAGACATAGGGTTAGGTATGAATCCATGATCGATATTCATCCATCTCTCCTACTCAAATCTTTACATGTTTCCTATTGGTTACATGCTTTCTCCATTTTTCTGATTGGTTGTATGTTGATTACATAGGAAATGTAATAGATTTGATCTTATCTTTTAGATTCTTTGAGATTCATCTTGAATCATCTCAAAAATGTTTACATCTAAGTTTGTGAGGGCACAAACTCATATTTTTATTCTATGTTACTCAAAACTAACTAATTTCTTATGCTTGACACATACAATATTTCTATCTTGCTCAACTCCTATAGTAACTCTATCTTGCTCAGCTCCTATATTTTTCTTGACAACTATACTAACTCGGCATCACTTATCACTCAACACTTGAAACCTTCTTGACACCTAAAGTTCACTTGGTAGCTATTAAATTTTTGTCTCGGCTCATTCTATAGCCCGACATAGATATTATACTCGACATCAACTTTAGAATTTTCTTAGGTATGATGACACTCAACTATCAAAACCAATCTGAGACCAATAATTTTCCCCTTTGATATGAGTGTCAAAAACACTTAACTAAGCATTATGAATTTTATCTCTATGAATATAATATACAACTTGTGCGTATGTAAAAAAATTTCAAAAACTTGTTCAAAATTTTGTAGAAGACTATATACCTCAAAAACTTGTAAGTCCTCCTAAGCCAATGTGACATTTCTATACTCCAAAACTTCTTAAGCTGGATTTGTCTCATGCTGATTATTCTGATACTTCTTATCTCTGCCCTTTCATTTCTTTCCTTGTCTACTCTATTTCTATCTGCTCTTTTTCTACTCCCCCTTTTACACATCTTCCTTGCAATTTTGTATCCTTTTGACTATATCTCCTTGATATCTCCTTACTTCTCCTCAAAACTCAAAATTTTATTATCTCCCCCAAATTATTATATCTCCCCCTATTGGGTAGCTCCCCTTTGGGTTTCATTTATTATCTCCATAATGAATTCACTCATCAAATTTATTAAATCTCCCCCTTTTTGACACTTATGTCAAAGGGTTCTATGAATGAATTGAATATTTAAAAAAAAAGGATTTATTTACCTCCATAATGATCTTCAAAGTAGCATCCCAAATGTTTAAGACAATTTCCAGTGCTTTAAGCTAGATGGCTATCTCTGTTGCAAGGTGTACCAAGCATTCCAATGTAGAAAGATTATGATCTTTCTTTAAAATGTTCTCCACATAGGCCATCTCTTTGTGCAATACTTCCATGTGAGGGGTTATTGTAGACTATATTTGTATCAACTTGGCCTTGATGTTAGCCTCATATACTATGAGTATAGCTAATTCCTTTTGTGTGTGAAGCATTATAGAAAAATGCTTCTCACTTTGAGCTAAATCCTTGGGTAGTTGTGTACTAGACATTTTGAGGTTCCTTTCCAATCTCAATATCATCTGGCTTGTTTCTTGTGTGAAGTATGAGAAATCACACAATTTGGAGTACAATGACAATATGTTCTCAAGTACTACTTTCACCTTTTCAACCTTTTTAGCTAGTTCAACTTGAGAAAGTGCTATTTCACTAGATATCTCATCATTTACCTTCATCTAAAATTTCTTTTTAGAACATTCAAGTAATTCATTTTGTACCTAGTCCACTATGTTGGATAGTTGCTCAATGATGGTCTTTGTCTCATCTAGTACTTGTAGGTTGAAAGCATCTAGAAAGAAGTCTTTGATTTTTATCAATGCTTGCCTCTACCTATACTCATTCCTAAGCATTTCTTGCTTGTTCTTCTTCTCCAATGCCTCTTGCACTTCATTGATCTATGCTATGTTTATTGTTTTATAGTCATAGCTTGATATGACTATCTCCTCATCAAGTATAGGGTCTCCATAGTGAATTACCCTTGCTACCTTGGTAGAACTTGAACCTAGTGCTAATATTTGCAATTTTACTACATCAGTGCCTGTTTGCTTAGTAGGAGTCCCTGTAGTAGGAAAATTGACCAATGTTTGTATTGCCTCTTCTTCTCTCTCATTAGGGGTCTTCTCCTCTTCCTTGTCTTTTTTAGTTCTTCCTTGACCAATTATAGTGATTAGAGGAGGTGCAACATGAATTTGTATTATAGGAGTAGAGGTATCCTTTTGTCCTATTTTCTCCTTTCCTTGCTCCTTAGCCATTGAAGTTACCATCATTGTGGAATCAACCTTAGCATATGTATCTTGTGCTTGTTGCTCTTGTGGTTATTCACTTGTAGCTGTTGGAGTTTGTGAAGGTGGTTCTTGTGGATTTACCTTCTCCTTGGTTATCTTAGCTACTACCTTCTATAGTTCTTCTACACTCACCAAAACTAGATTTGTACACAACTGTAATTGTAAAGTTTTTTGGTGAATTATCTTTCTAAGATCCTCTGAAGTCAATGGGTTAATGTTCTGACTTGATGTATCAAGAACATCCTTCATAGTTACAATTTTTGTAGGTGTAGGTGTTGCATGCGGAGGACTAGGTGGTAGCAGTTGTGTGTCTTGCACACTCTATTCCTATAATTTCTTTTGATTTATTGCCATATCACCCTTCTGTGTTTCCTTATCCACTATGATTTCTTCCTTTTCTTTCTCTCCTTCTTCCTCCTTTTCATTTTCCTCTTCTTCCTCATCATTGTTTCTTCTCTCAAAGGGATCTTCTTGTCCTTCCTTCACTATAGTCAGCCCATAAATCAATTTCTACATTTGTGTGGACTTTTTCACAACATTCTAAATTTGATTTTATAGAATGTTGAAGGCTCTATATTTTGGGTGCAAATTTGCTCCCATGTTTCTTGCTTGCCTTGGTTATTTGACCTTTTGTGAGGTCAAGCATTACACAAGCCAAAGTTGACTCCCTTATTTATTTCTCCATTTTTAGGCAATAATGCCATTTATTTTATAGAATTGTATATAGCTCCTTAGGCATAGTATTGTCCAGTTTAAGTGGAGTATTCTTGAACTTGGCCATCATAGTGTAGACTGATTCTTCCACTATGTTTTGCTCTTCTATTTTCAGCTTATTAAAATCAATAGTTTTCAATCCAATCAAATTTGCATTATCCCTAATATTTTTTGGAGTTGATGAAATCCAACTCTGAAGATGCCCAAGATCACCTACATGCAAAAACTTATCAAAGGGAAGCCAAGGAAGGAAGAGTGTGGAGCAAGGGAAAAACCCTAAACAGACATGAGAGAGAAAGATATGCAAACACAAGAAAATATGTATTTACAATATGGTGACAGTGTTGATGAAAATACAATGAGGGAGCTCAAATATAAAGAGCTCAAGGAATCTCCTAGAACAAGCTAGAAGATGCTAGGAGATATGTGTGACAACTAAGCATACCTCCACATGAGGTGGAAAGTCCTCGAACAAAGTGAGGATAAGTATGACTTAGGAGAGAAAAAACTCCCATATTGTCAACAACTTATAACAAACTCCCAGACTACAACTAATAAATAAAATGCATCTACCTAAGTAAGCTTAAGTAAATAGAAAAATAATTAATAAATAAATTATTTACTCTAACAACCAACCCCCCCCCCCCCCCTTAAGTGCAACTGAGGCAAATGCCTTAAGCTCACAAAACTAAGATGAAATGCAAAATGGGTCCCAGCAATGAGGCCATGTTAGGTACCCATGTACAAATGCAAAGAGATGCAACCTTTGAAAATGGGGAAAGAGAAAAAACCACATGGGAAAAACCCTCCCCCAAAAAGAGTTAAGGACTTAGTGAAGAATTGAAGAAGCCTCCAATGAGGGAATTGTCCCCTGAACAAGAACAAAAAGTGATCATAAAGAGCATCAGTAAAGCATGAAGAAGCTACAAAAACTCTACCATCTAAAAGAAATTACTAACCTAAAGAACCTCCATGGAAGAAGAAGGCACAAATCGAGTGTGTCTATATGGTAGATGATCCATCTCACCAAAATCCATAGGTCACTAGCCACTACAATCGCCTTGTATATAGGATCAACCACTAAATACATAGCTCACAGAAATAAACCATCAAACAAAGGATGCATTAGAACAAAAACATAACCCCCCCCCCCCCTTGATGAAGACAGGGTGAGATGATAGGCAACTAAGAAGATGGGCCAAAGTCTCCTCCAAACGAACCAAGAACGACGAGAGAGGAAGAGGTATAGACACCTATAAAGACATGGTCAAACTAATGCTACATGGGGCTAATGTTATGGAAGGGAAACTCACTTGAAAAAGGTAGAATGACTAAAATAGAAAACAACTATCCTCCCATGGTGCGTTATAAAAATAGTGCATGTACAATTGACTCAAAACAACGTTCATGAACTCGAGATGCAAGAGTGACACTTTATCTTAGTGTGATTCATAAAAGGGCTTCAAAATGATAGCTACAATGATCAAAACTTAAAAAAAGATACAACAAAACATAGTACAACCCAAAACAAAGGAAACCATGCTAGGAAAATGATCCTCAGACCTAAAACATCCAAGATATCAACCATGGACTGAAAACACCAAAACAATGATAGAAACATCATGGGGCAGAATCTAAAGGAAATGATAGCCTTTTTGAGAAGTACATAGAACCATCTTCTTAGAAATATAAAATTTTCAAAAAACTAACATGGGATGCAAAAGATATGCATGTTGGAGTCAAAAACACAACTTTGGACTAAACTACAAAAACAAGCAACAAAAATGCGTCAAAACCTAAAAACGCCTGCACCACTTGGCCACTGCCATGTCACCTACCACACCATCCTATCTGCCATGTGGCTACCATGTGGACCTACCACATGGTATGCCATCATACCATGTTGGAGTTGATGAAATCCAACTCCGAAGATGCCCAAGATCACCTACATGTGAAAACTTGTCAAAGGGAAGCCAAGGAAGGAAGAGCATGGAGCAAGCGAAAAACCTTAAATAGACACGAGAGATAAAGATATGAAAACACAAGAAAATATGTATTTACAATATGGTGAAAGTGTTGATGAAAATACAATGACGGATCTTGAATATAAAGAGCTCAAAGAATCTCCTAGAACAAGCTAGAAGATGCTAGGAGATAAGTGTGACAACTAAGCATACATCCACATGAGGTGGAAAGTCCTTGAACAAAGTGAGAGGATAAGTATGACTTAGGAGAGAAAAAACTCCCATATTGTCAACAACTTATAGCAAACTCCTAGACTACAACTAATAAATAAAATATATTTACCTAAGTAAGCTTAAGTAAATAGAATAAATAATTAATAAATTAATTATTTACTCTAACAATACTATCACAAACATTTTTTGTCAAGTTTAGTGGTATGACATACTACTCTAAATTACTTATTGTCATCTGACTCTATCCTCTCCTCATCTGATTGTGGAGGTGCCACATATTTTGTTCTCTTTTTCTTTGCTAGCCTTCCTTGCTTAGTAGCTTTCTTCTTTTCTATTTCTTCTGCAACCTTAGTTGTTTCCCTTGTATCTACCCTTGTGGTAGGCTTTTCTAGGCTTGACTTAGTTGTTTTCTTTTTGCCTTTAGACTATGTAATAGGCTGCCTTTGTGCTTTCCTCTTTTTGGGTTCTGCCTTAGGTGGTTCTTTTTCTTGCTCAACACCTTCTTCTTCCTCAACATCCTCACTCATGACTTTGGGTAATGCTAGTGATCCTTTCCCTTGTTCATCTTCATCATCATCTACCTCTTCATCATCTTCTTTCTCTGCCTCTATTGTACCCTCTCCAAATTTGGCGTTGAGCTTCTTTACTAAGTTATCATTTTTCTTAAGTGTAGAAGTTGTCTTTAACTCCATATCCACTTTGGATCTCACCACATAATATGTGCCAAAATGTGGTGCACTCTTATCCACTTCCTTCTCTAATAGAGCTATTATGTTGGTAGATGCCTCATTAATGTTTATCTCATACCCAAGAGATCTAGGCCATCTTACCCTTGGTATGGCTACTTGAATGTAAGTGTAATCAATGTCAACAAGAAAGAAAATGTCATTAGTGTGCTACTCCACAAGTGAGATTGTAATCCTAAGTCTCTGTTTCATTGAATTCTTAAAATCTTCAAAGTAATTGGTCATTAATGTCTCAAAATTTTCTCCCATCTATTCAATATATTCATTCACATGGACCACAATGGGCCTATTTTTTTTCTAGCTAACTTTTCCAAAAGATGGAAATTCATTCTGTACATAGAAAAATATACAAATCAAAATTGCACCAAATTTATATTGGGCTCCCTTTGTTCTTCTTGTAGCTCCAAGATTTTCATTGATTTGCTACAATTGCAATTCTTCTAAGTCATAGGTATGGTCCTTTCTAACATGTTTATAACCAACATCCACTACAATACATGGAACATTGTTGAGTCTCCTAGGTTGATAAAACTTGTCAGATATGACTCTGACAGAAAAATCAACAAGAGGATCCTTAATAGTATCTATTTTCATGCCTCTCTAATTCCATTTTGCTCTTATATTCTTCTCAATAGCTTTCTTAGAGTCACTTAGGGTTTTGGGCCCATCTAGGGTTGGATACCGTGTTACCCTATGAGAAATCCTCTTTGATATCTTAATTGGGCCATCTTCTAAATAAAAACTACCATCATGAATCCTACTCAACACAATTTTTATCCATTTGGTATTGAAAATAGTAGGAAATTCTAGGGCATGAGTTTAACCCTTCTTTTCAACAATTTGAAACTCTTCCTTCAAGACTCCATTCTCACACAATCTATCATAAGATTCTCTAATTTACATGTCTTCAATGGGTCTTATCTTATAGTTACAACATCTCCTAACATCTTGCACCATTACTACCTTAGGAGGAATTATGGATAGGGCTCCAACTAGGTAATTTTTATAGGCAACTTTAGGGATAGGCCAAAAATTAGGTTGCTTAAGTTCATTTGAAAATAATTGAACTTCAAATGACTCTTTCTCATAAGTTTTCCTAGAATTTGAGGCCATTTGTACAATCTAGGGTTTAAACACGAAGAAATTTTGAAACTGCATAGCTCAACACTAGTATAAATACCTTGAAATCGATGAAACTGTGTTGAATCTCTATAAAAATCTACTAAAAAACTCCAAAATTTTCTTGGAAATCATTTTTCACTCTTCTTCATCTTTTCTCTTTGCTCACAATGGCAAAAAATGATTCAAAATGCAATCATATAGCCTTATTTCATAGCAATTAATGCTTAGTGCATTTACAATTGTCCACTCAGCTTCTTAAGCAATTCTACTTTACTCAACTTCCATTACCATCTTGGCTACAACTAACCACTTGGATTTTATTAACCTTGGAAAACAACTCAGCATGTACTAGATCTTTACTTGGCATCTGAGGGCAACTTTTCTCACTTGGCAACACTATTGAAAACTTGAAGTTTTAACTTCGCATCTCTATCCATGCTGATCTCTCCTTTTCACTACTTTCTTTACTTGGAATTGATGTATGATAAAGCTTTGTATATTAGTTCCACATGCCTTCTTTTGTTTAGTTGGATGAAGTGTGACCAATTGACCTTTTAGGTGAAGTGATCTCTCCATTGGATGTGCTACCTCCATCTTTCTTCTTCCATGTCTTATTCTTTTCTCCTTTAACATGTTCAACATGTACCTTCCCTTTTTTATTGTTGAACTTTGAGTTGGGTTCTTTTTACCTTGTTGGACAATTTTTTCTAATGTGTCCAGTCTTCAAACAACTAAAGCATGCAATTTTTCTCAACCATCTATTGTATTTTCCATTGAAATGTGTTCTTATGCAATTTTTATGGATGTGTCCATATTCTTGACAGTAGTGATAGCTTAGTTTGGTGTTGTAGTCCCAACTGTAGTGATGTTCATGATTATTTTCCCTTCTTGGTTGATTAGGTTTCCACATAGGCTTTGATCTACACTCAAAAGCTCTATGTTCATACTTCTTACAATTGTAGTAGTGATCTCCAAATCTTGGTGTCCTAATAGTTCTTTTCTTGTAGTCATGTGCCTGATGTCCTTACTTGTTGCACTTGTGACATTGACCCATATTCTTAGATTTGTCATGCTGATGAGCATTGTTACTCCTACACACATTATAGGTATATCCCTTTTTAGCACAAAAATAACAAGTGGGTTTAGTGTTCTTACCTTTTTCACTTCTTTCTTTTGCAGTCTTGGATGACTCTCCATTTTCAGTGTTGGTGTATCCTAGTCTTGAAGTGCCTTTGCTAGCTCTTGGTGATTTTAGTAGCTATTCAAAGTACTTGATAGTCTCATTAGGTTTTTTGAAGCTCTCTATAATATTCATTTCTCTTTTCATGTCATTTTGTAGTTTTTCATTTTGCATCTTTAGTGTGGAGATCTCAATGTCCTTGACATTCAGCTCATGGTATGCATTTATCATCTAGCTTAGGGTGTCTAGCTGCATGTTGGAAATTCTTACAAGTAATAATATTTTAACCCTTAAAAATATTAATTGAGATTAATCCATGCATCTAACACATTTAATAAACATGCAAGTAAAGACATGCATGAAAATAGATAACACAAGATTTTGGTCACCCAAAATCCCTCCAAAATGAGAAGGTAAAAATATGGTGGGGATGACACCCGCAAGTTATCACTATAGCAATACGTAACTGATTAAGGTTACAAAGTTTGACCACTTCCAATGGTCTGCCCTATGAAAGGCCTAACTTGTCAAAAGCTATACACCAATCTTCAATTGTTGATTGTAGACCCTTGTTCTACTCAATCTAATTTGATCTGTCCTGATCTAATAACTTTCTATTCATAGTGCTGGTACTCTATTCTAATCAACTTGATTCTGTAATGCTTCTTCTCCTCTAAGTTTTTACACCCCTTCAAACTTCACTAGCATACTCTCATACATTCCATAAAAATCTCACATGCATGAATTATGGGGTTTTGACCTCCTTCTAAAGACTTCAAAGACTTAGGATTAGGTATGAATCCACAATTGGTATTCATCCATCTTTCTTGATCAAATATTGACACTTTTCCTATTGGTTACATGCTTTCTACATT
Source organism: Cupressus sempervirens (assembly GCA_028749045.1). NCBI lineage: Eukaryota > Viridiplantae > Streptophyta > Pinopsida > Cupressales > Cupressaceae > Cupressus > Cupressus sempervirens. Next base: position 115,251,770 of record CM053789.1, on the reverse strand, counting down.
TTTTTGATTGGTTTCATGTTGATTAGATAGGAAATTTAATAGATTTGATCTTATCTTTTAGATTCTTTGAGATTCATCTTGAGTCAACTCAAAAATGGTTTACATATGAGTTTGTGAGGGCACAAACTCATCTGTTGATTCTGTGTTACTCGACACTTACTGATTGTTGATGCTCGACACATATAGGATTTTTGTCTCACTTGGCTCCTATAGTAACTCTATCTTGCTCGACTCCTATACTTTGCTCAAAACCTATAGTGACTTGGCATCTCTTATCACTTGGCACTTGAAACTTTCTTAGAACCTAAATTTCACCTGGCACCTATTAAATTTTTGACTTGGCTCATATTGTAGCTCAACATCTATATTATACTCAGCATTAACTTTAGAATTTTTTGAATTGTGTTCACACTCAATTGGCCAAACCAATTTGAGACCAATAATTTCTCCCTCTAAGTAGATATATTAGATTTATATCTTGAAGTATTTCTCCCTCTAAGTTGGTATTCTTTATAATATCTCCCTCTAAGTATATCTCCCTCTTTGAAAACAATGCCAAACACTTGTCATCTCAATATCTAGATATTTAACAATTTTAGGTTCTCCCTCTATCACCTAGCTTGTGTCTGTTCTTCTATTCCAACTCTTGATTACTTTAGGAAGCTCCCATAGTAAGGTCCTTTGCATCAGTGTGTAACATATGTCATTCATCTCAGTTGATGTAAGGTACAACTCTAGATTTTTAAACAACTTGAGATAGGGGGTATCACCCCTAGTTTACCTCGTAGAGACTCATGAGCATCCTTATGTAAAGATTTTGTGAATATATCAACAATCTATTCTTTGATATTCACATATTTCATCTTTACTTCTTTGTCTTGAACCAACTATATCAAGTAATTATACTTGATAGCTATATGTTTTGTCTTTGTGTGCATCACAGGGTTCTTAGATATATTTATAGCTCTTGTGTTATCAGAGTAAAGTATAATAGGTTCTATGATTTCCTTCTTCATTCCTTTGAGTACATATTTGATCCATATACTATTTTTACAATTTACTATAGCAGCAACATATTAAGCTTCAATAGTAGATTGAGATATGTAGTTTTGTTTTGTACTAGTCCTAGTAACTAGTCTCTTTCCTAAGAAAAGCACTCCACCACTTGTACTTTTTTTGTCATCAACATTTCTATCCCAATCAACATTTTTATAGGTCCTCAATCAAAATTTCTCATTTTTCTTGTAGTATAGACCAAAGTCCTATATTCCTTTAAGATATCTCATTATTCTCTTAACAAACATCAAATAATTCTCCTTAGGATTTACAAAGAATCTTTCAAAAATCCCAAGATCTAATGCAATGTTAGGTCTGCTATGCACTACATATTGCAATTTTCTAGTCATAAACTTGTAAAAAGTTTGGTTCACATTAGAAGAATCATCATTCTTTGAAAGTTTATTTCTTTTGACCATAGGTATACTAACATGCTTTGAATCTTCTAATCTGTCATGTCCCCTTTTTAAATAATTAAAAATAATAATCTTTGCTAAGGTAGGCAGGCCCAAAAAGGTGAAGTTTCAACAAAAGGGGATAATCTTTGGAAGAGAATGGACTAATAAATAAAAATTATTATTAAAATATGTTTTATTAACCCCTCTTGGACGTGAGTTAGGTTTATGCCCTCTTTTAAGGGGTTTGGAGGCATTTTGGGCTCATTCCAGAACTTGATTTTTGCTCATTTCTTGTTATTCTTCAGAGGCTGCCAAACCTATGGAGAAGAAGACCCAAGAACGGGAGTTTGCAGGTTTCTAGGGAGACCCAAGAACAAGAGTTTGTAGGTTTCTATGAAGGCTAAGTATGGGAGTTTGAAGCCATTCCATGTGCATTCTCATGCAGAGTTTTCCTTTGTGCTGAATAGTGCAGATTTGTGGGTTTTCAGGTGTATATTTTGTAAGAGTTTGGTGTTTCCAGTTGAGTATTTCATATCAGTTTGGGTTGCTGCTGTATATCAGACTTTTAAATATTAAAATAGATCTGAATATATGTATTTGAATATGATTATACTTCTATGATAGATTATTAAGTTTTTGTGGTGATTCTGGGCTATTTTGTGCTATTTTCGGGAGCCCGATGAGCATTGTTTTTATCCTCCGTTTGGAAGCTATTGTGTGCATGTTATATAGATATATAAATTTAATTTTATAGGATTTTACTCTGCTCAAATTTTTGTAAAAATGTCTACTTTCAGATTTATTAATAATAGGTGAAGCCGTGAAGCTTTTGGCACTATTTTTGGTATACCCAATTTGGGGTTTCTTGAGAAATTTGGTGGATCTTTGTGATATTAGTTGTTTGATCTTGAAAATATGATTAGAGGCATGAAATATCATACACAATTAGTAAAGGGACATTTCAGTGGTATCAGAGCCATGATCTTTCCAGCTTGAGGGTTTGTAGAAGTTTGCATGTCAGTTTTGACAACTACCTAGATCTTGCATGTCAGTTTTGACAACTACCCAGATCTTGCATGTTAGTTTTGACAACTAACTAGATCTTGCATGTTAGTTTTGACACTACCTAGATCTTGCATGTCAGTTTTGACAACTACCTAGATCTTGCATGTCAGTTTTGACAACTACCTAGATCTTGCATGTCAGTTTTGACAACTACCCAAATCTTGCATGTCAGTTTTGATAGCTACCCAAATCTTGCATGTCATAATTTATGGTTGCATGTTGCTTCCAATTAGTTAGATGTCAAAATTTATGGTTGCATGCTACTTCTAATCATTTGCATGTTAGTTCTTGGTGAATTTGGTGGTTGCATGTTGCTTCTAATCAGCTGCATGTCAAAATCTATGGTTGCATGATACTTCTAATCATTTGCATGTTAGTTCTTAGTGTTTGAAGAAGTTATAACCTATTGGGGTTACACTCTACTTTATCCAGAATGGACAGGTATAGAACAGAGTCTCAGAGGACACGATCTTGGACAATTGATATCCAGAGTCAAAACAGTAGAAAGGATGGTTATTTAGACATTCGAGATAAAATTATGAAAATAAGCCATGACATGTCTAAATAGTTGGTTGAGCACCACCATATGATGAATGACATGTTGTCCGACCCAGCTAAGGTGGATAAGTTGACTAGATTTCTATTTGGCAGATTTTCTCACTGGGTAGATGACACAATTACCAAGAACTTGCATGAGGAGTTTGAGAAAATAGCTTATAGCCAGGCAAAGGTCTCAGATTCTACTCTGCCATAAGAGGTAGTGGGTTTAGATGATGATTATGAGGATGTTGTTGTGCATGATGTCGAGATACCTGGTAGAGATGAACAGACATTGAGCATTCATGACTTTGCTGAGAAAGAGTACCAGGCACAGTTAGATGCTTCATCACATGAGGTTGAGGCAGGTAGTACTTCACATGATTTGTCTAGCCAGCTAAAGGTGAACAAAAATAGTATTGTGACTTCAATATCTCATCATGACTAGATGCGAGATATGATAGAGGATCACATTCAGATGTTTCAATTATAGGGTAGATATAAGGGAGTTCAGGCAAAGTCTCCTTGTGTTAACTTACAAGTGATTAGGGAAGGAATGGGAATGATGAAGTTGAGTTATTTACATCTTCTATCAGATTGTGACCATCTTCTTAGCCTTGTCAGAGACTATTGAGATGCCTTGAGGAGGAAGGAGGAGGAAGTTGACAGGCTTTCTCACGATCTTGAGGACACTCAAGCTTCTTTGGTGAATACTCCATTGGCATTACAAGACTAGGAGAGACATGGGGATAAGCATGGCATGGAATTGAGTTTAGTTTCATCTTGCACTCCTAATACTTAGCTTTCTGTGAATGGTAGATCATATGTTGACATTGATAATGTTGCGAGTTCATCTTGCATTCATATCCAGGATATAGGGATAATGTCAGACAGGTATGTGGAATTAGTTGGTATTGGTCATATTACTCAGGTGAGGATTTTTCTTGAGTTACCACCTGATTATAGTTTATGAATATGGACTCGAGATTGTTATATTGGCATTTGGGATTCAGTTGACTGGAAATCTTTAACACTTTTTGGTAGCAGTGATTGTTTGGGTGCTATCATGGATTTGATTAGCAGATTGCACGGTGTTGTATTTTCTTGTGCTAGGAGCTTATTTGATGTTGGCATTAGTTTTTATACACTGGTGTTGGGCTTTGTTCATATATCCAGTCAACCATACTAGCTGGAATGTGTTGATGATATTTCATATTTGGCAGTGTGTACAGATGAGTCCCAGGATCATATTGGCATTGATGACATCTAGGAGGAAGTAGTGGGCAGTTTTGAAGACTTAGTTTCCTTGGGTATAGAGGAGTTGGACAGTAGTGCTAATGTTTTTGACACTCAGTATGTTGATATGAGCTTTAGATTTGATTCACAGGATATGTATGGTAATACTCTAGAGACTAGTAACTTTGAGGATACTCCTTTAAACAGTGCATCAGAGGAGGTTTGTAGGAGAAAGTCAAGCTAGTTCCATCATGTGTCTAATTAGTTGAGAGTTAGTGACTGAGACATTGCTATCACTTGCCAGCATTTTGATGCTGCTCATCAGTTGTTAGCAGTTTATGGATGGGGTTCTCCTACTAGTGATGAGCAGGAAGTTAGTTATCTTTCCTTGATAGAGATCCACTCTTTATGGGAGGTTATTTGGATTTTGAGACAGAATTATATGCAGTTGGTAGCTGATAGAGATTATCTTATGGAGTGGGGCAGTACAACATATGATGCATTGTTGGCCAAGGAAGATGAGGTGAGTGAGCTTACTGAGTAGCTTAAGGTGACTTTTGAGATTCTTGAGAGTACACAGTTGGCTTTCAAGGAGTCACGGTTGGATTTGGCTAAGGTGACCATGGAGTTAGAATGACTACAGTCTTTACCTAATTCTATACAGTCACAAGCTGTGGTGTTTGGTGATCCGAGGATGTCCATGGCCTAGATTGTCAGAGACAGTGGAGATGGGGATGCATCCATCCTTGATACTAACATTGGCATATCAGGTTCATTCCCACTAGAGTTAGGTTCAGTTGATTTGGGTGTTGTAGCAGATTGTTGTATGCTTGACATGGTGGTGGCCTCTAGTACTGATGGCATGAAGACTAGAGATGTATCAAAGATCATGTGTGATGTTGGTGAGTTGGCAGTTGGCATGGTTCCTACTAGTAATACTACTCCCTTGGTGATATCTTCAGAGGTAGTAGTTAGTTCCAACATGGTTAATGATCAATTGCAGTTAGTTTCATCTGGATTACAGTCTGAGCCACTGACTGAGATTGGCACATTCTATCAACAGTACACTATGAGGTACGCGCATTAATTTACCTTTGATGACCATGTTGATGAGATGATGATACAAAGATGTACTTTGGTTCCTAGTGCTTGTCATCAGTTATGGGATAGTTTGACGCCTTGGGATGAGAGTTGTGATGGGCATGACATGGTGATAGGTTCTACAGTTGACAGCTTGATAATACATGACTTAGAGCAGGAGTTTGGGAGTGATGCTTTAGTAGTTGTTGTTATTGATTCTACTCCTTTGGCTATGACATCTCCTAACTTAGCTGGTAGTCAATCACAGTGGGCTATATCACTTGTTCATGGCAAATTTGGTTTGGGTTCCATTTCTTACTCTTTATCTTGTAATGTCTTTTCACCATCAGCAGTGCATGGGAGTTATGGTTATGAGATAGTGGCTGGTGATTTGTAGAGTTGTGTTGATTGCAGGAGTTGTACAGTGTGTGGATTCTCCATACTTGGTACCGTTTCATTCGAGAGTGTTCACCATTGTTGCAGAGTTGGATTGTACATTCCGTATAGGCCAGTGGGATGTGTTGATGGTATTTACTGTGTTGGTAGTTTGATTTGTCCACTTTACTTAGGTTTTGATGTTCTAAGAGTTTGTGTCTCATGGGTTTCTGACTATGGCAGTGGTGATTTTGGAGATTGGTTGAGCTGTAATTGTCAGTTTGATTATGGATTCCTCTTAGTCATATTGCAGAGGATATTGCAGGAGCTTGTGTTAATTGGCAGTAGTATAGTTCATGACTACAGTTGGGATCCAGGTGGATTTATTGGTTTATTTTTCAGCCATTGCTTGAGGACAAGCAATATTTGGGAGGGGAGGACTTGTCATGTCCCCTTTTCAAATAATCAAAAATAATAATCTTTGCTAAGGCAGGCAGACCCAAAAAGGTGAAGTTTTAGCAAAAGGGGATAATCTTTAGAAGTGAATGGACTAATAAATGAAAATTATTATTAAAATATGTTTTATTAACCCCTCTTGGATTTGAGTTAGGGTTATGCCCTCTTTTAATGGGTTTGGAAGCATTTTGGGCTCATTCCAGAACTTGATTTTTGCTCATTTCTTGTTATTCTTCAGAGGCTGCCAAACTTGTGGAGAAGGAGACCCAAGAACGAGAGTTTGTAGGTTTTTAGGGAGACCCAAGAACGGGAGTTTTCAGGTTTCTAGGAAGGCTAAGGATGGGAGTTTGAAGCCATTCCATGTGCATTCTCATGCAGAGTTTGCCTTTGTGCTAAACAGTGCAGATTTGTGGGTTTTCGGGTGTATATTTTGTAAGAGTTTGGTGTTTCCAGTTGAGTATTTCATATCAGTTTGGGTTGCTGCTGTATATAAGACTTTTAAATATTAAAATAGAGCTGAATATATGTATTTGAATATGATTATACTTCTGTGATAGATTATTAAGTTTTTGTGGTGATTCTGGGCTATTTTGTGCTATTTTCGGGAGCCCGATGAGCATTGCTTTTGTCCTCCATTTGGGAGCTATTGTGTGCATGTTATACAGATCTGAAAATTTCATTTTATAGGCTATTATGCTGCTCAAATTTTTAAAAAAATGTCCACTTTCAGATTTATTAATAATAGGTGAAGCTGTGAAGCTTTTGGCACTATTTCTGGCATACCCGATTTGGGGTTTCTTGAGAAATTTGGTGGATCTTTGTGATATTAGTTGTTTGATCTTGAAAATCTGATTAGAGATGTGAAATATCATACAAAATCAGTAAAGGGACATTTCATAATCCAAAAGTTTTCAATATTTCCTTCACAGACTTAGACTGAGTAATGTAAATTTTATATTATATTTGATACACTTGAAGGCCAACAAATAATTTAATTTCTCCAAAGATGGACATCTCATATTCTTGCTCCATTTGATCAAAAAATATCTTGCAAATTACATTTTGTCCTCCAAAATTATGATATCATTAACAAAAAATTTAGCTAGTAAAATACCTTTACCGCCTTCAATCTTCAAGTATAAATTGTTGTTATCATCAATTCTCTCAAAACTAATTTTCACAAGATAAGTATGAAGTTTGTCATACCATGCTCTAGGTGCTTTCTTTAAACCATGCAAAGATTTTTGAAATCTACATACCATTTTATTGTTATTAGCATCAACAAATCCTTCAGATTATTCAATGTAATATCCTTGTTATAAAATAAATTATTTATCAAACTATTGTTAATGGGCTGATTGATTTAATATATCTTAGACCAATTTTTGTTTTGTTTTCATAGTTTGTGTCATCTATGGCTATCTTTGTACAACCTCAGAAAGATTTCCTAATGTGTATTTAAGCATGGCCTATAGGTAGTCTTTAGGCATACATTTTGGATTATTTCTTTGTACAGTGAATTCTAGTTGGGATTCTTTGTTGTTTTTCATTTCAAAGGGGAAAGATTTCCCTACTTGGCTATTCTAGTTTTAGTGGGATTCAACCCCTCACTCTATTTTTGGCCATCAACACTTCACTTGAATCTAACAAATCAAAGCACTATTAGCTTGCAAATTGGAGAAGTCATTATGTTTAATCTAATCAAGTCTCATGTGTTGAACAAATAAGGTATTATGTGTTTCTCTTGCATTTTTCATACATTCTTTCATCTACAAATTTAGTACCTCATTCCATATGGCCTCCACCCTCCTATTGTATGACCTACATTACTACCATTGTATGAACATCTTCATTCTACCATACAATTTTCTCATTTTGGTGTCTATACCTACTATACAACTTCCCACATCTCCTTTCATCTACTATATGACCACCTTGGTCATTCACCTTACGACCTCCACAATCATTGTATGACCATAGCTACACCTTGTACTACCCTCTATAATAACCATATGACACCACTTGTTGCCACACACTACACCAAACAACCTGTACCATATGGCCTCCCGTTTGCCTATACTATGACTACTAGTATCCATACACCAATTTTGCCTATTTGTACAACCTACAACAACTTTAGATGTGACAATTTTAAAAGTGGTTGAAATGATTGGGATATTACAGTGGTATCAGAGCTTTGATTCTGCTAGCCTATGGATACTGAATGAGAGTTTAAGCCAAAATAGAAGAAGAACCCATTTTGTTGATAGAATGACTATCAAACTAGAACACTAAGTTTTTGAACTCAATGCACAACTAAGGGATCTTGCAAGGAATCAAAAATATATTAATGATACTCAACAAATCATAGAGGAAACTCTCAAGAAGTTGGCAAATAATAAAATATTTGACTAACAAAATAGACACAATGTGGACTCAGTATCAAGTAAAGAAAATCCTCGTCTAATATGCTCTTGACCTTCCATGCCATCATTTCCACCACATGTAGGGAAACAACAAACCTTTGAAGAAATGCAAGAAAAATTGAAGGAAGATTATAAGGATGGGTATTTTGAGGAAGATATGTCCTACAAATATTATGCAAATATAAGAATGAGATGTTTGAGGGTGGAAACAGAGAAAACTTTAATGATGATCTCAAAAGGAAGTTGAGTAAAGTAAATTTTTCTCCATTTGATAGATCCAAATCCATATCTATGCAAGCATGGGTAATGAAGGTTGATACTTACTTCTAGCTTAATCCCATACTAGAAGAAGAAGCAATTAAATTTGTTGCATTGCACTTGGAGGGAGTTGCGCATGAATGTTGGCATCACAACACCATCACACTAGGGCATGATCAAATAAATACTTATGAAAAATTCATTGAGAGATTGATAGATCAATTTGACAGTAAAGATATGGAACTCAACTTCAAAGATTTGGCATAGCCGAGACAAACTAGATTCATTGACATATACATTACAAAATTTTAGAAACTCTTTGTTTTGCTCAAAGACACTTCTAAAAGAACATGACTAGTTCTCTTCATGGATGAACTAATAGAACCACTAAAATATTGGGTAAAGGGGTTCAACCCTACCACCCTTTCAAAGGCCATTAAGAAGACATGAAGTATGGAATCATCATCGACATCATCCTTGTGAAGCTACTCACATTCCAAACTGCCAGTGTTTTCGAGGGGAAAAGATAATAAACCTCTCCCCAAGAAGCTTTCATTGGATGAAGCCATAAGACAAGAGATTCAAAGGAAGAAAATATGTTTTAGTTGCAAGGGACCTTGGGAATAGGGCTAAAAATGCATCAGAAAAGAGGGGATCTAGTACATTGAGGTTGCATTTGATGATGAGGACAAATAGGAATAAATATCCACCAAAGACAACCAACATTATGATGACACGAACATGGTTAGTTTGAACTACACAGACAAATTTCTTCATTGGTACACTTTAGGGGAACTATCACTCTAGCTAGTAGCCTAGGGTGCACATTTTTTCATGTACAAGGAATCCTTCAAGGATAAAGAGCTATGGTTATTTTCAATAGAAGAGCCACTCTAAACTTCATAAACTCATCTCTAGTGAAGTGAAGAGGTCTACCTATGGAGACACACATAGGATTTTAGGTCAATGTTTCTAGAGGGACTTTTCTGCCATATACACACCTTGTTCCTTAGCTAAGATCACAATGGCCAATCGCATAGTGATCTAGGATGTTTGCATAGTGGACCTTGATGACATGGAGGTTATTTTGGGCATACAGTGGATGGAGACACTTGATGAATACACTTAGAACTTCAAGCTGATAAATTTGACTTTTTTTGTTGATGGAAAGAAGGTTTTCTCCATGAAATCAAAAATGAGGATCTAAAGGAAATTTTGTGCATCAAGTGGAGGTAGTTTTTCGGTGTGATGATGTTGCTTGGGATGCACATTATTTTGATTTGATAGAACCTGTACAATGACATTAGACACCTCCCCAAGATGATGATCTATAAAATATTTTATGTAAACATGATAATGTTTTTATAGACACTCCTCCTAGCATACTATCTCATCAAGGATTTGAACACACTATTGAGTTAGAAGAAAGAGCCAAGCCAGTCATAACCACACCTTATCATCATCCCAAGAAATTAAAAAATGATTCAAGAATTTCTTGAGAAAGGATGGATCCTTTGCAGTTCAAGACCCTTTGTGTCATTAGAGGTTTTAGTGAAAAAGAAGTATGGGAAAATGTGTATGTTTGTGGAATACCATGCATTGAACAAAAAAATAATAAAGAATAGATATCTCAATCCAAGGATAGATGAGTTGCTAGATGAATTACATGGTGTAGTCTATTTTTGAGAAATAGATTCCATTCTAGATACTATTAGATCTACATGAGGGAGGAAGACATGGAAATGATGGCCTTTTGTTGTCACTACAAGCATTATGAGTTTTTGGTCATGTTGTTTAGATTTACAAATACACTTGCTACGTTCCAATCATACATGAATCACATGTTCAACAAACATTTTCATAAGTGCTAATTGGTCATTTTTTATGATCTTATCTATAGTAGGATATGGGAGGAGCACATGAAGCATCTGGATGAAGTCCTAAGGATCATGGAGGAGTAGTCTTTGTTCACCAAGAAATTCAAGTGTGAATTGAGTATGACAAGAATATTGTACCTAGGGCATGTTGTTAGTAAATATGGAGTTCAAGTTCATCAGGAGAAGATTCAAGCTATCCCTGATTGGCCTCCCCCAAAATCACTCATGGATTTGTGAGGATTTTTTGGAGTGTACAATTATTACTAGAGGTTTATTAAAGGAATCTCTAAGCTCAATGTACCCTTAATAGATCTGACAAGGAAGAGGTCTTTCCAATGGTATGAAAAGGAACAAATCACTTTTGATAAGATGAAAGAGGCAATGAGCACTTGTCTTGTACTTACATTACTTGATTTCATTCTACCCTTCATTCTAGAGTGTAATGCATATAGAGAAGGCATTAGCACAGTATTTATGCAAGATAGATACCCCATAGCTTGTGAGAGTAGGAAGATTACACAAATATAATGCTTATATTCCATCTATGATAAAGAAATGTTCACCATCGTACATGCACTAACCAAGCTTCGATAGTATCTGGTGGGTGCTAAGTTTGTTATCTGTATGGATCACAATAGTTTGAGATATTTTCTAGAGTAACAAGACTTGAGTGAGAGGGAAAAAAATGGGAAAGAAAGGTTTAGGCTTTTGATTTTGACATTGAATATGTGAAAAGAAAGAACAATGTGGTTGCAGATGCCTTGTCCAGGAAACCTGCCATATTCTCACTAGAATAGATTTCAACTGACTAGAAGGAACATTTATTGGTAGAATATTCTAAAAACATATTTTTCTATTAGCTAATGTATGGAAACACCTAGGATGATCAGTACAAAGTGGTGGATGACATGATCTACTATAAGAATCAAATATTTTTAGTGCCAGACTGCAAATTGAAGTAGAAAATATTGAAGGAAGTGCATGACTCACCCTTGGCAGGACACTTGAGCTTTCTCAAAACTTACAAAAGTCTTTGGGAGAGGTTTTCATGGAATGGATTTAAAGGAGACATATTGTAGTATGTAAGATAGTGTGTGGTCTACCAATAGAACAAATTTGAACATACTCTACCTATTGGGTTACTGCAACCTCTGCTAATTTCATAACATAAGTGCGAAAGTATCTCGATGGATTCCATAACAAGACTTCCCAAGGTGAATGGAAATTATTTTATTTTCATGGTGGTTGACAGATTGAAAAAGTATGCACATTTCTTTACCATCCCTATAGATTTTTAGGCCACACAAGTTGTCCATCTATATTAAAGAGAAGTCTTTCATTTGGACAAGTTGCCCCAAAACATTGTTAGTGATTAGGATGGGTGATTCATTAGTATCTTCTAGATAGAACTATTTTGATTGTTAAGACAAAATTGTCACCAAGAACTAGTTGTCACCCTTAGACAAATGGACAAATGGAGATTGTGAACAAGTGGCTCAAAGGTTACCTATGAAACTATGTTTTGATACAACAAAAGGTGTGGGTTAAGTGGATACAACTAGGAGAATATTGTTACAATACCACATATCACATGTCCATTTGGATGGTAGCATTCAAAGCTCTGTATGGATACAAAACCATCTCCTTCATCAACATAGTTCAGGGAGACAATCATGCACCAAGGACAAGGGATTGGCTTTAGGAGGGATAAGACATACTATGATACCTAAAGGAAAACTTATAATGGGAAAAGAATCAATAATAGATGTATGCCAAAAAACACAAAATGGAGAGGAGTTTTGAAGTAGAGGACTTGGTTTATCTTAGCCTCTAGCCATATTTACAATGCTCATTGAAAAAAAAGAAAAAATAAAGTTGAAGCCATGATTTTATGGCCCCTATCGCATAGTTTGTTGCATTGGTGAACTTTCTTAGGAGTTGGAACTTCTAAAGGGAAGTCATATTCATAATTTCTTTCATGTTTCATGCCTAAAGAAGGCTATGGGGTAAAATGTCATGGTAGCAACAAACCTTTCACCACTCATTGAAGAAGGAAAGCTCATATTGGAACTAGTTGAGATCATTGAAGTATGTGAGAAGACCCTTTAGAATTGTATAGTGAAGGAATATTTGGTGCATTAAAATTTTTTTCCATTGGCCAATGTGATGTGGGAGGGCAAGTACATTCTCCAAAAAAATTTGGAATGAGAGGATTGTGATGTTCCCATTATAAAATAAATTATTTATCGAACTATTGTTAATGGGCTAATTGATTTAATATATGTCAAACCCATTTTAATTTTATTTCTGTAAATTGTATCACCGTCAACCATCTTTGTACACCGTCAAATTTTTTTCCTAATGGGTAGTTAAATATGGCTTGTAGGTAGTCTTTACATATGCATTTTGGATTATTTCTTTGTATTGCAAATTCTAGTTGGAATTCTCTTTTGTTTTCCATTCCGAAAGTGGAAGATCTTCCCTACTTGGCTATTCTAGTTTTGGTGGTATTCAATCTTCACCCTATTTTGTTGCTTGTAACACTTCACTCAGATCTAGAAAATTAGAGAACTATAATATTGAAAATTGGAGTTGTTATGTTTAATATGATCAAGTCTCTTGTGTTGAATGAATAAAGTATTTTGTGTTTCTCTTGCATTTTCTACACATTCTATCATCTACAAATTTAGTACCTAATTCTAGATGGCCTCCACCCTCCTACTATATGACCTCCATTACTACCACCATATGGCCATCTTTATTCTATGATATAGCATTCTTATTTTAGTGTCTACACCTACCGTACAACTTCCCACATCTCATTTAGTCCACCATATGACCAACTTAGTCATTCACTGCATGACCTCCTAGGTCACCATAAAACCATAGCTATACCTCATACCACCCTCTACAATCACCATACAATATAACTTGTTTCACCATACTACATAGTATGACTTATATTGAATGATGTCCCCTTTTTCAATACTATGATGCCAAACATCCATCCACTAATTTGGCTTATCTATACTACCCAAAAAACTTCAAACGTGACAATTTTAAGATTAGTTATAGTGATCTGGATATTACATTCAATGTAAACCTATTTCTCTAATATACCATTCAAAGATGCAAATTTTACATCCATTTGGTAAACTTTGAAACCTTTGTGTATAGAGTAAGAAATTAGAGTTATTACTCCTTTTAGTCTTGCAATAGGGGAAAATGTTTCTCCATAGTCTATTCCTTCTTCTTGAGCATACCCTTTGCCAACTAGTCTTGCCTTATTTCTTGTGACTTCACCATTTTCATCTAACTTATCTCTGAACACCCACTTGGTACCAATAACATTCTTGTTCTCTGGTCTGGGTACAAGTGACCAAGTTTTGTTCTTCTCTATTTTCTCAATTTTTTATGGCATGGCTTTATCCCAGTCATCACTCTGTAGTGCATCCCTAACTATTTTATGTTCATGCATGTTCAACAAACATATATCATTTATCAACTTATTTCTTATCATAGTTCTAGCCTCTTTATCTCCAATAATATGTGTTGCAGGGTGATGTCGTTTAACATACTTTGACAATCTTGGTTCCACTCTATTTTCTTCAATAGTGCTTTCAACTTCATAATCATCATGTGCTTCTCTATGAGGGTGATTTAGCATCTTTGCTTCATTCTACAACTCAACTCCTGACTATAACTTAGTTCTTGAATGTAGCTTGACATTCACTATCGATAGTATAAAAAAGATTTATAATCTTTAGGTTCTTTTGTAGGTTTAGCTTCATGTACTTTTGTATATTAATCAAATTTCACATTTTCACTTTTCAAAACTTTGTTAGTTTTAGTATTTAAACATTTATAAGCTTTTCTCCTTGTGGAATAGCCTAGGACAATACCTTCTTCACTTTTAGCATCAAAATTTCCATTCTTACCATTGGTCTTGTTTTCACTTTAGGTTTATCTAAATATATCTCTAAGTGAATGTTCTAGGTTCCTTTTGTGAAAATTAGGTTTTGGTGTTTTGAATTTCTATTATCCCTAGAGTCACCCTAATATCTACTTCACTAAGTGTTGCCCTAGAAAGCATTGGGTTTATGTTTGCATAGCATGCCCCTTTCTAAAAAATGAATATGTAGGAAAATCCTTTTAAAATCCTCTTTTATTACTTGTTGGGTACCTTCTAAAAATTTGTTTGCATAGTCTAATTTTACCCTAAGTCCCTAAAATGATTTTAACCATTGTTATTCTGATCATACTCTCTCTTGGTCTACTGTGTGCTTATGTTTGAGTTCTTAGTTCTTGGGTGAATTTTGCCCTTAGGAAAATTCTTACATGGTATCAAAGCAACTTGGAGACTTTCTCTTCACAAGCTGTTCGAGTCCTCTTGCTTGTTTCATCACCTTAGCTCGCATTCGGAGTGCTACAAAAATTAGGAGCGTCCAACACCAGATTTAACCTCTCCATTGCATCCAGAACACTGAACCGATGAAAATTGACTATAAGCACGCCTACCTTGGCTCAAAGTCGATCTTGAGGAAATTTTTTTTGCAAATCGAAACTCGGAGGTCCAATTTGCGATATGGGTATGATCTCTTGTAGATTTTATGAATTTATTTTGGAATCTGAATTTCTCTGCTAATTTTTGGAATATTTTTTTCCGTCATTATTTCAAATATATTTTTTCAAAATTTTTTTAAGCCCTTCGGCCATTTTTGTGCAGTATCAAGCTATGAGCTCCCGCCCTGCACAGTGGATTATTTAATTCATTTTCACAGGGTTTAATTTAAATTTGAAAGCATGAGCTGTACCTCTACCGATCATCAGAGGTCGTACCTATGAAATACATCATTTTTGGAGAATCCCACAAAATCAGCCCAGTAACAGGTAAAATTTGGGCAGCCAGCAGACAAACTCTTCAATCGACGGTTCTTTTCACTAGTGCTGCATAAACCTCAACCAGTCAGAGCTCATTTTCTATTGGTGTTGTGGTGGACTATTTTATAAATGGCCCCTTCACCGCTTACCCATTGCATGTGGGATCATTCTGCAGAATCCCAACATCAACCACCGAATTTGGCGCGCTAAAACATTTTGTGGCAAAATCTTAGCAACAAAAGTTTGATCTTTGTCAACATATTATGGTGCCATGTGGCAAAATTTGTAGAAATCTGCGCATGTCCCACCTTGACACGCAACCCTTTTCTGGCAGTACAAGCTTCGCCATGTCAACCAATTTAGTAGTGCCATGTCATCCAATGGAAATCAGCCTCACATTGACACATCATCAAAGGACTAACACATCATCATATCTATATAGCACGATAGTCCTAGTCAGCTTGCCATGTCAGCACATGCAGACTTTTTCTTGCTAATGTCATCATCTTAAGAGCCTAAATTTGATGCCCATCTAGATGTCATTCTAGGGCATTTTTCAACTGCATTGATGACCATTTGACCATCAAATTTAACTACACAGTTTCTCCTCTAGATCCGTCTCTAGATTGCTTTTCAGTTTGGAGCCTAACTTCGTGAGGTCGTAACTTGGACATCCGAACTCCAATTTAGGTACAATTTTTTTTGAAATTAGGTAGAATTTTTTGAATTTTCTAGTTGTGTTGTTTTTTTCTAGTTTTGGTGAACCAATTTTGAAGAATTTGCATTTTTTGGTGACTGTACCTACATAATCTTGCATTTTGCAACTTCAGAAGCTCCGTACAGGCACATTTGGTCACCTTTTCAGGTTTCATTTTTTTTGAAAGTGCGCATTTTTTCATCTAATTTCCAGATTTGAAGTTAGATTCTAGGGTTGTGTGGACAAATTTCTCACTTTCAGAATTAGGCCTTCTTTGGCATTTTAAGCTTTCATTCTTTTTTAGAATTGTTGTAAAACTAAGCTACAGTTCTTAAGTGACAGATTTAAGCCTCATAAGGCAGTTGTAAAAGAAAAATTAGAAAGTCTACTTTGTTCATTTTGACAAGTGGCCCATTGTAAACGCACTACTTATAAACTGCCAAAGCATCTCTTTTGGGGGGGTCTTTTGATTGATTGAAAAGGGGGGGTGTGTACAGTGTTTTTGTGTCTCTCTATTGTGCTCTTTCATTTTTGCATCATGGGTTTTAAATGTCCTCCTCTAACTTCACGTAACTATTCTACATGGAAAGATATTGCATGGAGTAGATTAATGGAAAAAGGATATAGTTTGTATGTTGATGGTACAATTACCAAACCTACCGATGCTAAAGAACTCATTGATTGGACAAGTCAAGATCAACAAGCTTTAGGTGTAATTAAGAGTTTTGTACATGGCGATCTTCTCTTTCACATTAAAAATTGTTCAGAATCTAAGGAAGCTTGGGATAAACTTGAACAGTTGTATGGTAAAGTGGATGAAGAAAAGGGATTTCAGATTGAGGATGATCTACTTCTCTTAGATCCTAAGAATTATGACACAATTCAATATTATATCATCAAAGTCAATGAGTATAGGGCACTTCTAAATGATTGTGGAAATCTCATAAAGTATGATAGGTTGATACATCACATCCCGAAGAAGCTACCTATTGAGTATGCCAACTTTGTTTCAAGTTTTAATACTCACAAGTTAACCATGGGATCTGCTTACCAAAAACCTTCCTTTGATGGATTTGCAGACATGTTGATTGTTGTACAATCTTACTTGGTGGATTTTGGCCTTCTCAAGTCATCTAAGACCAAAGCCTTAGTGGCTTGTGATGATCATAAATCTAGTCAAGGGGGAAAAGGCAATAAGAAGAAGAAGCAGTGGAAGTAGAAAACACAATCTAAGACACAACATGACTCCTCTCAACAAGGCAGTTCTTCTTCAAATAAGAAAGGAACTAATGACAAGAAGGACAAACTCTTTTGTGCATACTAGAAAAAAGCCAAATCATGACGAGCATCATTGCAAAACAAAAAGAATTGACGAGTTAGAAAATCTACTCAAGAAGAATAAGATTCAAGTGCCAAGTACTTCCAAGGATTCTACTCCTAACTCTTGAAAGGGTAAAGGTCAAGCACTTATGGCCAACACAAATTCTTCTTCGGAATGGTTACTTGACTCAGGTGCCTCTTACCACATGGGTTCTTCAAGGGAAGACTTTTCTTCATTGAAGCAGTCCCAGGTACCACACATCTTCGTCAGAGATGATGCAAAGATGGAAGTTGAAGGGAAAGGACATGTCGAAATGGAAGATGGGGAATTCAAAAATGTACTCTATGTTCCAAATCTAAGCTCCAATATCCTCTTATTTTACCAAATCACTCACCTTGGAGATGGTCATAAGGTTGAGTTCCTTCCCGATTCAGTGATGGTGTGAAGTATCAAAGATGATTCATTGGTAGCAGTTGGGAAAGTCAATGATAACAAGAGGCTTTATTCCTTCTCCCATTTTGTGCCTAATAGTTCTTCTCAAGCCTTGTTAACTCACTCTCATTCAAACATGAACTTATGGCATGAGCGGTTTGGTCACCTTGACTACCGCTATCTTCAACAACTTTGCACATACCAAATGGTCAAAGGTCTACCTCAAATCAACTTTTCTAAGGGTAAGTGTTCATCAGATTCTGTGGATATGCATCCAGAAGGAAAGTTACAAAGAGGGAAGTCTTCTAGATCAACAAGTGTTCTTCAAATGGTTGACATGGTATTAGCAGGTTCTTTTGCATTCAGCCAAGGTCACTACATACTCACTTTTTTTGATGACTTTTCAAGGTTCACTTAGGTCTACTTTTTGCATAGTAAGAATGAAGTTTTCAATGCATTTCTAGACATCAAGGCTCATGTAGAACGAAAATCCAAAAAGGCCATCAAAATACTCCGCATGGACAATGGAAACATGGATGTGAATAGAAGACTTAAGGACTTTTGTAGACATCAAGGAATTGATCTTCAAACTCCTTCAACATTCAGTCCACACACGAAAGATGTTGCAACATTGAGGATTATAACTCTTAAGTCTATGGCAAGTTACATGATTCATGCCAAGTCTCTCGATCCATCATTAGAAGTCAAAGCAATCTCCAGTGCCGCTCACATTCTTAATCATTCTCCTCATCTAGCCTTAGATGGAAAAACTTATTTTGAGGCATGGTGCAGCAAAAAACCTATTGTGACACACTTCAGAGCCTTCAGTTGTCCTACTTGGGCAAACAGATCTTCCAAGGGTTACAAGGCACAGACATCTCAGCCTTGTACTTTTGGTTATGAGGACAGTGTGAAGGCATATAGACTTCTAGATCCTATGACACATGAGATTTTTATGGAAAAGGATGTTCAGTTTGAGGAAAGTTCTCTGAGCTTATCCTCTACTCCTCTTCACACTTCATACATAGTGAAAACTGATAGTGACACCAGCGATAGTGCTTCAACAGGTTTAGATATGTGGAGTTCTGTCAACAGTTGCAGTGAGAGGTCACATCAGTCTAGTCCATGTGCTTATATTGCCACAGTGAAAGGTCCAACACATCATGGTACATCTCATCTTCTAGCTCCAGCTTCATTTGACTTGGGAGATAGACTTAAGGACTTACATCTTCTCATTGATGATGATTCTTCTACAGTTGTTGCGAGGGCTCGCTTTGACCCTCATGTCCATTCTCTACATGATCAATCTTTATAGGTTGGCATGATTGTGGATCCTTATGAACAATAATTAGTGGAGGACTCTTTGCCAATAGAGGAGATAGATGGTTCAGGGGAACAAGTTTAGCAGACATCCTTGACAGATCTGTACTCATTCTTTTCAGCACAATTGGAAGGGGTGAACTTCAGCATCAGTATAGGGATACTTGAGTAGGTTTTCGAGCTGACACACATCTTTAGGACTATACCTTAGGCATTGTTTCTTCCTAAGGGGAGGAACACTATTCTGCATTCATGGACCAGCTTCTTCATTGGAGCAGCTTTCACTTGTGGGGATTCTTCGTTTGGAGAGGGGAGCCTATTCTGTCTCTCTTCCTTCTTTCATTCTCTTTTGTATATACTAGATGTATGTCGTAATGGGGGGGTCTTGATTACTCCATCCATCGATGCATCCTCTTCTATCTCTCTTTTTGGGGGAGGGTTTTTCCCATGAGGTTTTCCCTCTTTCCCCACTTTATGGGAGATTGCATTTCATTATGTACATGGGTACCTTACATGGCCTAGTAGTCGAGACCCATTATGCATCTTCATCCTAGTTCGTAAGCTTAAGCGCATTCCCCTAACTTGCACTTAAGGGGGGGTGTTGGTGTAAATTAGTACTTTACTATTTACACTTACTTAAGTTTACTTAGGTTAATGCATTATTTAATTATATTGCATTATTATTTGTGAGACACTTAGTAGTTTGTGCAACCTTATGAGTTGTCATGTTGACAACACAAGAGTATGCACCTTTATTTGAGCACATGGTGTCTACAACACTGTTTTGTGTGTCCCACCCTTGTAGGCTTATCCTCTCATCACCATACTTACTTTTGTGCTTAATAGAGGATAATCCATATCTGATGGACATGTGCTTGGTTGTATGACACATCATGATGCTAACTTCTATGCATTCTAGAAGCTCTTCTATTGCCTTTATAATCAAGCACTCCTAGTGTACTCTAAGCATCAAGTTATTGAATACATTGTTATTCTGATCATGCTCTCTCTTGGTCTACTGTGTGCTTGTGTTTGAGTTCTTAGTTCTTGGGTGAATTTTTCCCTTAGGCAAATTCTTACAATATTCTATGAGATTACTTGAAAAAATCAATCAAGTAACAATAACCCTTGGTCATCCTTAAGATTAGGGGTTGTCACTTTGTCACCATAAGAAATCACATGTCATATCTCCATTTCAAGATAGAATTTTAATAATAATTAGATGATAAAATGTTATTAAATAAATAATGATAATAAAAGTATATTTATAAAACTAGGAAATAATTATTATTCAATCTATATTATTAATGAAATAATGTTTAGTATGATATTTTAAATAACTAAAAATATTGAATTTTTAAAATGTAAATAAAGAAATAAAATTAAATACAAGAGACAATATTGTAGAAAGTATGTTAACCTTCTAAATAGAATTCAATAATAAATAATAATAAACACAAATACATAATTAAATAAATAATATAACACAGAATAATATGAATTCACTAAATCTAATGAAAATTCAAGAGAGATTTAACAATAGATATGACTCCTTAAAGTTAAGATATAAAAGGGAGGATATATTATTCTAGAGAGGAGAAAAAAGGAAGAGGAGAAGAGAGGAGATCAAAAAGGAAAAATAAAAGAGGAAAGTAATATTAAGAAAATAAAAAAGTGACTTTATGAAAATATATTAATAATATTGAAAGGATATGAACCTTTGAAAGAGTCATAATTATGAATAGTTGTGAATCTTCAAAAATATTGTGATTTTAAAGTATTGAGACTTTTCCAAAGAATTTTAGTTATGAAGTGTTGTGACTTTTCAAAGGAGTAGTATTATGAAAGGTTGTGACTCTTGGAAAAGAAGAAGGTAACAAAGGTATGTTCATGGATTGTATATGTCTAATTATGTTTATGTATTTATTTATATTTATGAATCATACTTGTGGATAATATTGTGTTAGCTCATGGGGTTAACACCATGGATATTAATGTGAACTCGAAGCATGGAGCATGTGAGATTTTAAGATATACATTGTCTACCATGGCTGAAAATTGATATTGATTCATGGAGCATGGAGATATGAAGATCTCCATTGTCCACTATGGTTGATAATCGATGTGCCAGAATATTCTAATGTTCTCAAACATATGCATATGGTGTTGACCTTGGATAGAGCATGCCCATCCAAGAAGAATCTTGAGGGGTGTGCTCTTGGGATGATGGCAAGGTAGCTATAAGCTAAGAAGCTAGATTTGGAGACATCCTTAATATTGGGGTTAGCTTAGAGGGTAAAATCATATAGTTAGTTTATTATTATTGTGATTCTAACATTTATTTTCTAGGTATTACTTATCTCTAAATAACTTGGTTAGTGGGGACATTACATCACATTTTATTTACTGAGAGTGACATAGTGAAAAAACCTACAAGACCTAGTTAATGAAGTAACAAGGTTTTAAAGTGAATTGTCCACACTATCAGATCCTCTCATGATCAATGTTGGTTGCTTTGTCACCATGGGAAACCACAAGGTTTTTAGCCTTAGCAGTATAGCGACCACCCACCACATGGATATGTGATGGGACCAACCTTTGAAAACTTTTTCATAAGTTTCCATGTCAGTAATAGATGGGTTGAATGTTAGGCTATCAAAATGTTAGATGCCATAGAAGATTTGCACTAAAAGAAATGTAATATTGATCCACACAATTAGATCTTCCCATGATCAATGGTTGTTTCTTTGTCACCATGGGAAGTTGCATGAATGTTAGCCTTGGAAAAATAGTGACCAAAAGGAAATATCGTAGGCCCACTATGTTTACAATAAAATAATCATAAAGTTCTACTATTGGATGCAAGGATCATCAATGATGGTCACTATGTCACCAATGGGAGTTTCTTGAATTTTACCCTTGACAACATAGCATGAACATGACACATGTTCAAAGGAGTAAGTGGGTCCAATGTAATTTGCCACTAGTAAAAGAAGATGCTTATGTGGAAGGATTCAGTTAAATTGACTGCCAACTTGGAAGGTTGACGCTAAGTCATAAAATGTTTTCTTCCTAAATAATTGAATATTCCAAAAAATTGATGACCTATTTTCAAATTTGAAAGATAATGACCCTCTATTCTCTATGATCCATTTATGAGATTTAAAGCTCCTTGTGTGATATAAGGCTAGGAATATTTTGTAGACATTAGATATTTTCTTCATGCAAATGTATTTTTGATTTTCTAAGATCTAGGACTTGTTGAAAATATTTTATCTTGCCTAGTTGAAGTGTGAAGAAATTTCTCTATTGGAAATTCACTAAAAAATTTAGAGATAAGAAATAGGAGAGCCAAGTAAGTACCTTAATCCAAATATAATTCAAAGAATTCTAGTTTTTCTACATTATTATTGAATATGCCTCCAAAGAAGGATTTTTTGGGGAAAGTAGAATATGTCAGTAAATGATTTGCTAGAAAAATTAAGTGAATCCACAAACAAATCAGCCCAAATTAGAAAGATAGTTCTTATGAACCCTAGGCTCTAGATTGTAGATGGTTTGTATGATAAGGGGAATTGAACTAGGGATGCCATAACCTCTAAAATAGGGCTCCAATTTTTCAAGAAATAGTTCTTAGAAAGGAAACTATTTTCACCCCATGGAGATATTTAGAAATTTGTCTTAGGAATGCTAGTAGTCATTGGGGATTTCATGGATTTAGGCCTTCTCACAACTATAGGCCTAAATTATGACCTAGTAGCCAAGATGGTTTGGGGAGTAGATGAGGAGTTTCTGATAAAAATCACTCTAAAAGAGATTCAAAAGGTTTTTAAATTAGAGCCAACCACATATTACTACGAGATCATTGATTTTTAGGGACTAGAAAAGGAGTATTTGTCTAGAAAGGATCAATTCAAACAAGGTACATTGAGAGGACACTTGGCTACAATTGGCAATTTGACCTTTGCCACAAAATCAACTAAAGAACCTTTAAGGAAGTAATTGTTCAATATTAGGGCCATTGATATTTATATGGATTTATGTAGGGTTTTTGGTGAGGATGAAAAATACTTTATACGAATAAAGTTCCTATATGAGATGAAACAAATCTCTTCTTTTGGTGTGGATATAATTTTTGATTTTTCATCCTATTTAGCAAAGAACATTCACACAGGCTTAATTGTAATTGCAAAGAGAAAATTTGAGAAATTTTTTTTCTATTATTCATTATTGATGCATATGTTCTTGTTTAAAGGCATTACTTAGTTTGAAAAAGAAATGGTATTAAACAAAGAGTATTAGGGAGAAGCTCTGCTAGTCAAATTATGGAGTGCATATATGATTTGGGATGTAGGAGAGGCCAACTTTCTTAGATTTGATAGATACTTCACATCTAGATTTAAGAGCCTTATATTAAGGGACAATTCCAAAATACCTAAGGAACTATTGGATTTCATTAGGCCTAAAGACAACCTTTCTAGTTTTAAGGTGTCCAACAATTGGATAGATATCATAGCCTACCCTATGTCTATAGTTTTTAGAGTGTATGGGTTCCAAGGAACTCCCCATGTACTTCCTTAATAAGTACCTTGAAAGGTGGGAATAGCTAAAATGTTATGATAGATAGGTGGATTGGAGGAAGCACAATTGGTTGGTCGGTCTAGGGGCTCAATTTTCCCATCTTGCATAGTTGCTCACTAGTTCATTGTCACCAAGGGTAGTTGGTTGTTTTTGTATAAATTTTTAGATTAATATAAGATGGGTGTTTCTCATGACTATTTCAATGATAGTGAAGGATTCTTTGATAGTTTTAGACATAAGGATAAAATTGGTGCCAAATAACATCAGTCCTACTTTCCCAAAGATATAATTAGAAATGAATTCTCTTTCCAAGAGCAAGAGATTAAGAAGGAGAAGTAGAGAGTTTAGTGCAGGGTCTTAGAATTTATTAATTATTTTGATAAGGATGATAAGATTTTGAAGGATGCCAAGATAGGGGTAGATAAAATAAATATATTGATGATCACTTTCCCAAAGATCATTGAGGCAATGAATGAGAAGAAGACATTTCTTATTAATTCTTATCTTGATAAGGTCCAAGAGGTCATGAAAAAGTTATCTTTCATCCCTATAGTAGGATCAGGGAAGCTGGTTATTTAGAGAAGGATAGACTACCATATCATTAAAAATAAGGAGTATGTAGTTAACAATGGAAAAATAATAATTGGATCTACTAGTGCTGTTTTGGAAGAGAAGCTAGAAGAGCCAAAGGATAAGAGGTAGAAGATAGAAGAAAAAACATCTGCCCCAAGAAAAATAATACTCATCCTCTCAATCTTCATTGCATTTAGGAGATGGGCAGCTCATTAAGGAGCAGGTGGAACAATTAGGATCCCAATGGGGAGTCTTTATTATTGCTATAGAATTAGAGGGGGGGAATCCTCAAGAACCTCCAATGCCATGCCTTGAGTTAGCTATTGCTGATTACAAAGGAAGGGAGTTGGACCTTGTTGTAGAACAAGCTAGTCATGAATTTATTTTTGATGACAACTTTATTTTTTATTTTTTATTTTTTTGTTTAGACAACAGGAATCGGTGCAACATGGCCCCCCTATAAACTGCAGTGCGCCTAGTAAACTTTTTAATGTGACCGATAGTGTTGGCGTGACACGCCCACCAGTACCACAAGGACGGGGGAGACTAGAACCCATGACTAACCCCCTGCAACAGGGAATTGATGACAACTTTATTAAATCAAGGGACTTTTATCAATTTGCATAGAGGATTAATATTGGATTATTTGAAGAAAGATGCAATAAGAAAAAGGTAGAGCATATTGAGATTGAAGAGGCATCTATACAATACCAAATGAAAGATGGGATGATGCAAGATTTAAGAGCTTGACCCTAAAGAGGGAAGAAAAATGATAAAATCATCTAGGGTCTTGCTTTTTCCAAACTGGGACATTGCAAATACAATGGTTTTTAACTTTGTTACTAAGAATTTAAATATATATGAAAATGTGAAAAAAGAGTTGAGAGGTGCCAAATTTAGCGAAGATCATGCTGCATTGGTTCTTTGGTCTATGATAAAAGGATCTAGAGCTAGCTCATCTTAGCCTGATGATACTAATTTGATGGTGAATTTAATTGTAAAAAGGGTGGAGGATACTATAAATGAAGAAGCCATAGAGATAAATTTTGAAACAACCAACCTCACCCTAGCGAAAACTTTGAGGAAAAAGAAGGAAAAAATAGAATTACAAGAAAAATGTGAAAAAGCTTTGGCTACTTATAATAAAGAAGTGTAGAAGAGGATAGAACTTGAGAATAAGTTGACGGAGCACCAAGGATAGTCTAGCAAGCCAATAATCACTTATCCTGATCAACTAGTAGAGCTTTTTAAATCCAATAATCTTATTGAGATTCTAGACACACAATAGAGACATTAGTACTATACAGAAGAGGATTTTGAAGAAGAAAAGAGAAAACTATGGGCATTACATATAGAACTAGATATCCAATATGAGGATAGATTGAGGAAACCAATTATGTATTTGGTTGATAAAATTAGTTGGAAAACATTCTATGAAAAATTAGCAAAAATATTAAACATATGAAATGAGCTAAAAGAAAATGAGGAGGCCTTGAAGCTAATTGTTAACAAGTGGAATAACAGGGATAAAGATGTCACTCTTCTATGTTTTCTAGTTATTATTTTGTCTTATGAGTATATAGAAAAATCTTATGACATGACTAGTGATCTCTTCAAGTTTGATGATAAAATAATTGCATTATAGAGGAGGATCATAAATTATCTTACAAAATGTAAGAGTAAAGACTTTGAACTCTTCCCCCATGCCTTGGATTAAAATGATAAATTACAAAATAAAGAAGAATGGGCCTAGGAATTGGATGGCCTAATATGTCTTAGGATGAATAGAGTCATAAATGAGAAGGGAAATGCATGGTGGGAAAATACAATAGAATAAGTTGTAAAAGTGCAATTATTTTATGAATCTTTAAGGGGAGATTTTATTGAGATAGATAAATTGGGAGAGTATTTTATGAAGAAACAACATGATGTTTTGAGCTTTAACTAGCTAGATGACACACTTTTTTACAAGTGGATGGCAAATTTTGTCCATTCAAACTAGTTGGAATTTGGTGAAACTGATGATGATGACATGGAACAAGATAAATTACAAATAACTGGCACATTGTTAAAAGAAGAATAGGGAAAATGTAAGTAAACAATTGTAGTTACAAGTATAGAGGCCCAAATAGATGACTTAGCAACAAGACAATCAAGTGTGACTATCAATCTGTTAGTACAAGATGACATAGATGGAGAACCCTGGGTTCAACTCAGCTTTGATGTATTAGAACATGGGTTATCACATGCAAGTCTAATAGCCACATGCTTTGAGGAATGATTATTATGTTAATGCCAATCACAAACCCCTCAGTGAAGAGTGCAATAGAAATGGCCCCATGAAAGAATATTCATGATGTAAACCTTTCTATTGCACCGATTTTTGTCTTTTATGATAGTAACTTTTGTAAATATCTTTCTCTCTTAAGAATAACTGCCAGTAATCTCTAGGCTTGAAGCTTGTTGCATCTCACACTATATGAGTGAGAGTCTAAGGGTAGAGAAAGGGTCAACACTATTATATAACTTTTAGTTTCTCTAGTTTTATTTCGGTCCAATTTACTTGATGCAATTTTGTGATGTATTTTCTATACAAATCTGAAAATACATTAATTTTTTAGGATCATGGTGTCTTGTCTTGTGTTGTTTTGAGTACGACTCCAATTTTACATAATTTTCAAAGAGAATTAATGCATAGATGAGTCACCACCATATCAGTTTTTTCTAAATCTTGTGTCCATTTTTATGGTCTAGTTATTTTGAGGTTGTATGGGAAAGCCTTTTTGAATTGAATGCAACTAGGATAGGTTGTATATCAGTTCACTATTTCTTTTTAATCAATGGATCAAGTAAATAATTC
Organism: Cupressus sempervirens; assembly: GCA_028749045.1. Classification (NCBI taxonomy): domain Eukaryota; kingdom Viridiplantae; phylum Streptophyta; class Pinopsida; order Cupressales; family Cupressaceae; genus Cupressus; species Cupressus sempervirens. Next base: position 115,224,341 of record CM053789.1, on the reverse strand, counting down.
AATGAATGTGATAGGATCCTTAGGCAATAAGAAGGATATGAAAAAGAATGAGTTTTAGGGAAGATGCTAATAATATTGATTATAATGAAATTAGTTAGGTCAAAAGAGTTGGATAGACTCTCAATCCCAATGGATGAGGAATTGATCAATTATTTCAATTTTCATATGAAGAGATCATAGATAAGCATCAAGAAAAATCTTTAAATGTAAATAAATTTTAATTTTAATGTATGAATAGTATCATAGCTTATCAATACTTATTTGCATTTAATCTCTATGCTTCAGTAACCTATTGTTACCTAGAATTACTTGTAAATTTGAGAAGAATTATGAACAATCTGTAGCACAAAATGAATTTTTTAATAAACTAGCCAATTTGTACAAACATTGTATGGATCAAATAGTGAAGGAAGAAATCACAGAACCATTGATACTTTATCATGATAATACAATTGCTCTCAATATATCAAAGAATCTAGTGATGCCCATAAAGACTAAACACATTGCAATCAAGTATCATTACTTGAGAGACTTAGTTGTAGATAGAGAGGTGAATGTGGACTATGTTAAAAAAAATAAGAAATTATTGATATATTCACAAAAGCATTATCTAAGGATGCTCATGAGTATCTAAGAGATAAACTAGGGGTGATACCCCTATCAAAGGTTATGTAAGTAAAAAGAGGAGTGCTCTACATCAAACAAGTTGGTGTTCATAGAATACACATTGATGCAGAGGGTCTTACTTTAGGAGCTACCTAAAGTAGTCACAAAACTAAAACTTCAAATTAGTCACAAGCAAGGTAATAGAGGGAGAAACTGAAGAAATAGAAAAATCCTATATCTACATGTTTAAGATGACAATTTTTTGGTATATGTATTCGGAATTTTTGTCAAAGAGGGAGATATTCTACTAATAAAAAACCAGAACATATAGGAAGATATTCTACTAATCAAAAAGGAGATAGATCAAGCTAGTATATATGTTAACGGAGAGATATCAAGGGATTTTTGTGAAGGAGATAGAGGGAGAAATCCTAATCTACCTAGTTAGATAGAGGGAGAAATTCTAATCTACCTAGTCAGAGGGAGATATAGTAAGAGGGAGTCATAAGAAAGAGAGAATTTTGTAACCTAATCAAAAGATGGAAGTTGCTGATAGAGGGAGATATATCAATACAAGTTTTCTTTTTGGTATTGACTTACTATTTTAACCTAGTTATTTTGGTTGAACAAAGTTGTTTACCATTTTGATGATTTGGTTGATCAATTTGGTTTGTCATCAATGCCAAAGAGGGATATTATTGAGATATAATTTAAAAGATCATTGTCGATAAACATTTAAGAGGGAGATTGTTAAAGAAGATATTGTGTTTCAATAATTGTTTTATCACGGGTGTCAAATCTACTATTTTTTGGTAAGACAACTACTTATAAGATTCAAGTACTACCACTTAGTTGATTGATAAAGAGGATTTGATCAAAAGATGTAACAATAGAACCTAGAGGAAAAGTTGAGTTATGATTATGTAATGAAGCACAAGGATTAGTTAAGATAGTGATAGCATGATGTATTGATAATCTACTAAAGGTTACAAAGGCTAGTTATACTTAGAAAGTTTAGAAAAACAAGTTACACAAAGTTTGTCTATCAAGCTTGATCAAGTGGATAGTAGGTGCCGAGAAAAGCTAATACAAGCTAAGTAAAAAATAGTTAGATCAAAGTAAAAGTTCATTCTAGTGCAAGTTGAGAAAAATAGTTGATGTCGAGTAAAATTTAGTTGATGCCAAGCACTAGTAAACTTTAGTAGGTGTTGAGTAATTTCACAGTGGATGCCAAGAAACATAGTATGTGCCAAGCGTCAGAAGGTTGATAATGCCAAGATGTTGCATTATTTAAAAGATTGAAGATTTGATGAATCTAAGCTAACAAGTTTTTTTTCTTGGATTTTGTGAACTAGGTGGAAGATAAGGTTGATGCACTGCTGGTATAGAATTTAAGGTAAACCATTTTTTAGGTGAATTCAAAGTTGATTCTAGGAGAAGTTTTTAAAAGAGATATGAAATATGGGGTAGATACACTGTATCCTACCTAATCCATCTGAACCATAAAATTGTACAATGGAAAATGAGAGAAAAATATTTTAATTTCCTATTTATAGGAATGTCTAGTCATGAAGAAAAGTTGTCATATGTGAGAACCTAAGGGAGACAAGGAGTCAAGGGTTTTGCTTCATCAATTGACCTAAGAGAAGAATCTGCAATGTCATATTAAGCAAGATGGCTTAAGGAGAAGAATTCTTGAAGGGTGAACAAGCTATCAGTGTTGCAAAGTATGAAGGCCAAGCATAACTGAGGACTGAATAGAGAATTGTAATATGCAAAAGAAGTTGTAAGTTGTATCAGATCAAAGCCTTCTTGTTACTCTCTAACAACTATATCAGTCTAGGGTAAACCCTTTGGATTAAGGTTGATCTAATAGTCATTTATAAATTCGTTAACCAAGTTGAATTCCAAGTGAATGGTCTAAAGTCCTCTAACAAGGCTCACTCCTAATAGGGTGATTGAAATCCTTTAACAGGGTCACATTTAACACTATGTATTGTAACCTTTAACAGGGTTGGCCTTTCATAAGGCATCACTTTAGAAGAGTGAAAAACAGTAGCATGTTACTGGTGGTTTTTCCCAAATTGGGTTTCTACATAAATAATTATATCAAGTGTGTTGATGAATCTGTTACATTTCATGCTTTACATTTCTATAAGTTGATTTAATAGTAATCTAAAAGTTTTAGTGATTGCATAATCTTATGTATGCATGCATGAGTATAAATGTTTTATGGATTCACTAAGCTATGAAAAGTTGTATTTATACATATAGAGTTTGGATAATTGATTTAGCCACCCCATCTCAATTATTCTAAAGTATTCAAACAATCGATATCAGAGCCATCTGCTTGAGAGAACTAGTTTGAAATTACTAGAAGCACAATATGTCTAAAAGAGAAGTACCCAAGGTCAATAGAGGTAACTTTCTTTCATGAAATTTTTTGATGAAGCTACATCTTAGAGGACTTGGAGATCATGCACAATCTACCATTTTGATAGAACATGTTGATCCTGATAGTGCCCTAACTGCTTAAGATATGAGGAAAAGGAAAGGACACAACTAGACAATGTTGGAGATTGCCTCTTCCCTAAGTTATGCCTAATTTGATGATATCATAGGTCTTTAATAGTGCAAATAGAATTTGGGTTACCCTAGCTACCAAATTGGGTTTTCACATAAATCATTGTGTCAAATGTGTTGATGAATCTGTTATGTTTCATGCTTTACATTTTTCATGTTGATTTGATAGTAACCTACAAGTTTTAGTGATTGTATAATCTTATGGGTGCATGCATGAGTATAAATGTTTTATGGGTTCTCTAAGTTGTAAAAACTTTTATTTATATATCTGGACCTTGGATAACTAATTCAACCCCCCTCCTCTCAGTTATTCTAAAGTATTCCAACACAAAATGCATACTTATGTCACTCCAAGGTTTTTGAAGAATAAAAATAGGAGTATACAATCCATTATTCTAACTCACTTGCAACTTGAAAATCTCCACAACCCTTCAAAAACTTCTAAACATCTTTCTATGTTTATGGTCAATAATACTTCTCCTTTAGGAAACTCAATGTCTTATCAATTCCAAAATGTCCAACCAATCTACCACTATACTTTTCCTTATTTAAATTCAACCTTATAGAACATCTAGGGATACACAATTGAATTCCTTTGAACAACATACCTTCTTGAATAAAATATTCACCATACTTACGTATGTGATATGTTAGAATCAGTGCTCTCCACTCTCTCCATACCTTGAAAAATTAGGATTAGTATCATACAACTCTTTCATCTTATCAAAACAGGAAATTTCAACCTTCATCTGAGTTAATAAAGAACATCTTCTACTCAATGGATCAACAACTCTATTAGTAACTCAACTCTTATGTTTAATCACAAATGTAAAACTTTGCAAATACTCAACCCACTTCATATGTCTCTGATTCAATCTATGTTGACTTCCCAAGTATTGCACAACTTTATGATCAGTATACAACACAAAATCCTTAGGAATCAAATAATGTCTCCACTTCTTCAAAGCTTGAACAATAGCATAAAACTCTTGATCATACACAAGATACTTCATTTTAGCATCATTCAACTTCTGACTAAAGAAAGCAATAGGTTTACCTTGTTTTCTCAATATAGCTCCTATTGCACTATCACTTGCATCAAATCCAACTTGAAATACTTTATTAAAATTAGGAAAAGCTAATACGAGTAACTTAACAACCTTTTGTTTTAGTTTCTCAAAACTCTTATTAGCTCCATGTGTTCACTTGAATTCCTTTTTATCTCATCTCATTGTCTTAGTCATAGCATTACAAAAAACACTAAAATTCTTTAAAATTTCTATAAAAAATATCTAAACCATGAAATGATCTTACCTCATCCACATTCTTAGGTGTAGGCTATTTCAAAATTTCTTTAACCTTCTCAGGATCCATTCTCAAACCATCAACTGAAATCACAAATCCCAAATACACAATCTCCTCTTGCATAAAAGAAATGTTTTTTAGATTAATAATCATTCTCCTCTTTCATTCTCTACAATTCTTGTCTAACATGTTTAAGATTTTCTTCCTTAGTATTACATTCATACAAAACATCTTTAGTGTTGAAAGCAATCTTCCATTTATCACCTTCTCTAATTCTAATATAATGATAGCCACTCTTTAAATCAATCTTGGTAAAATAATTTTCCCTTCTCAAGAAATCCATTATTTCATCCATCATCATCATAGGATACCTATATTTCACTATGATCTTGTTAATAACCTAAGAATTACTACACATTCTACATTCTCAATTCTTTTTTGGTGCTAATATAATAGGTACTACACATGGACTCAAACTTTCTCTGAGAAAACCTTAGGTACTACACATTGACTCAAACTTTCTCTGAGAAAACCTTTCTACAACAATTCGTGCACTTGTCTATTAAGTTCTTCATTTTCTATAGGTGTTAGTCTATATGGTGCTTTATTTGGAAAGCTAGTTGTAGGAATCATATCCATACAATGACTTCTTACTAGAGGTAAACCATCATGAATATCCTTAGCAATAATATCCCTATACTCATTCAACAATTCTATAATTTCCACTGGTACTCAGTTAATATCACTAGTTTCTACTGTCACTCGGTCATTACTACCAACACTTGGTCCTCTAGAAACTATAGCAAAACAAACTTGATTCTTATTCACTTCTTTTTCAAATTGCTTTCCATTAACCATGCAAATTCTCATGGTAGTACACTTTACCTTATTTGGACTTTCAATCAAAGGAAACAATATTTTCTTCTTCCCATTCACTCAAAGAGTATATTAATTCAAACTTCCATCATGTACAACATATCTATCATATTTCCAAGGTCTATGCAACAAAATATGTAAACAATCCATAGGCATAGTGTCACACAAAACTTTATCAAAGTAATGTCTAGTCTTGAACTTCACAATGCATTGTTCACTTCCAATATCTTATTCTCATCTTTGATCCATAAAACATGATAGGGTTTGGGATATTTTGGCCTCTAAAATTGCAACTTTGTAACCAACTCTTCTAATACAAAACTTTTAGAACTTCCACTATCAATGATCACCTTGTAGCATTTTCCAACCATCTTACATATGGTTTTGAAAAGACTTCTTCTAAGGATAGGTTTCTCATCACTTCCTTTATTATATAAAGTTCTTCTCACCATCAAATTTTCTCTAGCCTTAGGTCCACTAGGTGAATGATCAATGTATTTTTGAATCACAACATTTCTATTACCTTTCCCACTTTCAGAGGATCTATATTCAAAAGATCTATGCTCTTCTTTACCAAATCTAAAACAATTACCATGGAAACCACCTCTATAATAAGAATTACCTCTTCCTTGATAAGAACTGGTATCTCCTCAGTAAGAAATACCACCTTTCTACTCAGTCTTGTCTTTGTCATCATTATTTCATTCAGATTTTCCTTTATCATGCACAAAACAGTTAGATCTACCACCTTCACCATAAGATCTACCTCTACCTCTTTTTCTTTGTTTGTGCTTCTTTGTCAAGATTTCCTAAACTTTCAAGGCATATTGATATGCTTCTTCCACACTTTCCAATTTCACAAAACTTATTCCATCTTGAATTCTAGATCTCAATCCATTTAGATATCTTGCAATTTTTTCAACATCATCATCCACATGTTCCTTCACAGTCATGTCTCTTTGTCTCAAATTTTGCATCTTTCTCAACAAGCTAACTTGGTAATTAGTAGGAAGGAATTTTTTCTCTACCTTGTTCACCATTTTTACCCAAGTTATAACCTTCCCCTTTCCTCTTCTTCATCTATCATTTTGCAAATGCTCCCACCATAGTGAAGTGTGACCTTTCAATCTAGAAACTGCAAGTTTCGCCTTCCTATTATCAGGAGTGTTTTCATACTCAAAGAACTTGTCCATATCAGAGATCCAATCCAACACAACATTGGTATCCAATTTTCCATCATATGAAACAATTTATACAATAGGATTTGAATGTGCCCTAGACAATAATCTCAACATTCATCTTAATATTCTTCAGGTTCTAGATTAGGGTTTAGTGTTACTACTTCATCATCACTAACATCATCAAGATGCACTCCTCTCCTCTAGGCTATCTCCATAGAAACTAATCTAGCTAGAATTTGTCTCAATGAATCCAATATTGAATTATTGGCATTTCCTCTACCATGAACCATCTTCATAAATCAGGTTCTGGTAAGATCATAACCCTCTACAAGTTATAGGTTAAACTATAGATTTTCAAGACTACAACCAAATTTGAATTAGGGTTCTAAATGATTGAATCTCCACAAGGACAAACCACAAGCTCTTTATACCACCTGATAAAAGGTGGGTAAGAAGAACTAGGGCTAAAGGCACACCCAACAATCTAAACCACCTTGCAAAGTTAACACAATAGAGGAAAACACACAAAGAGAACAACACCATAGAGAGAGAATACAATTCTTTTATTGATTCATCAAATGATTAGCATACATGCTTAGCTATAAGGCCTTTTGGGTTATGATGAGATAAAAATATACATACAAGAGCCATGATCTAGCTTCAGATTCATAATTCAAGACACATATGTAACAAACTTGCTCAATCCTCCCAAATCTACCCTAACTCTTAGACTAACCACCCTATTTATACTTTCTAAAATAGCTTATAGAAGATTCTAGAATATTAGATAATAGAAAGGCCAACATTAAAATGGCCTACACACATCCCAAGAAAATGTCTTATTATTAAAATCACAATTGAAATTAATCCCACAAGTTGGCTCCCATTAAGAACCAAAACAAAGAAAACTTATCCAAAATGTTAACACTCGGCATCAATAGGTTCACTCGACACATGAAGGAACACTCAAAATGCATTGGATAACTCAGGAAACATTGTGGAACTTGACACACACTACAAAGTGGGATGGGTTAACACGGTAATCCAAATGTTAACATGATGTGGGATAACTATAACTTAGTTAATACTATAAAATTACTAGCACTTGACAATTGTTGCAACTCGACGATTACTATAATTCAACAACAACTGATAGAATGAACATAAATGAGTAGGATAACATGTCAACCCAAGATGTTGCTGCATTAGAACCTTAGTAAAATTTAGAGACTACAAATATGTCCTTATGCATATAATATTATGCTAATTTGAAATTTTATGTTTTCAATCATAGAAACTAACATATGGTTTAACAATTTGAAATGTAGTTCCATACTCACCTCTTTATCTTAGTTGGTGGTGCTAGAATCACCCAATTCATTGGACTAGGTGATCACAACCTCTTCATTTGAACTATGGCCCCATTTAGATGTCTTCTTCTAGTTTGATTCATCATGTTTCTTACTTCTTTAATATTGACAAGATTTTTTTCTATTGTTCTCTTCATCATTGGGTTTTGGTACTCATTTCCTATAGTCTTTGCATAGGTGTCTGGCATTCTAATTATGGAAACATACTAGACAAAAGTTCTTCCAATTTCTAGATCTTCTTGTGAAATTTGTTCTTGCATAATTTTATGAAATATGTTCTTATTTCCCACATAAATTATAAGTAATCCAAGTAATGTAATATGACTTTATCTCATTACCTTTCCTAGTTGCATTGCCTTGTTCTTTAGGCATCCAACTGTGTTTTACATTAGATCTAAAATCTTGTGCCTTGTGACCATAATTTTGACATGTGTAACAATAACCTTCAAATATGGATGTAGCTTGTGCCTTACTAATCTTTAATATACACTCATATTGTTGGTGTCCATTCTTATTGCAATTAAAACAATAACCATTGAATTTAGGCTTAGGATTACACTTACTGGAATTTTCTCCTACAAACATTTGTTGTATGACTTGGATTTCCATAGTGATAACATGTAGACTTCTCACCTTTTTTTTCATGCATTCCTTTGTTCTCCATTTTCAGATGACTCACCTTGCTTAGTAAATGATATAAAATTGATGTAACCTAATCTAGTAGTATCATTGGGTCTTCTTTGTGCATTTAACTATTCATCAATTTGTCTAATTTCCTCTTTAGATTTGTTCATTCTTTCAATTTTTTCCTTTTCAAATCTCAATTCATTTTTGAACTAATTATATTCTAATTTCAGATTTTCAATCTCTTCCACCTTCATATAAATTTATGGTTGGCACTTAATAATTGATTAACCATGTCAAATTTATTATGTGTTAGCCTTTTTACTTCTATGATTCTTTCATCAAGTCTTGTAGTCATTTGCCTCTTTTCCTCATCATCCATATCCTTATCACATTTATATTTTGTCTTTTTTTCTAGGACTTCACACAATATTACAAAGCTTATTTTATGTTCTGTATTTTATGCTCTTACTTCTTTATTTAGATTGTTGTTTATTTCTAGTAGATTTTCTATTGCCACATCAAATTCACTAGATCTGCCTTCATCATATAATCCCTTAATAATTTCTTCATGTTAGAGTGTGTCATTTTTCTATATTATCATCTACTTCCTTCTTTTCATGGATTTACTTAGTTTCTCCTTTTTAATCTTAACCTATTCCAATGAAATCTACAAATTTGATGTAGGAGCATCTTAGGAACTCAACAATCCTGTATGATGGGGATTCATACATGAAATTTTGAGTTATGGTTTATACAATTAGGTATTTTTTTAATTCATATTGGGAAACCTTCTCCTATAGGCACATAGAGATTGGTGTTATCATGTTGAAGTTAAAGCCATTTTACCTTGTGGCTAGAGTTGTATTTTCTATTTTCAATGTGCTAGTTGTGGGACATCTATATTTTGATACTTAGTAAATAATGATTTTATATTTTAAGTGGTTGAATAGGATATAAATTAATGCCTTCATGCTAAAGCACAAGTCCTAATTCATTCGGAGTTTGGATATATATCCATTCTCACTATGTATCAATTTTTGGCCAGTTTTTGTGAAACAAGTGGAGTTTTTCCATCTTGTGTAGTTTTCTATGATGAAATGGGATCTTGTTAAGTTAGGTACATGTTATCAAGTCATGTGTGGAGCTAAATATGACTTTTTATCAAGTTTATTTCATATTTTCTATAGTTTTGGTTTACTCTTCCTATTGAGAATAGATTAAAGAAGCTAATCAAACTAGGAGATTGCAAAGGGAGATTGTTGAGGACATACAAGTATGACTATTATTCTTCAATTATATTTTATCACTGATTTCAAACCTAATATTTTATGGTAAGACAACTCCTTATAAGATTTGATTACTTTCACTTATTTGTTTGATGAAGTGGATTTGATCAAAAGATGTAACAGAAGCACCTAGAGGAAAGGATGAGTTATGATTATGTAAAGTAGTGCAAGAATCAACTAAGATAGTGATAACATGATGTATTGATAATATACTTAAGGTTATAAAGACTAGCTACACTAAGAAATTTTAGAAGAACAAGTTACACAAAATTTGTCTGGTAAGCTTGACCAAGTGGATTGTAGGTGCCGAGAAAAGTTAGTGCAAGCCAAGGAAAAAAAATAGTTGGAGCCATGTAAAATTTCATTCTAGTGTACGCCAAGCAGCACAATGGATACTGAGTAAAGTTTAGTTAATGCTGAGCACCAATAAAATTTAGTTTGTGCTAAGTGATTTTATAGAGTATGCCAAGAAACCTAGTATGTGTCAAGTATTAGAAGCAAGATAATGTCAAGCTACTGCATTATTTAAAATATCATGAATTTGATGGATAGGAACCAATAATTTGTGTTCATGGATTATGTGAACTAGGAAGAAGATAAAATTAATGAGTTGGTGGCACAAAATTCAAGGTAAGCTTTTTTTAGGCAAATTCAAAGAGGATTCTAGAAGAAGTTTCTAGAAGAGATATGGAATGTGAGGTAGATTCATTGTATCCTACCGTATCCACCTAAACCCTAAATTAGATGATGGTGAATGAATGGCAAAACATCTTAATTTACTATTTATAGCAATGACTAGTCATGAAGCAAGGTTGTCATGTTTGAGAACCCAAGGTAGAGAAGAAGTCAAGGGTTTTTGCTTCATCAAGTGACCTAAGCGAAGAGTCTACAATGGCATGTTAAGCAAGAGGGCTTAAGAATATGAATGGTTGAAGGATGAACAAGCTATCAGAGTAGTAATGTATGAAGGCCAAGTAGAATGGAGGACTAAATAATGATCTGTAATCTACAAATGAAGTTTTAAGTTGTTATCAATTCAAAGCCTTACTATTACTCTCTAACAATTGTATTAGTCTAGGGTAAATCCTTTGGATTAAGGTTGACCTAACACTCATTTGTAAATCTTTTAACTGGGTGACATTCCAAGTGAATTTTATAGAGTCCTCTAATAAGGCTCACTCCTAATAGGGTGATTTAAATCCTTTAACAAGGTCACATTTAATAGTGTGTATTGTAACCTTTAACAAGGTTGGCATTTCACAAGGCATCACTTCAAAAGAGTGAAAAAGAGTAACATGTTATTGGAGATTTTTCACAAATTAGGTTTCCACATAAATCATTGTGTCAAGTGTGTTTGATGTATCTATTATGTTTCATCTTTACATTTTTGCAAGTTGATCTAAGAGTAAGGTACAAGTTTCTAGTAATTGCATGGATGCATGCATGATGAACAATATTTTATGGGTTCACTAAGCTATGAAAAGTTTTATTTATGCATATGGACCTTGGATAACTAATTCACCCTTCCTCTTAGTTATTCTAAAGTATTTCAACAATTGGTATTAGAGTCATCTACTTAAGAGGACTAGTCTGAAGGTGCTAGAAGCATAAAGATCAAGATTTAAAAAAGGGAAGTACCTAATCTCAATAGAGATAACTCTCTTACATGGAAAAGGTTGATGAAGCTACACCTTGGAGGACTTGGAGATCATGCACAATCTACCATTATCACTGAGCATGTTAATATAGCTAGTGCGCCAACTGCTGAGAATATGAGAGAGAAGAAAGAACACAAGTAGGAAATCCTGGAGATTACCTCTTCCCTAAGGGTAAAACTACAATGTTGTGTCACCTTTCAGGCTCACTTATCAAAACAACTAAATTTGAGTATTTCTAAATAAAAATCATTTTTGTTGAAACATATTATCTAGATAAATTTATTCTACCTAAGTTATATATGGTCTCACACTTTTCCAATTGGAAATGACTATTAAATACATGTTTAATACTAGTTTGTATCCAATTACTAGAGAAAAAATTATTTTAGAAAAGTAAAATTTTAATAAATCTTACTAATTTTCATGATATTGTTTTAATAACATATAAACACCATTTTATAGAGCTCAAAGTTAAGAATATTCTCATATAGAGTTTATAGCATTTTAACTAGATATAACATATTGTAATTAAAAAATTCTACAAGTGTGTATTTTAACACTTGAGAAAATGTCAGTTTTGAGAAAGAAAAAATATTAAATCATAACAAAAAAAATCTAAAAATTATATGACGTTCTAGAGGAGAGAGTCCTCTTCTAGAATGTATAATTTTTCTCTTGGTTAGAATAGATTTGTTTTGAAAAATGTGGTGAGAAATGAAAACTATCAATTTCAGTGAGTTGAATTTTGACTCATTATAAAAGAGAAAATATATTTCTAAAGATGATTTTTATTTTTTATTGTTCTAGCTATATATGTTATCTATAACATAGTCTGAGATCAAAAGGATATAAATTTATTTCCGTATAGTTTTGTTGTGGGAACTAGACTCCCAATTTTCAACATTTTTTAGTAGCTAAAAAATTGTCTATTAAAATTGCGAAAATATATCAATTCTTATTCCAAATAATTATTAAAAATTATAATCCTAGACTTCATCCATTTCTACACATTTCATTAGTTTACTTCATTTTCAAATTCAAAATGATAATATTAATTTTATGTCATTGAAGGTGAACAATTATACTTTTGTTAGCCTTTTCCTTTATGAAAGGGTGACATAGGTTTGTGCTTTCACCCCTAACCTATACTAAATTTGATGATATAAAAGGTCTTAATAGTGCAAATAAAATGGTGGATGTGCTACCCACTATCTATGAAGAAGATGAAAATGTTCTAATAGCCAATGTTGAAAGTGTCAGAGGCAAGTTTGATGATATGAGAATGGAAGAAGGTAAAAATATTGCTCAATATGTTGCAAGATAAAAGAAGTTGTTAATAAAATAAGAGGAGCTGTTGGTAAGTAAGATGATGAAATTGTGCTAAGTAAAGTCTTAAGAAAAGTACTATCTATATATGCTACTATAGTTTCTGCAAGGAACTAAGATGTATACCAGCGAATGATCTATAACTTTAAGGTTTGGTAGATAGACTCACTTCTTTTGAGTTGTCTAACTTTGAAAATTACATACCTAAAAGTATTGAATCTACTTTCAAAGCTAAGGTATCATCAAAGGAACCTAAAGAGAAGAAAAAGATAAAAAAGAAGAAGTATGTGTCAAATGACAGTGATACAAGTGAGGAGGATGTAGAATAGCTTGAAGCACTACTTGTATGAAGATTCCACAAAGGTAAAGGTAAGTTTAAAGGTAAATTACCTATCATTTGTTTCAATTGCAATTAGGTTGGTCATATTGCTACTAAATATATAGAAAAGAATAATTATAGAGGAGGTGACAAATATAAGAGCAAAAGAGATGAGGACAACAAGACTATAGAGACAAAATCAAGAATTCATGATATATTTTTGAAGAGGAAACAAGAGATGAATCTGATGAACATAATGATGAAGTGGTGTATGTTGCAATGAAGGACGAATCTAATGAAGATGAGGCAAATGCACTTGTGACTTGTGTGAACAAGAATGATAGATGGATCATTGACAGTGGATGTTCACATCATATGACTAGAGACAAAAGTAAGTTCATTACCCTAAATTGTTATGATAGAAATAGTGCAAGATTTGGTAATGATGTACCATGTTTGATAAAAGGAAAATGTTCTATCAAGGTCACATATAAATTTTTTTGTGATAATGATTACTATGTTGAAGGACTTAACTGTAATCTTTTGAGTATGTCATAATTGAATAATTTAGGATGTAAGGTTGAGTTTGAAAACAAGATTGCTAAGATATATGGCACTAATGGGAAACTAATTGCAAAGGGTGATCAAACTAGGAGTAATCTATTCTATCTTGATATAGAGGATGTTACTTGTCTAGTTGTAATATTTGATGATTGTGGCTATGGCACAAAAGGTTATGTCATGTCAATTTTGATGGTTTGATTAGTATTAGTAACATGAAGAAAGTTAGAGGTTTTCCTAAGTTGAAGAAGCTTGATAATGTAATGTGCAAACAATGTCAGCTAGGAAAAATGACAAAGTCATGTTTCAAGAGTAAAACTTATATCTTTAAAAAAATACTAGAAATTGTTCATACTAACTTGTGTGGTCCAATTGATGTGCATAGCTACAAAGGAGATAAGTAAATTATGCTACATGTTGATGATTATTCTAGAATGATGACAGTTATGTTTCTAAAATAGAAATCTAATGCTTTTCAAATGTTTAAGTGGTACTTAACAAGAGTTAAGAAGGAAACATGTAAATGTTTGAAGTGTTTGATATCTAACAGAGTAGGATAATTCATAGCAAATGAGTTTGAATGTTTTGTAATGATAGAGGAGTCAAAAGACACGAGTCTACACCTAGAACCCTTCCACAAAATGGAATAGCTAAAAGAAGGAATAGATCTATAATGGACTGTGCTAGAACACTCATGATGGAAAAGAATGTTGTTTTGAAATAATGGAGAGAAGCTATAAGTATAGCTATCTATACCTTGAACCATGTACAAGTCAAGAAAGGTACTCATTCAACATATTCTAAACTATGGTATGGATACTCACTCAATGTGAAATATTTTAAGGTTTTTGAAAGTAAGTGTTACATTATTAAATATTTTAGGAAAGGTAAACTTGATGCAAAAAGTGATGAAAGTATATTCCTAAGATACTCCACAAGAAGTAAAGCTCTGTTAGTGAACAGATTATCCTTCGAGAGAATGTGTGGAAATCTGACCCTGAATGCCCAAGTGAGAGGACAAACTAGCACCAACAGTTGGATAGATTATCATGGATTGATAACCTTCCTCTAAATTTTTATTAGGTACAACTCCCTGTGCAAGATTTACAATGAATTAAATGTGATTGCTTTTACCAAAAAGCACGAAAGGATATCTAACATCTACCTATAAACACAGAGTAGATGCGAAACCTAAGAACTAAAAAGAAAGGAGACAGAATAAAACAGATTACACAAAGTTAACCTGCTATATACTACATTTCAAAGGATAAAAGTTAAAGAAAAATTTCCATTCTCCTGAGGAAAAATGAATCAAAGCTTCCAAAAGATCCTGATATCAAATGCATATAGAAAACAGAAAATCTGATGCATTTAAAGAAAATTGAAAGTTACAGCAACATAACCATCAGTGGAAAGAAAAACTACATGGACTCAAAGTTCTAATTTATAGATTTCTTTCAAACCTCCCTTCTTTAAGATGTAAAAGACTACAAAGGTACTTTTACATATACAATAGAAAATGAAAACCATCTCTCCTACATCACATTTCAAAATCAAAAGCCTCTTTAATCACTAACACAAAGTTTAGTAAATAAAGCTATGTTCTACTCTGTTATGTATTCCTTTCCCTCAGGAATGAAAGATCTCCCTCTACCCATAGCACACAGTCTATAGCTTTTGGAAGCCAAAGATGGAACCCCTGATGCTCTACCTACTGACTTATTTAACCTCTTCTTTTTCCCATGACCTTTTCAGTTTCTTTAACTGAATCTTGAAAAGGCTCTCCAACTTTCCATTTTCCCCGAAATCTTCCCATAACACATAGCCTTTTAATATAATCATAATATGAAATTTACCTATAGTCTATCCATATTCTTAATATCTGGTCACTTTCAATTAATGACACTACATGGGAATCATCAAGTAATCTCTAGGATTTTTTTTTTTTTTGACACCTGGCTCTACACCTGCCTATGATCTTTTGGAGAGGAAGATGGTATGATATTTATGCAAACTCGACCTTTTAGATTCTTTTACATCCACCCCTTAAAATTCTCACTAAACTGTCATCGTGAATAGTCATTTGGCTTTTAATCAATAGATGATGCAGAGTATATGAATCGGGCTTCCATCAACACGACTGCTACACGCACCCGGAGAAAATCTATTCAAAAATTCAATCACCTGTGGAGAGCAGTATTCATTTACTGATGCAAATACAAGATAGTTGTAGGATGCAAGGTTTAAACATCTATTTTCAATTACATCTATCCAAGCATCTGGTGCAATTGCAATAGGTTGGTTGAAATAGTCAATGAATATGGTGATAAAGTCTATGGATGTAGAAGTCTTCAAAGTCCTTGCAGAGTGGAGTGTATCCCTTTAGAGTTCCCTGATCAGATTTGGAGAAGTTTTAAACTGTCCGTGCTCTTCACAGGCTTGATTCAATTTAGTTCCCAAAGTAGGGAATCTACCTTGCAGCAAGCCATTTCATATCGCTGATTTCTAATTCCAAATCAAAGCAATCTCCTTATATATAGTTCCAGTCTCACATTCTGCATACTCCCAAGTTTGGGAAATCCGCACTGTGCATGTTGTGCATGCTCTCACTCTCGAGTTCTGACTGTACAACCCTATGTGATATTATTATTGTTTGATTTGTTCCCTGATGCATGACCATGATGTATTGTTCTTTGCAAAGATTCTATCTGTTATCGACAATCCTTAACATGCTTCATTAAACTTGGATAGGGTCGGGTATTTGAGGGAGCTATATGTACCACGTCTTATTGCACCGATGTTTTGTCTTTTCCCAAGGACTTGGATCTCCAGTTTTGATATTGTTTGCAATAAAAATCCATTCTTTTGGCTACGTGAGCATGGAAGTTTGAATTAAAACAAAGAAAATATCAATTTCAATGAGCTCTCGATATTTTATCTCTATATTTCCATTCACTTTCCAGATGTAACAATATCAACCAACACCATGGATCGTAGCTTTATTCTAACCATCGTCGACTCAACTTCTAATACTCAAATTGATGCATTCAATGAAAGCCGCATCCATGATGGGGGCTTAGCTTTCGGGTGTGTGGGCATGATGCATTTATAGTGTTGCGATGCATATAGGCTGCTAATTGTTGATGCATTGCCCCATATGCATTTGAGACAGAGACCTGTGATCAAAAAAATGATGATGATTATGTATAATTGTGACCACATTATGTACACTTCTCTTTGACTGTAAATCAGGTCTACATATGCTCCAATATCGAAGACCAATCTTTGAAACTACCATTGAAACACATTCCTTTGATGCTGGGGTCACTATTCAAACAAATCCATAGGACATTGTGCCTCATGTCCAATCAACTACAATGATTTTCCAAGGGGACTCGATCCAACACTGCCTTTACTCTATGAGTTTTGATGGTGTTTGGTTCACCATGTCCTTTATCAGGATTCTTCTACATATGTGAATTAGGGTGATGACTCCTATTCTCTGAGGTCCGACTAAGGTGAAGACCATTTGATCTCTTGCATACATATATATTTATGGTGATGTATCATGCTCATTCCATCATCACTGTCATTGTCGACTCTTACCGAATAGCCAAAAGGCTTATTTACATGTCCATGCAGATTGAGTTTAACTAAAGGTACCAATCAATGAAAGCATCATTTCAAACATTTTTCATGCACTATAAAGACTTCCCCATGATGCACTAGATTGGTGAAATCAATCTACATTTTCCTTTTGATCCTTTATACTTGTGCATCTGCATAACTGAACCTGTTGGGCCTTCGAACTGGACTTCAAATCCCTGGAACTCTGAACCACTTCAAACCATAGAATTAGCATTGAAATTAAATATCAATTTTTAATCTTATCATAGGTTATAAACTCTCTGAGTCAATGAATCTCCATTCTAAATGATGAATTCTGAACTTTACTTGAATTAAATCTGCAAGGTACCTACATGAACTATTGAACAATTATAATAGCTATTTTGTTATGCCACCTTGAAACAGTGAGCTTTTGGAATCATTTGAGCTGATGAAGTCAGAGCCAAAGACATGAATTTGATTGAATCTAGGTACTAAACTGAACATGGGCTCTAAAATTTTATGAATTGACAATTTTGCATTTCAAACCTAGAATCTGAACTTCACTTGTATTGAACCTACAAGACGGGTCAACTCAACCATTGAACCACTTCGAACTACTTTGAACTGAGGTTCAAAGTGGTTCAGAAACATGAATTACAAGTTTTAAAATCTTATCTATATTAGGTGCTAATAGGGGCTCTAACTGTGGGATTGATTTTGATTCAAAATTAGAGAACTTCAGCAATCTCTGGGAAAAGAACAGTGCCTTATCCATTGGGAAAATAGAGTCAGCAAGAGAAGAACGAGAGCTACTTACAAAGATGGCGGAGGGGAGCAGGGAAAAACTAGCAAACTCAAACCAACTACAAACCAAAACTACCAGCAAACCTGAAGCTTGTGCATTATTTCAACTACCGCTATGCACCACAAGAATTATTTACAAAATATATACAAAGGTAGGAAGAGAACCTACCATGAGAACCAGAAGAAAGGAAAGGAGTCATGCAAATCCATTTACCGGCTGGGAGAAGTAGCATCCTTTTCGGAGTAGCAAGTCATGTCTCATTGGAACAGCTCTAAACCATAACGTGCTGACAACTCTTTCAATGCCAAACTTCAAACTAACTACGTGCATGCATATGCTGATCCAACCTTCTTTTCCGAATAGCCACAATTCATCATAGTATTCTCCTTCACCTAAAAATGGATCCTTCATGCTAGCAAAATTTGATTCCACCTCAAGCTGAAAAACATGATATAAAAAATCCTCACCAAAAGAT
This sequence comes from Cupressus sempervirens, assembly GCA_028749045.1. NCBI lineage: Eukaryota > Viridiplantae > Streptophyta > Pinopsida > Cupressales > Cupressaceae > Cupressus > Cupressus sempervirens. The sequence goes on along the minus strand of CM053789.1, from coordinate 115,205,754 downwards.
GATATGCAATCCTGAGAAACATTGTCATGCAGATTCAACTCTAGTGTATGGTCATGATCATCTCACAGCCATAATGATGCCTCCTTCAACATAGGATCAATCCCTAGATATATGTTTTCTCTATTTCTTTCAAGGAACCAACTATCATCAAATGTGTCCCAAATTCTATTCTTTTCTTTTCCCAAAATGTCATCACACTTTTCAACATTTCTTCCACAATCCCAATCAGTAACACTATGCATAGATGGATGAAGAGGAAAGATATCAAGAAGTGTTTCATTCTGAAATTGATAAAAATAGGTACCTAAGATATTATTGAAGTACCTTGGATTGAGTGATGACAAAAATGTGTTTATGACCTCCTCTTCTTTATCAAGAATTGCATTCTTTAACGCATATGCCGAATCAGCTTCATATTTTTCTATCTTAGCAAGAAATTCAGCAAAGGTGTCTTCATCTAGAGGTATCTTTTTCTCATCTCTATGGAGGAATGAGTCACCGCCAAAAGGACTATTTTGAGAGAAATCTCCTGGCTGAATATATAACAAGAATTTGGCAATGATTTCTTCTTGCTGATCAAGTGACATTCCTCTCCATGCTTTAGTAGGACAATTTTCAAACTGAATACTTATTTCAGTATCTTCATGTATTTTCACCTTGTCATTGTTACATATTTCATCATCAAATTAAAAAAATCTTTGCAAGAACTTTTCACTGGTTTGCAAGCACAAGGAATCATCTTCATTCTTTATAATGATAGGGAGTTCATTTTTAGATTGTATGTTATTCTAGATTCTTTCATCAAGAAGACTTTTCAAAGAAAGATGATCAATATCAAAGGTGAAAGATTGAAAAGCTGGAGGCAAGTTGTCTAGTTCCTCATCAATAGGAGCCTCTGAAATAGGGAGACTGTCAACATAGTTAAAATTGAAACTCTCAAGATGTGGAGAAAAAGATTTGAATATACCTCCATGAAAATCAGCATCATCTATAGGGCTTGCTGCAGCAAAATCTTCAGAAGGAAAAGTTTCAAGGACATGATTTCTTCTAGCATTCTCATTCAAGGGGCCAATGTTTTCATAATTTCTCATGACATTTAAAGATTCATTTACAGGTAAAGCATCACTAGACAACATTCCAACAGAATCATCAAGCAAAGAATGATCACCATGTTCCTTTACTGAAAAATTTTCTGTATGGGATGAAGAAAAATCTTGAGATAAGATTTCATCATTATTGCTTACCCTTGCTCCACATATATTTTCATCTATTGAAAATGAATCAGCATGAGGCTAGAGTAGCTCTAGTTGTTCTTCTTGATCACCCGTGACAAGGAGATTGAGATACATGGGTGAGACTGAAATAACGAGAGGTCCATCATCATCTTCTTTCAAATGTTCCTTTAACCGAGCCACTTCTTCTTTGAGGTTTTGCAAGTATTTCAGCTTATGAAATCTTTCGCAGAGGCCTTTCCATAGTAGCCAAGAACTTATATCATCTTCAAAATTCAGATTTTTTTGGATACCTTTGGAAATACTCTTTCTAAAACTGCCCATAAAATCATGTAACACTTTATCATCAATTTGACAAAGCTCTAAGAGAGAAGGATCTAGCTTTTGTTTTCTCATGACTTTCATGTCTGGCATGGTCTTCACATAGAGTTTCCAATCTCCTGCACACGGAGATAATTATAAAATTGAGGAAATAAAGGTAGGTACTTAGATCTTTACTTCGATTCCCCAGCAGAGTCGCCAAAAATCTATTAGTGAAAAGATTGTCCTTCGAGAGAATGTGTGGAAATCTGACCCTGAATTCCCAAGTGAGAGGAAAAACTAGAACCAACAGTTGGATAGCTTATCATGGATTGATAACCTTCCTCTGAATTTTTATTGGGTACAACTCCCCATGCAATATTTACAATGAATTAAATGTGAGTGCTTTTACCAAAAAGAAGAAAGGATATCTAACATCTACCTGTAAACACAGAGTAGATGTGAAACCTAAGAACTAAAAAGAAAGGAGATAGAATAATATAGATTACACAAAGTTAACTTGCTGTATACTGCATTTCAAAGGATAAAAGTTAAAGAACAATTTCCATTCTCCTGAGGAAAAATGAATCAAAGCTTCCAGAAGATCTTGATATCAAATGCATATAGAAAACAACAAATCTGATGCATTTAAAGAAAACTGAAAGTTACAGCAACATAACCATCAGTGGAAAGAAAAACTACATGGACTCAAAGTTTTGATTTGTAGATTTCTTTCAAACCTCCATTCTTTAAGATGTAAAAGACTAAAAAGATACTTTTACACATGCAACAGAAAATGAAAACCAGCTCTCCTACATTACATTTCAAAATCAAAAGCCTGTTTAATCACTAACACAAAGTTTAGTAAATAAAGCTTGGTTTTGCTCTATTATGTATTCGTTTCCCTCAGGATTGAAAGATCTCCCTCTACCCATAGCACATAGTCTGTAGCTTTCGGAAGCCAAAGATGGAACCCCTGATGCTCTGCCTACTGGCTTATTTGACCTCTTCTCTTTCTCGTGACCATTTCAATTTCTTTAATTGAATCTTGAAAAGGCTCTCCAACTTTCTGTTTTCCCCAAAATCTTCCCATAACCCATAGCCTTTTAATATAATCATAATATGAAATTCACCTATAGTCTGTCCATACTCTTAATATCTGGTCACTTTCAATTAATGACACTACACGGGAATCATCAAGTAATCTCTAGGAGATTTTTTTTTTTTACACCTGGCTCTATACTTGCCTATGATCTTTTGGAGAGGAAGACGGTATGATATTTATGCAAACTCGACCTTTCAGATTCTTTTACATCTACCCCTTAAAATTCTCACTAAACCGTCATCATGAATATTCATTTGGCTTTTAATCAATAGATGATACAGAGTATATTTATTGGGCTTCCATCAACATGACTGCTACACACACTTGGAGAAAATCTATTCAAAAATTCAATCACATCTGGAGAGCAGTATTCATCTACTGATGCAAATACAAGATAGTTGTAGGACATAAGGTTTAAACATCTATTTTCAATTACATCTATCCAAGCATCTAGTGCAATTGCAATAGGTTGGTTGAAATAGTCCATGAATATGGTGATAGAGTCTATGGATGTAGAAGTCTTCAAAGTCCTTGTAGAGTGGAGTGTATCCCTTTAGAGTGCCTTGATCAGATTTGGAGAAGTTTTAAATCGTCCGTGCTCTTCACAGGCTTGATTCAATTTAGTTCCCAAAGTAGCGAATCCACCTCGCAGCAAGCCATTTCATATTGCTGATTTCTAATTCCAAATCAAAGCAATCTCCTTATATATAGTTCTAGTCTCACATTCCAGATACTCCCAAGTTTGGAAAATCTGCACTGTGCATGTTGTGCATCCTCTCACTCTTGAGTTTCAACTGTACAACCCTATGTGATATTATTATTGTTTGATTTGTTCCCTGATGTGTGACCATAATGTATTGCGCTTTGCAAAGATTCTGTCTGTTATCGACAATCCTTAACATGCTTCATTAAACTTGGATAGGGTCGAGTATTTGAGGGAGCTATATGTACCACGTCTTATTGCACCAATGTCTTATTTTTTCCCAAGGACTTGGATCTCCACTTTTGATATTGTTTGCAATCAAAATCCATTCTTTTGGCTATGTGAGCATGGAAGTTTGAATTAAAACAAATAATATATCAATTTCAATGAGCTCTCGATATTTTATCTCTATATTTCCATTCACATTCCAGATGCAGCAATACCAACCAACACCATGGATCTTAGCTTTACTCTAACCGTCTTCGATTCAGCTTCTAATACTCTGATTGATGCATTCAATGAAAGTTGCGTCCATGATGGGGGCTCAGCTTTTGAGTGTGTGGGAATGATGCATTTATAGTGTTGTGATGCATATAGGTTGCTAATTATTGATGCATTGCCCCATATGCATTTGAGACAGAGACCTATGCTCAAAAAAATGTGATGAGTACGTATAATTGTGACCACATTATGTACACTTCTCTTTGACTGTAAATCGGGTCTACATATGCTCCAATATCGAAGACCAATCTTTGGAACTACCATTGAAATGCATTCCTCTGATGCTGGGGTCACTATTCAAACAAATCCATAGGACATTGTGCCTCATGTCCAATCAACTACAATGATTTGCCAAGGGGACTCGATCCAATACTACCTTTACTCTATGAGTTTTGATGGTGTTTGGTTCACCATGTCCTTTATCAGGATTCTTCTACATATGTGAATTAGGGTGATGACTCCTATTCTCTGAGGTCCAACTGAGGTGAAGACCATTTGATCTCTTTCATACATATATATTTATGGGGATGTATCATGCTCATTCCATCATCACTGTCATTGCCGACTCTTACCAAATAGCCAAAAGGCTTATTTACATGTCCATGTAGATTGAGTTTAACTAAAGGTACCAATCAATGAAAGCATCATTTCAAACATTTTTCATGCACTATAAAGACTTCCCCATGATGCACTAGATTGGTGAAATCAATCTACATTTTCCTTTTGATCCTGTATACTTGTGCATCTGCATAGCTGAACCTGTTGGGCCTTCGAACTGGACTTCAAATCCCTGGAACTCTGAACCAGTGAATTTGTTTATATGACTAAACCACTTCAAAACATGGAATTAGCATTGAAATTGAATATCAATTTTTAATCTGATCATAGGTTATAAACTCTCTGAGTCAATGAATCTCCATTCTAAATGATGAATTCTAAACTTTACTTGAATTAAATCTGCAAGGTACCTGCATGAACTATTGAACTATTCTGATAGCTATTCTATTATGCCACCTTGAAACAGTGAGCTTGTGGAATCATTTGAGCTGACGAAGTCATAGCCTAAGACATGAATTGAGATTGAATCTGGATACTAAACTAAACATGGGCTCTAAACTTTTATGAATTGACAATTCTGCATTTCAAACCCAAAATTTGAACTTCGCTTGTATTGAACCTGCAAGACAAGTCAACTCAACCATTGAACCACTTTGAACTACTTTGAACTGAGGTTCAAAGTGGTTCAAAAACATGAATTACAAGTTTTAAAATCTTGTCTATATCAAGTACTAACAAGCTCATAAGTGTTTAAATAATAACACTAACAAAGTTGTGGAAAGTGTAAATGTAAATTTTGATGAATATACAGAGGTATATGAGGCTAAACCTATGAAAGAACTAGAAGAATACAAATCATTTTTATACTTTATGATGATATGGCTACTAAAGAATATGTTGCAAATCAAGCTACAAACCAACACCAAGTTTCATTGACTACTGAGTCTTACCCCATGGATGTCGAGTTGCATTCAAGATTTGAGCTACACTCAAATGCTATTTTACAAAATGAAGTTGAAGCACATTCTAATTTTGAGATTAGTATACATGAAAGAGATGTTGAGCTACTTGAAAAAGATGTACACAGTAAAATTGAATTGAAGAGACAAATTGAACAAACTAGAGCTGAACCAAGATTGTCCAAATATATGAAGAGAAATCATCTTGCTACACAAATCATTGGAGATAAAGATGATAGACCAATGACAAGAAAAAAATTTAGAAATAATACATTTTTTCTAATTATGAAGGAACCCAAATTAGTCAGAGATGCTTTAGAGGATGTGAACTAGAGTAAAGCCATGGAAGAAGAGATTAAATGAACTAAGAAAAAAAAAACATGCACTCTAGTTCCTAGACCAAAAGACATAAATATGATTGGCAAAAAATTGGTATATCCAGAAACAAGCTAGATAAAAATGGTGAGTTCACGAGGAATAAGGAAAGATTAGTTCGTAAGTGATATATGCACAAGAGGAAGGAATTGACTATGGAGAGACATTTTCTCTTGTCTCTAGATTGGAAGGAGTAAGAACTCTACTAGCTTATTCTACATACAAAGGTTTCAAAGTTTACTAGATGGATGTTAAATGTGCATTTCTGAATGACATATTAGAGGAAGAATTTTACATAGAATAGCCAAAAGGATTTGTTGATGTTAACGAAAAGAACATGGCATGTAGACTACATAAAGCTATATATGGTTTGAAACAAGCCCCAAGAGCATGGTGTAAGAGACTTCATAGTTATCTTGTGAAGATTGGATTTGAAAGGAATGATGATGACAAAAATCTATACATGAATATAGAGAAAGGAAAAGGTATTTTGTTATCTAAATTTTTTGTTGATGATATCATATTTGGAGGTCAAGATGATTTATGCAAAGATTTTGTAAATCAAATGAAGTAAGGATTTGAAATGTCTATGCTTGTATAGATCAAAATTTTTTTGGGTTTGCAAGTATATCAGATGAAATATGGTATATACATCACTCAGTCAAAATATGTAAAGAAAATATTAAATTTTTTTGGATTGGAGGATTTCAAACCAATAAGTACACCTATGGTGATAGGATACAAGTTATCAAAGAATGATAATACAACTAAGGTGAATCAAACATTTGTACATGTCTATGATTGTAAAATTGCAATATATAGTACATAGAAAACCTGATATTGCATTATTTGTAGGGATAGTTACAAGATTCTCTACTAATTCTAGGGAGAATCACTTGATGGCTATAAAGAGAATAAAGATATATCTAAAAGGAATAGAAGAGTTTGGTCTATACTACAAGAAAAATGAGAAATTTTAATTGAGAGCCTACACTAATGCTGATTGGGCTGAAAACATTGATCATAGAAATAACACTAGTGGAGGATCATTTTTCTTAAGAAAGAGCCTAGTTACTTGGACTAGCAAAAAACAAAACTTCACTTCACAATCTATTGTTGAAGCTGAATATGTTGTTGTTGTTGTAAATTGTACAAACATTGCATGGATCAAAAGGTTACTCAAAGGAATGAAGGAAAAGATAATAAATTTAGTGACACTTTATTGTGATAATACATGTGCTATCAATATATCAAAGAATCAAGTGATGCACACAAAGACTAAGAACACTGCAATAAAAAATCATTACTTAAGAGAATTAATTCAAGATAAAGAGGTAAAGATGAAATATGTCAACAAAAAAGAGTAAATTTCTGACATCTTCACAAAAGCATTACCTAAGGATGCTCATGAGTATCTAAGAGGTAAACTATGGGTGATACCCCTATCAAAGGCTATCTAAGTAACAAGAGGAGTGCCCTACATCAAACAAGCTAATGTTAATATGTTACACATTGATGCAAAGGACCTTACTTTAGGAGTTTCCTAAAGTAATCTAAGAGATGAAATTTCAAATTAGTCACAAGTAAGGTGACAGATGGAGAAAATTGAAGAAACTAAAAAATCTTATATCTACATGTTAAGATGACAAGTTTTTGGCATAAGTCTTTGACATTATTGTCAAAAAAGGAGATAATTATTGATCAAGCCATCATAATTACTAAGATATTGATTGATTAGAAGTGGAAAGGAGAGAAAAGTAGAGAGATTTACTAATCTTAGAGGGAGAGAATTGCTCAAGGAAATAGCTATTGATGAGGAAAACAAAGAGGGAGAAATCCTAACATCTATCTAATAAGAGGCAGATACAAGAAGAAACTTAGAGAGAATTATAAGAAAGAGTTTTGTAATGTATTCAAAAGATGGAAGTTTCTAACAGAGGGAGTGATTTCAATAAAAGGAATTGTTTTCTTTTTGGCATTTTGTTGTTCTTACTATTTTAACCTAGTTAGTTTGGTTGAACAAGATGTTTTACATTTGGTTGATCAATTTGGTTTCCCATCAATTCCAAAGAGGGAGATTGTTGAGAATAGATTGAAAAAGCTAATCAAAGAGGGATATTGCAAAGGGAGATTTTTGAGAACATACAAGTATGACTAATATGCTTTAATCATTATTTTGTCACTGATGTCAAACTTGCTATTTGCTAGTAAGACAACTACTTATAAGATTTAAGTACTATCACTTCCTAGATTGATGAAAAGGATTTGATCAAAAGATGTAACAATAGCACCTAAAGGAAAGGTTCAGTTATGATTATGTAAAGTGGTGCAAGAATTAGTTAAGATAGTAATAACATTATGTATTGACAATCTACTTAAGGTTACAAAGACTGGTTATACTAAAATTTTTTAGAAGAACAAGTTACACAAATTTTGTCTACCAAGCCTAATTGAGTGGGTAGTAGGTGCCAAGAAAAGTCAGTGTAAGCCAAGCAAAAAATTAGTTGGAGCCAAGTAAAAGTTCATTCTAGTGTATGCCAAGTAGAATAGTGGATGATGAGTAAAGTTTAGTTGACATTAAGCACTAGTAAACTTTAGTTCATGCCAAGTGATTTTATAGATGATGTCGAGAAATGCAACATGTGTCGAGCATTAGAATAAAGACAATGTCAAGTTGCTACATTATTTAAAAGATCATGAATTTGATGGATCTAAGCCAACAAGTTAGTTTTCTTGGATTATGTGAACCAAGAAGAAGATAAGATTGATGAGCCGGTGGCACAAAATTCAAGGTTGTTGGTGTAAATGAGTATTTACTATTTACATTTACTTAGGTTTACTTAGGTTAATGCATTATTTTACTATTTTTTAGTTAGTCACCTAGGAGTATGCATACTCTTGTGAGTTGTCATGTTGACAACACAAGAGTTTGCACCTCTTTTATGCAAAAGGTGTCTATAACATAGGAGTTAGCACACTAACTAAGCACATGGTGTCTACAACATCTTCACTTGAGATACACCTTATCATTCTTAGCCTATCATCTGTAATGAAAGATAAGATGTGTGCTTAGTTTTCATGCCTATCTTATCTCCTAACACCTTCTAGATATGATGCATGTCTGATGCAGGAGCATCTTACATGGAAAAATTAAATTATTTAAAAAAAAAAAAAAAAAAAGAGAGGAAAAAAAAAAAAAAAAAAAGAAAAAAAAAAAATTGTGGAGGAGAGAGAAAGTGACAAAAATTAGAGGAGAAATAATAAAAAAATAAAAAGGAGAAAAGAAAGGAAAAGGAGATTTCTATTTTCGAGGCGCATAGGTGGCGTAAAAAGAAAAATAATAAAAATAGTTGTCATTCCATTAATCAAGGTGTATAGGTGGCAATTTAGAAGTTTGTGGAAAGATCCTTAAATCATGTATTTAATATTTGTTGGGTGCTTAGTTGTATTTGGGTGGGAATTTAATATTTATTTAAAGGTAGTTGTATTTACCTTTTATCCCACATTGGTTGTGTTTGTAATGTCTTGGGTTAGAAGTGCCTATTTAAGAAAGGCCTATTATCATTTGTAATCAAGTTCAAGAAGTTTGAGAAATGGAAGCTCTTCTAATGGAAGTTGGAGAAATGGAAGCTCTTCTTATGGAAGTGGTAAATAGAAGCTCTTCAAGACAAGCTCTTCAAGTAGAAGCTCTTTGGATGTAATTTCTTGTAGAAGCTCTTAGCGAGCCATCTCTCTTATATTGTAAGAATTTGGGGTTTTTTCCATTTGGAGAATATTCTAATGAATTTCAAGTATTAATGGAAGTTTTATGAAGCATTTTGCCATCTCTCTATCTCCATATTGTTGCATTTTTTGTTGTGAGTTGGTATGGGTGGTGTGGCCCGTCATCAAGATACATTTAGATGCATCTTAGAGGCCTCTATATATATAGGTACTCCTAGTGTGTATATACAAAGAGTGATGTATGAGGATGTGCTTTTATATATTGATCATTCTCCTTTTGGTCTAGAATTGTGCTTGTGCTTGAGTTCTTCCATCTAGGGTGAATTTTTCCTAAGGAAAATTTTTATATGGTATTAGAGCTTGGAGAATTTCTCTTCACATAGCTATTTAAGACTACTTCAGCACCTGAACCTAGATCTAGAGTATCATAGTCATTGCAAGCATCTAGAGCCAAAGCGGACCTTTCCATTGTGTCTAGAATGTCAATTCAGTGAAATTTGACTATAAATTTACCTACCCTAGGCCATTGTTAAAATTGAGGAAATTTTTTTGCAAATCAAAACCTAAAGTCGTGATTTACGAAATTGATATGATCATTTTAGATCTATACATTTAATTTTTAGATCTACATTTTCTCCACCTACATCTCTACAATTTTTTTTTGGATCTGCACTATTTTCCCAAAAAAAATTGGCCATTAGGCTAGTTGGAGAGATTTTTGTAGGTGAAGATTGAAGCTTGCTAGTGCAAATTAGATATTTGCATCACATTCAAAAGCTCAAAAAACTCCCAAATCAAATTTTGTTTCATCTTGATTTGACATTTGAGGCAAAATCTAGAGCAATTTGATTTTTGGAGGTGCGACGACGATGATTTAGGAAAAATAATAGTGGAGGTGATTTTCAAACAGCAATATCTACCACATACAAACTCTTTTTTCAAGCAATTTTTTTTGTTTTTGGGGTATAATTTCATGATCTACGCATTGGTGTACGTGGTTTGAGATCTCTATTACTATATTTTTCTACAACTTGCAAATCTCAATTTTTACCACTTCGAATGCTTAGTATGGGCTCATTTAGACACATTTTCAAGTTCTATTTTTTTTGAAAGTGTATATTTTTTCATCTAATTTGTAGATATGCAATTAGATTATAGGTTCTATAGACAAACATATTGCTTTCAAAAATAGGCCCTAAATTGGCTATTGTAATCACACAAAATATAGAGTTCCCAAATCATACATTAGGGGGGGTTCTTTGATTTGTTTTGCATTTTTGGAGGTACATGGATTAGTTCATAATGGAAAAGGAAGATTTAATTACCTTGAGACTCAACAACTATCAGGAATGGAGCCAATTAGTTATCACATATTTTAGTGAGCACAATGCACTACCATATGCGAGAGGACTTACCTACAATATGGACATAATTTCCCTCATTTGGCATACTCTCTTTTTATTTATGGATATAGAGGTTATGGATTCACTTTAGGATATTAAGTCATTTGATCCATATGTTTATTGGATTCATCTTTGGGAAATGTATGGACATCCACACATTCCTCCATTCCCAAAAAATCTTTTACCTCCAGTTGTAACTGTATCCTCTATAGATGAGATCACACCTCTAGATGCTCCTTCTACTCCTATTGATCCTATTCTAGCCATAGATACTTTAGATTCAGTGCAGTAGGAACCTTCATGTCTTCTTTCATTACCTTCATTCGATGACTTCCTTTTAGACATTGTATGTTAGTTTGTGGAGTCTCACATTGAAGATGTGGGAGACATCATTGATGATATTCATCTTCTCTTTGAGCTGAATACTTCATCCATTTCCATAATGATAGGTCTAGCACAATAGGTAACACTTTGTCTTCTAGCTCCAGCATTAGTTGATGACTTCTTGGTAGACATTTTAGGTTTTTTTGTGGAGTCACACATAGTAGATTTGGGAGACTTCTTAGATGATATACCACTTCTCTTTGATGAGGATGATCCTTCTATAGTTATTGCAAGGGCTCACTCTGACCCTCATGTCCATTCTCTACATGATCAATCTTTATAAGATAATCTGATTATGGATCCTTATGTATAGTAGTTGTAGGACGTCTCTTTATCATTTGAGGAGACTATTAGCTCTTTGGAACATGTTCTAAACACATCATTGCTAGATCTATGATTTTTCTTTTCAACAGTTTTGGATGGAGTGACCATCAACATTGACACAGGGACAGTTGAGTAGGTTTCAAAGATACCTTTCATCATTAAGATTCTTTTCACACATAGGGGAAACATCTCACCTATAACTCTACCATTGTTTATTCCAAAGGGGAGGAACATTATTCAATGTTCATGGATCAACTTCTACATTGGAGCATTTCTCACTGATCAACAAACTACATTTAAGGGGGGAGTACCTTGTCTCCTTCTTCTTCTCTTTTATGGGGGGGAATTTTTCCTCTTATGGGGTTTTTTCTTTCTCATATTTCTCTTTTGTATATACTTGACGTATGTCATCATGGGGGTCTTGATTACTCCATCCATCCGTGCATCTTTTTTTTTCATCTCTCTTTTTGGTGGAGGGTTTTTCCCATGAGGTTTTCCCTTGTTCTCTACTTTATGAGAGATTGTATTGCATTATGTACATGTGTACCTAACATGGCCTAGTAGACATGACCCATTTTGCACTTCATCCTAGTTTTTGTGAACCTAAGTGCATTACCCTAAGTTGCACTTAAGGGGGGTGCTGGTGTAAGTAAGTATTTACTATTTACACTTAAGTTTACTTCGGTTAATGCATTATTTTATTATTATTTAGTTAGTCAACTAGGAGTATGCATACTCTTATGAGTTGTCATCTTGACAACATAGGAGTTAGCACACTAAGAATGTGGTGTCTACAACATCTCCATATGAGATACACCTTGTCATTCTTATCCTCTCATATACAATGAAGGATAAGACATGTGCTTAGTTTTCATGCTTATTTGATCTCCTAGAACCTTCTAGAGACATTCTAGTTGCATCTTGGAGGCCTTTATATGTAGGCACTCCTAGTGTGTATATACACAGAGTGATGTATGAGAACATGCTGTGATATATTGATCACACTCTTTTTGGTCTATAGTTGTGCTTGTGTTCAAGTTCTTTGGTCTTGGGTTAATTTTTTCCTAAGGCAGATTCTTACATAGTATCAAAGCTATACCAAATTCTTACAAAGGTAAACCATTTTTAGGTGAATTCAAAGAGGATTTTAGGAGAAGTTTCTAGAAGAGATATGGAATATGGGGTAGATTCATTGTATCCTACCTAATCCATATAAACCCTAAATTGGATTATGGATAACAAGTGGCAAAAGATCTTAATTTCCTATTTATTGGAATGACTAGTCATGAAGCAAGGTTTTCATGTTCAAGAGCTCAAGGAAGAGGAGTAAGGGGTTTTTGCTTCATCAAGTGACCTAAGAGAAGAGTTTGCAATGGCATGTTAAGAAAGAAGGCTTAAGGATATGAATGCTTCAAGGATGTACAAGAGCTATCAAATTTTTAATTTATGTAGGCCAAGCAAAATGGAGGACTTAATAGTGATCTATAATCTATAAATGTAGTTGTAAGTTGTTATCATATCAAAGCCTAACTATTACTCTCTAACAATTGTATTAGTCTAGGGTAAATCATTTATATTAAGGTTGACCTAACTATCATTTTTAAATCCTTTAACAAAGTGACATTCCAAGTGAATGGTCTAAAGTCCTCTAACAAGGCTCATTCCTAACAAGTTGATTGAAATTTCCTAATAGGGTCACCTTCAACAGTGTGTATTGTAACCTTTAATAGGGTTGACCTTTCATAGGGTATCACTTCAAAAGAGTGAAAAATCATAGCATGTTACTGGTGGTTTTTACTAAATTGGGTTTCCATGTAAATCATTGTGTGAAGTGTGTTGATGAATCTGTTATGTTTCATGTTTACATTTCTGCAAGCTGATTTGAGAGTAACCTATAATTTTTAAGTAATTGCATGGATGTATGCATGATGAACAATGTTTTATGGGTTCACTATGTTGTAAAAAGATTTATTTATACATCTTGACCTTGGATAACTAATTCAACCCCCATCTTAGTTATTCTAAAGCATTCTAACACTTCTAAGGTGAAATTATACTATAATTGCATGCATGCCTAGTTGACTTGTGGCTTAGCTAGCTATATAAGGAGCTTGGATTTGTGTAAAAATAATTATGATTGGGGGATTATTACGGAGGATCATTATTTGGAGGATTTTATTTCATCATTAGAGGAGTATCTTAGATAGTGAATTTGGAGAAGAGTTGGTGGTTGGGGTTTAGAAACAAGGAGGTTGCTTTGTGGCTTGTGAGCACAAGTTAAGATCTTGTAGGTTTCTAGCAGATTGCTATTATGTTATAGATCTTGGCTAGCTAGTATTTGATTTGGATCTTAAGGGGTCTTGAAGAAATTTTATTTTAATTTCTATTATATATTTCCATAATCAAATGCCTTACAGCTAGGCACATTGCATGTAACAATTCTTTTATAAATAAAGAGTTGCATTTGGTATCAGATCATGTATCTTGTGTTGTGTTTCTACTATGCTATTATTTGTTGGGGTCTAAGAAATCTCCATTAGGGATTATCCTACCTTTCATTGTATCAAGTGGTATTAAAGCTAGGCTTTATCTAGTTGGTTGATCTTATTAGAGAAAAGGTTTCTTAAATGTATAGGCAAATCATCAAAGTTGAGGTAGTTTGCACTAGTTGGGTGAAGATTATTAGACTAAAGGTTTGAACTAGTTTATTATTTCCAATATCTCAGAAGATAACTCTAAGAAAATCAGACTATAGTGTGATTGATGATCTTAGTGATGTGGTAGAAGAAAGGATCTCAGAGAAGTTTAAAACATATTTTAGATCTGAAATAGAGGAGGATAAAGACAATTTTAGATATAAGATGGTGCCAATGAAGAGTGATATGATTACTGAAATCATAAGTGCTATAGGTGGTTTACCTTGGCATATGGGTACTAAATATGGTTATGAGAATTTTTTTGAAGATTATGGGGTTACTAGATCAAGTGGTGAGGATAGAACTGATCATGTGGGGAGACTTATTTGAAATAGGTTGGTTAGTTTGCTAGACTTGGATCTTAGTTGAAGTTGAAGCATAAGATGAAGGCTTCTAATTTTTTAGATACTTTGAATCCTAGAGACCTAATTGATTGGATTGGTGAATTGGAAGACTACTTTGAGTTAGAGGATATTGAAGATTCACTCAGAGTAATATTGACACAAACTAAGTTGAAAGGACATGCTACTCTTTGGTGGAAAAAATTATAGCATGATTGAGAAGAAGAAGGCGAATTAAAAATCCCTAGATGGAGATTTATGGTGACTAAATTAAAGGATAAGTTCATTCTTACTAATTATGAATTTGAGTTATTTAAGAAACTGTAGAATTTGAAGAAAAAGGATATGAATATGAAAGATTATACAAAGGAGTTTTAAAAGTTAACTATTTAATCTAGACATAGAGAATTGTCTAAGGAAAAGGTGGCAAGATATTTTAATGGTTTGAGATTTAATATTTAGGATAAGTTTTGCATGCTAAATATTACTTTGGTTGAGGATGCTGATCAATATTCTTTGAGAGTAGAAGAGAAGCTAAAGAGGAGACATCAAGGTAATCCTTGAGAAAAGGAGAAGCACAATTACTTGTTGTATAACAAATAAATTATTGCAGATGAATCATAACCTATTGAACAGAGGAAGATAATAGAGAAAGGTGCATTTAAGGGTACTTTATATAGATGTCATGAAGAAGGAAATAAAGCTTATGAGTTTCCTAAGGCTGGTGACAAAAGAACTATTGTGGTGCAAGAAGATGAAGATTTAGTAAATAGACCTTAGAAGGATGAGGATAGCTTATTGATTTGAAGAGTGTTTCTTGGAAAAAGGACACTCAAACCCTATCAAAGGAGGATTTTTTTCAAGAATAGTTGTAATTCTAGTGGTAAGATCTATAATGTTATTGTAGATGATGGTAGTACTGATAACCTAGTTGCTCAAGAGATTGTTTAGAAACTTGATTTGAAGAGGGTATGACATCCTTTTACTTATAGGATTAATGGGTTACAAGATGAACATGCTTTAGAAGTGAGGGAGAAATTTCTTGTTTATTTCTAGATTGGAAATTATAAGGATCATGTGTTGTGTGATATCATGGATATGAATAGTTGTCACATATTACTTGGTAGATCTTGGTAGTATGATTGTAGGGTTGTGCATGATTGTGTGAAGAATGTGTTAATGGTTGAGAAGGGTGGAAAAAAGAATTCCCTAATTCCTTTGTAGAATAGAGAGCTCAATTGGAACCTAGGTATTGGTAGCCAAGTTGAGTTGAAGGATTTTTAAAGGGTTAGAGATCAGTATGGAAAGAAAACATGTTCTGCACCAAGGATAGATGTGAAAATGATAGTTTTAGAAAAGAAGTTGCTAAAGAAGAATAAATTAAAGAGTGTAAAATTTGATGTGGTGGAGGACATGTATGTGAATAACCAATTTTGGGTTTATATGTTGAACCCTAAAAGATGTTCTTTGAGCTATTAAGAACATATTTTCTTGTCACCTGGGGTGTCTAATGCAAGAGCATCCTAATGAATTCAACAATCATGTATGATGGGAATTCATTTTTGAGTTTTGGAGTTAACATTTTTGAAATTAGGGATATTTTTAGGACATATTGGGGAAGACTTCTCATAGAGATTGGAGTTATCATGTTGAAGTTAGAGCCATTTTATCTTGCGGCTAGAGCTGTATTTTCTCTTTTCCTCATGCTAGCTGTGGAATGTTTATCTTTTGATCCTTAATGAATAAGACTTTGAAATTTTAAGAGCTCAAAGAGGACCTAAAATAATACCTTCAGTTTAAAGTACAAGAAAAAATGCATCTTGAGTTTGGAGATACCACCATTTTCCTCAAGAGTCAATTTTTGGCCAGTTTTTGCAAAATGTGTGGAGTTTTTCCATCTTGTGTGGTTTTTTATGATGAAATGGGATCTTGTTATGTTAGTTACATGTTAATGGGTCATATATGGACCTAAATATAAAATTTAATTGAGTTTTTTTCATATTTTCTATAGTTTTGGTTTACTCTTCCAAGGTGGACCTATACTGCAATTAAATGCTTAACTAGCCAACTTGTAGCTTAGCTACCTATATAAGGAGCTTGGTTTTGTATAGAAATAATTGTGATTGGAGGATTATTATGGTGGATCATGATTTGGAGGTTTTTATGTCATCAGTAGAGGAGTAGCTAAGATAGCAACTTTGGAGAAGAGCTAGTGGTTATGGTTTAGAAACAAGGAGGTTGCTTGGTGGCTTGTGAGCACAAGTTAAGATCTTGGAGGTTTCTACCAGATTGCTATTATGTTACAGATCGAGGTTAGCTAGTCTTTGAGTTGGATTTTGAGGGATCTTGTAGAACTATTATTGTAATTTCTATTATATTTGGTCATAACTTAGAAGGCCTTACTATAGGTCACATAGCATGTAACAATTATTTTATAAATAAAGAGTTGGATTTGGTATCAGATCATGTATCTTGTGTTGTGTTTCCACTGTGTTGTTATTTGCTAGGGGCTAGGAAATATCCATTGGGGATTCTCCTACATTTCTTTGAATTAGAATCAAGCTTCATGATTTTGAGAGTGCAAGAAGAGGGGGAACCCTCCAACATGAAGGTAAAACTATAGTGGGGATAACACACAAAACTATAAGAATTTGGCTTAGGCCAGAATTCACCCAAGAACTAAAGAACTCAACACAAGCACACAGTAGACCAAAATAGATAAAGTATGATCAAAATGATGATATTCATTGAATAACTTATTGAGAGTACACTAGGAGTGCCTAAATATAAAGGCCTCAGGAGAGCTTCTAGAATGCATAGAAGTTAGCATCATGATATGTCATACAACTAGGCACATGTCCACCAGATATGGATTATCTTCCATTAAGCACAGGATTAAGTGTGATGATGTGGGGATAAGCCTACAATGATGTAGCATGCAAATCAATGGTGTAGACAGCATGTGCTAAATGAGGAGTGCAGATAACTATGTTGTCATCATGACAACTTAGTGAATGATGCATAATCCTGTGTTGTAGAGACCATGTGCATAATTAGAGTTGCGTAACTCAATGAGAGTTCACATACTCCTAAGTGTCTCACCTAAAATAATAAAATAATGCATTAACCTAAGTAAAACTTAAGTAAGTGTAATCAGTAAATACTTATTTACACAAACACCCTCGCTTAAGTGCAACTTAGGGGAATGCCCTTAAGCTTATGAAATCTAGGATGATATGCAAGATGGGTCCTAACTACTAGGCCATGTTAAGTACCCATGTACATAATGATATGCAATGTGCCATAAAGTGGGGAAAGAGGGAAAACCTCATGGGAAAAACCCTCCCCCAAAAAGAGAGATAAAGGAGGATGCATGGATGGATGGAGTAATCAAGACCCCCCCATTATGACATACATCCAATATATACATAATAAAATCATGAGAAGAGGAAGAGAGACAGGATAGGCTCCCCCCCCCCCAAATAATAATTTTGAACAATGACTGCTCCGATGAAGAAGCTAATCCAAGACTACAGAATGGAGTTCCTCCCCTTAGGAAGAAACAATGCCAAGGGTACAAATGAGATGCTTTTGCTGTCTGTGGAAAGAATCCCATGGATAAGTGATGTCTTTGAAACCTGCTCAACTAGCTAAAGAACTGTGTGTCTTTGCAACTGATGAAGAATCCTGTTGCAACTACTGGTCATAAGTATCCACAATCACTTCAACCTGGGAGGATCGATCATGTAGAGAATGAACAAGAGAGTTGGATGGAACCCTCATGACAACTAAAGAAGGTATTTCTACATCAAGAAGAAGAGGTAGATCATCAATACTGTCCCCCAAATCTATCACTGAACTTGTATCTAGAATACTAGATGTACCCTTCTATTCTGGACCTATCACTGTGGCTATGTATGCATGCAGATTGAACTGATGAAGTGACCTCTCAATGTATCTTTCGACAAAACCCCACATTTCTAAATCTATTGAATTACTATTGCTGAAATTACTATTAGTATCCACACTATATGATGTGCAAAGAGGAGTAGAGGACAAGCTCAAAGAACTTTCCTCAAAGAATACATCCTTCTTCACAAAAATTTGATGTGTCTCAGGATCTAGAAGTCTATATGCCTTCACACTGTCTTCATAACCAATGAAAGTAAAAGGCCGAGATTACTATTCCTTACATCCCCTAGAAGATCACTTTGCCCATGTAGGACAACTGAAGACTTTGAAGTGTGTCACAATAGGTTTTCTACTGCACCATGCCTCAAAAGGAGTTTTTCCATCTAAGGTTGGATGAGGAAAATGATTAAGAATGTGAGTGGCACTTGAGATTGCTTCCACTTCTAATGATGGATCGAGAGACTTGGCATGAATCATGCAACTTGCCATAGACTTAAGAGTTCTAATCCTCAATGCTGCAACATCTATCTTATGTGGATTGAATGCTGAAGGAGTTTGAAGATCAAAGTCCTCATGTTTGCAAAAGTCCTTAAGTCTTTTGTTCACATCCATATTTCCATTGTCCATGCAGAGTACTTTGATGGCCTTTCTAAATTTTCATTCTACATGAGTCTTGAAGTCTAGAAACTTGTCCAACACTTCACCCTTACTATGTAGAAAGTAGACCCAAGTGAACCTTGAAAAGTCATCAACTAAGGTAAGTATGTGGTGACCCTAGTTGTATGCAAAAGGGCCTGCTAATACCATTTGAACCATCTATAGAACACATGTTCTTCTTGAAGACTTCCCTCTTTGTAACTTCCCCTTTGGATGCATATCCACTGAATCTGATGAACATTCACCCTTAGAAAAGTTGATTTAAGGTAGACCTTTCACCATGTGGTATGTGCAAAGTTGCTAAAGATAGCAGTAGTCAATATGACCTTACTTCTCATGCCATAATTATATGTTTGAATTAGGTTGTGATAAAAAGGCTTTTGAAGAAGACTTGGGTACAAAATGAGAGAAGGAGTACAACTTCTTGTGATCATTCACCTTCCCCACTGCAACCAAGGAATTGTCTTGAATACTTTGCACTTGAACTGAGTCAAGAAGGAACTCAACTCTATGTCCATCTCCAAAGTGAGTGACTTGGTAGATTGATAAGAGATTTGAACTTAGGTTTGGAACATAGAGAACCTCTTGAAACTCTCCATTTTCCATCTCCACATTTCCTTTTCCTTCAACTTCCATTTTTCTATCATTCCCCATGAAGATGTGCGATACCTTTGAGTGATTCAATGAAGAAAAATCCTCCTTTGAAGAACCCATGTGATATGAGGCACCTGAGCCAAATATCCATTCCTTTGAAGATTTTTCACTTGCCATGAATGCTTGCCCTTTGCCCTTTGAATCTAAAGATGACCCTTTATTTTGATAAGCATTAGGCAATGGAACATTATGTTTCTTCATGATGTTGGTCAACTCATCAATCCTTTTAATATAACACTCATGTTCTTCATGACTCTATTTCTTGCAATAAGCACACTTCTTCTTCTCCTTATTTTTGTCCCGTTTCTTTTTGGAATTGGAGGATTTTCCTTGTTGATTGGATTGAGGTGTTGTCTTTTTTGCATCCTTAGATTTTCTCTTCCATTTCTTCTTACCCTTTCCTTTATTTGAAGACTATCTAGCTGAATGTTGAGAACCCTCATTGGCCACCAATGCTTTGGACTAAGGTGATTTGAGAATCCCCATTGATTTCAACTTCTTTTCTTCATCATCCAATAGTTTTGCATATTCATCAAAAGTTACTTTCTTATAAGTAGACCCTAAGGTAGTCTTTAAGGTGTTAAAAGAAGATACAAATGTGGAATATTTTGATGCCTGCTTGTTATGGATGAGATAGACCAGTCTGTCATCTTTGATAGAACTCCCACAATCAGTAAGCTTCATCCTTAATTCATTCACCTTAATGATGAAGTCCTCTATGGAGTCATATGACTTAGGATCTAAGGAAACAAGCTCATCTTCAACTTTGAACACATCCTCTTCAGACACTTTACTGTAAAGGCTTTCGAGGGTATCCCAAGCTTCCTTGGATGTAGTACATTTCTTTATTTAATACATGATTTTATCATCTACTCCCAAACATATATCACCTAGGGCTTTTCTATCCATGGCTACCCAATTTGAAATATCACTCGCAAACACATTATCACCTACAAGTTTAGGAAGAGTACCATCTACATATTGTGAAACTCCATTATGCATTAAGTGATACAACATTTTGATTGACCACGAAGCATAGCTATGTGGAGTTAATTTAGAAAACTTAAAGTTACCCATAATGCATAAAATGAAAGAAAATTGTAGAAAAGAGAGAACATAACACCAAGAACACCCCCCCTTTTCACTAAATCAAGAAACCCCCCCAATATAGATGCTTTGGGCACTTTATCAGCAATGCTATTACAATGGGCCACTTGCCAATTTTGGCCTTCAGGGACTTCTGATTTTGTTCGTTACAACTTCTTAATGGAGTACAAATCTGAAGCTTTACAATGTGCTACAATTCTGAAGCATCACAAGGCAAAGAAAGGCCCTATTGTTGAAAGTGACAATTTTGTCCACACAACCCTACAATTTGATGCTAGATCTAGAAAATAGATGAAAAATAATGCACTTTCCAAAAAAAGGAACCTTTTTTCGACTCTAGATGTGCCCGTACAGAGCATTTGAAGTTGCAAAATGCAAGATTATCTAGGTACAGTCACCAAAAAATACAATTTTAAAAAAATTCATGCACCAAAACCATAAAATAGCTAAACCACTAAAAAATATAAATTTTTTTACCCAATTTCAAAAAAAATTGCACCTGATTTGGAGTTCGGATGTGTGAGTAATGGCCTCTTGAAGTCAAACTGCAAAAACCAAAATTTATTTGGAGAGGGGTTGCATTAGTGAAACATAGGGTTAAATTTGATGGTCATATAACTATTGCAACAGTTTTAATTGGCCTTAAAATGATGTCTAGATAGCCATCAAATTTAAGCACATGAAATGGTGATGTCAGCACAAAATTTCAACCTCTGATGATGTGGCAGATGACGCAAATTTTTTGTATTGTATGGATCCGTATAGATTTTATGGAAAAACATCATGGCAGCTAATAGGGCTATGCATTAGGTACATTGTGATGTGGTGACACTTGTCTCTTATTGACTTTGCGTCCGCATGGATTACAGACTGTGACGCATGGCGAAAGTGGATTGGGCAGTGGGTCTATACGTAGGATTGCTACATGTTCCGCTTCCATTCCCAAGATGTTCAAGGAATATTTGAGAGATTTGCTACTGGATTATCTCTCTTGAATCTATTCTACTACTAGAACTTTTGCAAGGACTATCAGAGCTAAGTGGAAATATCCCACATTCATGGGGTGGGCAGTCTGCAGACTATTTATATAACAGTCTCTGCGGCTTTGAATCTAAATAGTCGTGGGTAGTGTATTGTCCCTGTTAGAAATGTTGGATCCTAGCCGACAGGGGTGGAATTTGTCATCGCTAATTGATATTGCCAAATTAATTGTTGTGGTCAAGCCTTTGCTGTGTGGTGGTCGATATTTAATACAACCGATAAGATGATTTGGCCGTAGTCAGATTATATGCACAGGTATGGCCAGGTTATATGAGGCCGTAGATTTATTAATATACCTACGATGAATTAATTTGAAATTCCACTAGAAATGTATAGAGCTGAGCTGGGGTGTCACTACCCAGTTCGGCCAAAATTTTCTCTATGTAATTTTGAAAATTAAAAATTTGAAAATACCCAATATTGTCTGATTTCAAAAATTAAAATTTCAAAAAATATCCAATATTCCAAAGAGGAAATTAAATCAGATCTGAAACATAATAATCAAATCTGAAAATGATCATACTCGAACTACAAATTGGGGCCTTCAAGTTCTGATTTACAAAAAAATTTTGCCTCACGATCAACTTTCACCCAACATAGGCAAATTTATAGTCGATCTTCATCAAATCGACGCTTCAGACACAACAGTGAGGTCATATCTGGCTCTAGATGCTCCCAATTTCTATGAATCCTTTGAATTTGTGTTGAAGTGCTGAAGCATGAACAGTCTCAAACAACTATGTGATGAGAATCCTCCATGGCTCTAATACCATGTAAGAATTTGGCTTAGGCCAGAATTCACCCAAGAACTAAAGAACTCAACACAAGCACACAGTAGACCAAAATAGATAGAGTATGATCAGAATGACGATATTGATTCAATAACTTATTGAGAGTACACTAGGAGTGCCTGAATATAAAGGCCTCATGAGAGCTTCTAGAATGCATAGAAGTTAGAATCATGATATGTCATACAACCAGGCACATGTCCACTAGATATGGATTATCTTCCATTAAGCATGGGATTAAGTGTGATGATGTGTGGATAATCCTAGAATAGTGTAGCATGCAAATCAATGGTGTAGACAACATGTGCTAAATGAGGAGTGTAGATAACTGTGTTTTCATCATGACAACTCAGTGAATGATGCATACTCCTGTGTTGTAGATACCATGTGGATAATTAGAGTTGCATAACTCAATGAGAGTTCAAAAACTCCTAAGTGTCTCACCTAAAATAATAAAATAATGCTAAATAATTAAATAATGCATTAACCTAAGTAAAACTTAAGTAAGTGTAATAAGTAAATACTTATTTACACCAACAAAAACCTTTACTAATATGGTAAGAAAGTGTCTGTTAGGGATACAATTTTGATTACTTCTCATGATTTATCATGTAAGTGGCCTTCTTTTCTAAACACATGTAAGACTGTTAAGTCTAGATTTAATATCACAATTAACTGAGTACTTGACTAGGAGATTTACATTAGATCTTCTAGGACCACTCTATTAAGAGATTCACTTGATACACTAGTTAGAAGGTATTAATATCTTAATTCTTTGGTTTGCACTAATATGTCAATAACAAATCTTGTTTATCCAATATCTAATCACCTCATTGTCATTGATTTTCAATACTTTCTCACTACACTACTCAGTCACCTTAATCCTTCAACACTTGTTGAGTTTCCTTCACCTTCACATACATGAATTCCTCTATCTTGCAACAACATATTTTTTCTTGTAATTATGCTAAAATAGCCATCATCTTATGAAACCTCTAGAATGAAATCAATGATTATGATTCATCCTTTTTTCTTCTTTATCCTTCCTATTTTATGATTGGTTTATCATATTGCATTGGGATTGGTAATGCATAACATAGGTGTGATTACCACTTTGATCTTCTTCTTAAACTTAGAAAAATGTTTTATGCTCAAAAAAATGGTTTACATAGGATTTTTTTCCATTCCAAACTTATATACAAAAATGTATAGCTCAAAACATAAGCATCTAATATTTAGTCATGTTTTCTTCTTCATGCTATATCTCAACATGAACTACACTTGAATTAAAGTTCTTTATTCTCTAAAATCCTTGGCTTCTGTGTTACCTCTTGACTAGCTCTTAAACAACTGAAATGCTTGATGAATATTGATGTGCTTGACAACAACTAACTACTTTGAAACATACTAAACTTGTATACTTCTTCTCTATGTAGGCCTACCTTCATTGTAGATTGGTCATAGTATTGACTACCGTACTCTACCTATTAAATGACTAAGTGTTTTTCACTAATAGAAAACACTAAGATCTATGAACTTGATCTGTTTAAGATGTTGCAAAATCTAAAGTAGAAGGATATGACTATGAAGGGTTATAATGAGGAGTTCTATAATTTGAGTATTAGGTTTGGACATAGGGAGATTTCTAAGGAAAAGTTGTCTCAATATATTAATGGTTTGAGATTCAATATTTAGGATGAGATTGGTATGTTGAAGATTGATTCAATTGAGGATGCTTATTAGTATGCTCTAAAGGTAGAGGATAAGTTAAGGAGGAGATATCGAGGTAGTTCTAGAGGGAAGGAGAAGAAAAAATACTTAACACATGATAAATGGATTGCTTAAGATGAAACAAAACTTAATGAGAAAAATAAAAGAATGGGTAATGTTGTATTTAAACGTACACATTTTCATTAGAGATAAGGACAAAGAGAATTTTAATGTTCTTAGAAGGTTGGTGATAGAAGAGATACTCTAGTGCAAGAGGCTAAAGACCTAGTGAATGAGGCCAAGAAAGAGGAGGATATCTTACTAGTTTGATGGGTGTTTTTGGGTAAGGAAGTACTAAAAACTTGTTAAAGACATATTTTTTATGACTCATTGTAAGTCTAGTGGTAAATTTTATAATTTGATTGTGGATGGTGGTAGTACTAATAATCTATTTGATGAGGAGATGGTTAAGAAACTTAGTTTGAAGAGAGTAAAACATCCTTTTCCTTATAGGATTGACTGGTTACAAGATGAATATTCTTTAGAAGAGAGGGAGCAATGTCTTGTTAATTTTGAGATTGGGCAGTATGTTGATCAAGTGTTGTGTGATATTATTGACATGAGTAGTTTTCACATATTACTTGGTAGACCTTGGTAGTGTGATTACAAGGGGTTCAAAGCACAAACCTGTGTCACCATTTTGTGAAGGATAAGGCTAACAAAAGTACAATTGTTCACCTTCAATGGTATAAAACTAGTATTATTATTTAGAATTTGAAAATGAAGCAAAGTAATGAAATGTGTAGAAACTAATCATGTTTAGGATTATAATTTTTTACAATATAATTTTTTTAAACTTATTTCCCTTTGATCTCATACTATGTTATAGGTAACATATATATCTAGAGCATTCAAAAATAAAAATTATCTTTAGACTTATATTTTCTCTTTTATAATCAGTCAAAGTTCAACTCATGTAAAATTGATTGTTTTTATCTCCCACCACATTTTCAAAAAAAATCTATTCTAACTAGAATAAAAATTATACATTTTAGAAGAGAACTCTTTCCTCTAGAACATCATATATGTTTTAAATTTTTATTATATGATTTACTATTTTTTTCTTTCTCAAAATTGACATTTTTTCAAGTGTTAAAATTTGTGCTTGTAGAATTTTTTATTTATAATAAACTATGTCTAATTAAACTAGTATAAACTCTATATGAGAATATTGTTGACTTTGGTCTCTATAAAATGGTGCTTATATGTTATTAGAAACATATCATAAAAATTTGTAAGAGTTATTGAAACATTAGTTTTCTAAAATAATTATATTTCTTTAGTAATTGGATATGAACTAGTATAAAACATTAATTTAATAGACATTTCCAATTGGAAAAGTGTGATACCATATATAATTTAGCTAGAATGAATTTATCTAGATCATATCTTTGAAAAAAATTAATTTTTGGATAGAAATACTCAAATTTAGTAATTTTGATTACTTAGCCTAAAAGCTGACATAGCTTTGTACTTTTAGCCAAGGAAGTACATGATTGCATCGAGAATGTGTTTATTGTTAAGAGGGGTGGCATAAAGCATTTTTTGATTCCTTTGTAGAATGAAAAATTTGATAGAAGGAATCTAATTTTTTGTAGGCAAGTTGAGTTAAAGGATTCTAAAAGGGTTAGATATCAATGTGGAAAACAAACCCATGGAACACAAATAAGGGATGTGAAAATATTTCCAAAAGTAGGATAAAGGAAAGAGTGTACTTGTTGAACATGTATGTGAAGAACTAGTATAGATTTTATATGTTGAATCTCAAAATACATTCTTCTAGACTTTAAGAACATATATTTTGCACCTAGGATGCCTACTGTAAGAGGATACTAGGGTAGTTAGAAGGCATGCATGTTGGAGAGGCTTTACATATTGGTGTTTGAGATATCGATTAAAGAAAGGGTGTTGCTTAGTCATTATGGGGTAGTTCTTGGGGTGTAGTATTGCTTGAGGAACTCAGACTAAATGATCTTGATTAACTTGTTGAAATAAGTTGATATTATTTTCAATCAATCCTATACTTGGTTTATTAAATCTAGATTATTTTATTAGCAACATCCTAACTTGTGGTCATGCAAGTATTTAGGGAAGGTTTGAGTAGTGTTATAGGTATCAAAGAGAGGGGATCAAAGATTCAAGAAAGGAATCTAGAGTTGAGAATTTGCAAGAAGAGCTAGTAGCTATAGTTTAGGAAAAGAGAAGATTTCTTGGTGGCATGTGAGCACAAGTTTAGATCTTTCTTGGGGTTCCTTCATGATTTATTTGATCTAGGCTAGCTAAGATGGTTTGGATCTTAAGGTATTTTGTAGAACTATTACTTTATTTGTGTTTGGCCATAACTAGGAAGGCCTTACAACTTGATACATTGCATGTAATCAATTATTTATGAATAATTTATCTTGTGTTGTTTGTTAGGGGCTTGGACATCTTGTTTGGGGATTCCTTGGGCCTTGCACTATGTCATTATCTAATCTTTTAGGTTGTTTCAATCCATATAATTCTTTCTTCAATGTGTAAACCATATCTTCTTCATATATCAAGGGAAAAGTTTCAAGTTATTTAATATACACCTCATCTTGAAGTTATCCATTTAGAAATGATGATATAGTATCCATTTGATGAATTGTAAAGTTCTTTTTAGCTACATATACTAAAAATATTCTCACTACCTCTATTATAGAAATAGGTGCAAAATTTTCATCTACGTCAATTCCTTCTTTCTATGAATATCTACTACAAACTAGTCCTGCTTTGTTTCTCACAACTTCACCATGTACATTAATTTTTTTCTAAATTCCTGTTTAGTTCTAATTGTTGACATTTCAGTAAAGTTTGTTTATTGGTCACACACACACTTATTTAAATATCTAGTATTTACCAAGCTTATTATATAGTTAACAATATTAACAAAGTATTCTAGGCTCTACCAAGTTATAAATTTGCTACTGAGTACTAGGAACATCATACAATTTGTGCTGAGCAGTTTCTATCAAATTGGTGATTATTAGTGTAAACCAAGCTTCATAATGTTTACCACGTTTCTCAGTGCAAATTGAGTTGTGTAGTTCTTACCAATTTTATAGCATCAATGACTTGAATCCTATGTTGATCAAGCTATGTAGTGTCAACCAAGTGATTTAGTTTATACCAAGCTCATAGTGATAGTGTTGACTGAGCTATGCAGTGTGAATCAAGTGATTTAGTTTATATGCTGACTTTCATAGTATTCACTATGTCACTAGTATAGAATGAGTTTAGAATACTTGGAAGTGATTAATATGAGTTGAGATTATATGTCTACTAAGGGCATGATGATGCCAAACATTGACGATGGTTGCCGAGTATCAGAACCTTACTAACTTTGTCTTCAGAACCTAAGTACCTACAATTAGGTCAACTTTGTGTATTTTGGTGAAACTTGTATTGTAGCTAACTTTGTTGAATTCTAATTTGAAGTGGTATATATGTAATATATTGTATCACATCCAAAAAAGAGGGATAAAGAGCATGAAAAGAATATTCTTAAGAAGAAGTGTGAAGTAAAAGGCTACAACAGTATAAGGAGTAGAAAATATTTATCTATCATAGTAAGGTGATCATTACACTAAAAGGAATCTCACTCTACAAAAATGTATTCCTTCAATAAGTGAAATATCTAATTTTACTATCAATCCTTCCATTTCCACTATTATTTCTATTCCAAGCATACAAATAGTAAGTATGAAGATAGTTGAGGGCAAGCCTCTACCAAATACAAAAGTTTCTAGAAAAGGAAAAGATAAGGGAGAAGACATTGAGCATTATGAAGATATAGTTATTCCTAATTGGGATATCTCCAGTCTAAATCCTAATAAAATTCATATAATAGGAGAGCTTCTAAAGAAGAAAGAAATAAAAAATTTCAAGTGCTTGAAGAATAAAAGAACATTCTTCCAGGGGCACTCAACATTGAGGTTTATACTTCTCAACCTATTTTGGTTCAATTAGCAGAAGTGGTCCAAAAATTCAATGAAGATTTTAATGGACAAGAGAAATAAACTCACTATTCTAAGCTCACTAGAAACCTCCACCAACAATGTGACCTCTCTATTTGGTAAACTTTGTGATACATCCATCATCACACAGGGAATCAAAAATAAACTCTTCAAAATAGATGAAGATCTGAAGGCAAGTGCACACCAATTGTCACTTGATTTGAGTTATAGTTCTACTCACTATACAAAGACTATATTTTTGACTAATATGAAAGAAAAATTGCTAAGGGAAGAAGCTAGGATAAGGGCTACACTTGTAGATATACAAGGCATGATTCTTCCAAAAATCTATGCATTGTAGAAACATATTACACATGCTAAAACTCTCATCCATGAAAATAACTTCTCTGTTGCTAATTACATGATGGAATTATCAGTAGAAGTTCAAATTGCATTGCATGAAAGCAAGGTGTTGCAATAAAATTGTGACAAGACATTATCACTAATTTTAAAGGTACATTTTAACTTCTTATCATATTTTGGAATAATAATGGACCAAACACCTTTGGTATTCATATTAAATGGGGGGAGAAGATGCAATACAATATGAGATATAAAAAGGGAAGAAGATGAGAAGATGTATATAATAAGTAAATTATATTGAATATATATGAATGGGGGAGCATCATAACATTATACATGTACATAAATTCAGATAATCATCTCTTACAAAAGCAATTTTGAAAAATCTCAAAAATAGAGTATGTCAGTAAGTTGAAGACACAAGATGGAGACTCAGATCATTTGAAACATTTTGAATTCAATTTTAATTGATAATTGTTTTTGTCTCTAATGCCAAAGGAGGAGATTGTTGACATTTTAGTCAAGTTTTTTTATTAGTGACACAAACACTTAATTAGACAACTAGAAATTATTGATCTTATTGTATAGTTAATAGTATTAACCAAGAATTTTAGGCTCTACCAAGTTCTACAATTGGTACTGAGTACCATGAATATCATTTAGTTTGCACCAAGCAATTTCTACCAAGTTGGTGATTATTAGTGTACACCAAGCTTCATAATGTTTACCAAGTTTCTAAGTGAAAACTAACTTATGCAGTGCTTACCAAGTTTGTAGAATCAGTGATGTGAATCCATTATTGACTAAGCTATGTAGTATCAACCAAGTGATTCATTTTATATCAAGCTCATAGTGATAGTGTTGATCGAGCTATGTAGTGTGAATCAAATGATTTAGTTTATATGTTGAGTTTCATAGTGTTCACTGAGTCACCAGTACAAACCAAGTTCAAACTACTTGGAAGTGATTAGTATGAGCTGAGCTTCTATGTCTACTGAGGGCATGACGATTTTGAGTGTTGACAATTATTTGTGAGTATCAGAACCTCACTAAGTTTGTCTTCAGAACCTAACTACCTGTAACCAGGCCAAATTTGTGTATTTTGGTAAAAATTGTATTGTAGCTGACTTTGTTGAATTGTAACTTGAAGTGGTATATATGTAATGTATTGTATCACATTAAAAAAAAGGGATAAAGAGCATGACAAGAAAATTCTTAAGTAGAAGTGTGAAGTAAAAGGATACAATAGTATAATGAGAAGAAAAGATTTATCTATCACAACAAGGTGATCATTACACTCAAAGAAATCTCATTTAGAAAATCAAGTTGTAGATTAGAGATCAACCACTGGTTCATCCTAATAGGTGGAATAGTTAAGTCCTTTCAAAAGGTAGAATTAATAGTCTTTCATAAATCTCTTTACAAAGTTCATACTTTTTTGTATGTTTGTAAATCCTTTTGTAAGGTGGACCTAGTAGTCCTTATTACTCCTAATAGGAAAGATCACTAGAAGTGATCATTGTATGCCTTAACAGGCCAATTTTATACTACAGTACTAAAGCTTGTGAGTATGATCCCCACCCCAATTTTACTTTCTATTTGGAAGGTTTTTGGGTCACCATGTTGTTTCAAAGTGTTACTAATGTTTTAATACTTTCAGTTTTCATGTATGCAATTAGATTAGAATACACATGAATAATTAAATGGTAAATAAAGATTAATTTTTATAAGTTACTTATTCACCCCTCCCATTTTAGTAACTTATCCTATCATATATTTCCAAAATTGATAGCATTCATTTCTTTAGCTCTAGGAAATCATTCCCAAGTCTTGCAAAGCTTTAATCCCATAGTTATATTTACAAGCATAATCAATAATCTTAGGCTCAACTTGAGAAATTAAACACAAATATTCACTAACCTTTTTTTTTCTTATAAAACATTTTTTCACACTTCCAATGATCTATTTAGTAGGGTGATTCTTTGGCACATTCTTGTTTGGTATCACTTGCTCAATTATGATTTCTTCTTCAGATTTTGATTTTTCTTTTTCTCTTGTTTCTTCTCTTTATCTATTTAATTTAGTGTCAATTTCATAAAATAGTTCCTTATAAAAATTCTAATTTTTAGATTTTTTTTTAGTATCTTCATCAGAATCATAATCATGTATCCTCTCTTTCAAATTCTCAATCTTGTATGAAATTCTTACTCTAGTACTTTAAATAACAGTCTTCAATCTTTTATTAAAATATCCATGTCCCTTGATTTGTAAGGAATATCCATGAAACATTTCGTCATCACTTCTAGAATAAAAATTTCCAATATCATCATCTATCTTAATATAGAACTGCAAATATTCTAAAGTATTTCATAGTAGGTGTATGGCCAAACCAAAGTTAACAAGGTGTCTTACCACTTTCTTGTCTAATCTATACTCTTTTCATAGTGTATACAATAGTGTTCACAACTTTTCTCCAAAAGATATGTGATACAATGTTCTCAAACATCATTTTTCTAGCTACTTCTATCAATAAGATCTTTCTTCTTTTAGCTATCCCATTCTTGCACAGATTCTTAAGG